>VZSC01008461.1:213800-270963 GCA_013398225.1 Steatornis caripensis | reverse complement strand
CTCTGTCCCTTCATCCAGGTCATTGATGAATATGTTGAATAGGGCTGGACCCAGTACCAACCCCTGGGGAACATCACTGGTCATAGGCCTCCAACTAGACTCTGCACCACGGATCACAGCCCGCTGAGCTCTTCCATACAGCCAGCTCTCAGTCCACATCATTGTCCACTCATCTAACCCACACTTCCCAAGCTTACTTGAGGATGTTGTGGGAGACAGTGTCAAAAGCCTTGCTGAAGTTGAGATAGACAGCATCCACAACTCTCCCGTCATCTACCCAGCCAGTCATGCCGTCATAGTAGGCTATCAGGTTGGTTAAACATGATTTCAGAAACATTAAACATTTTTTAAGTTAAAATTGAAAACAATTTTTTTTATGTTATTTTTTCCATGGAAATAATACCTGAAGATTAATATACACTTTTTCACAACACTTTTACAGATGCAACTTTCATCAAGTCAACTTGACAATTTTTTTTTTTAAGTCTGATGAGATTTCTGTAATTCGTCTCTTCTTACAAGCACTGATTGTACTGGCTGTTGTATAAGCTATTACCTTTAGGCAACGTGAGGTGAAATTTATCATTTGCTTCTCCTATCCACCTGCTGGATTATCCTCAAGTTTCAGCTAGGACACTAAAGAGGGATACTGCTAGTTCACCTCATGCTTTGGAACACATAAGCATGCCACAGAGACTGTACACACAGCAGCTTCCACATATTCCTATGGCAATGTCACCTGACAAGTGCTGAGCAGGCAGGACAGTATAAATATGTCTTAGAATACCTTCTACATGTCCCAAATTGAGGGTAAAAAGACTGAAGTTCAAGATGCCTACAAAGCAAACATGTAGCTCTGCGTCTTTATAAACTGAGGGTTTCGGGACACTCTTCGGATCCCAGAATCCCAATAAGTGATTCATTTGATAGCGAAGAAGCCTGAAACAGTCCCAAGTAAATGTGTAACTATTAATGAATACTCAAAATAAGAGAGGCAGAAAGGCATACGCTGATCAGAGACTGCGGACAGAGCTGCCATTCGAGAGAGGAAGGGGGCAAAGATCACAGGAACCTCACAGCATGAACTTATTGAGTAAATACCCCAGTGTCCTCAAGAGAAAAAAAGAACTGAGCTAATGTTAAAGGTCTCTAATTTTAGCAATATTCTAAGCCTAGAAGTGTCAATGTCAGCTAATGATCCAGAAACATTGACATGGATACGTGAGTGTTACCTTTCACAGAGGATCAGAGCAATTAGTGCGGTGCTCACATCAAATTCAGAACGGTGGAAAATCAAAGATGCCTCTGGACTTCAGGCAATTTTAAAAGTGCATTAAAGATCTCTTTTCTGTGACCTTCTATCAGAAGGGATACTACAGCCTTTGAGGTCTTCGAGACCCTAGGTTTTAATCGATGCACATAGATTTGCAACCCCTACAAACCTAACCATTTGAAAAAACCAGTGCTTCTCTTCCTATGTATCTACATGTCCTGTAGCACTTCGCTTAAACTGATAAATTAAATACCACACAATTAATACAAAATAGGGACACACTATCTCTTGTGTCTTCCCAGGATTGGAAAGTTTGTTGCTCTTACAATTGTGCGTGTGGGAATGGCAGTCGGTAAGTGGATTGCCATCTATTTATTTCCTTGAGCTAGCTGGCCTTGCTAAAGCAGTACAGAGTTCAGGGCAGGCTAACATCTAATATTTACCCCAGCTTCACAGGAGGATTTTACAGCCTGCAATAAGTTCCAGGCTGCTGCCAGCACACCGCTACTGGTAAAACAAGAAAGTTACACGGACAGGATCTGTACCTGCGCCTTTGCCTGTGCTGCAGGCATGTCACTGGCCTCAGACTCAAAACCTGGCCTCAGTAATGCCAATAGACTTTTTTCCTTCAGACTTCAATTTTTATTTGGATTGAGATTTCACCATCAGAATCCAAATCCCACTGACTTCAAGGAGACTTAAGTTCCTCCTGGTGGTTCTTAGCTTTTGATGTGTATAAGTTCATCTTCAGAATCTCAGCCAGGCACTTCAAACAATAAAGCATCTCCAGAGAGCAGCTTGTCCTACCTGTCTCCTACAGTGAGAGTAATTGCCCTCTGCATATGCCTGTTTATTGACCAAAAAAGGGATCCTATGGTTATCAGTTTAGGCTTACACAATTAACCACATAAATACTCAAGTTGCATGAAATTAATTCCAACTGCAGGTACAGGGGCCTAAAAAGGATTTAAGGCACATAAGTCTGCCACGTAGGTACCAGCGGATTGCTCAAAATCACTGCCTGAACTGAGCAGTACCAAGTGTCCCAAAGGGCTTACATGTCCACAAGTTTATTTATGCCCACAAGCATGCATGTTTTTCTGGAAATGGCCATAACACTACACATTTCACCCACGAGCATTTTTGTGACAAGAATGAGAGATGCCTGAAGAGAAAGTAACGTCTAGGCAAAGTTGTGCTATTCAGCCTGCACTGATGAAGAAGAGGCAAAGGCCTGATGGTCTAAGGTTACCTGAAGGCCCCCTCCTTAATCTCGGCAGGTTTCACAGACTAGGCTGGCCAAGGCAATCCTCTCCAGTGGCTGCCTTTTCAGTGCACGGAAAGTTGTGAAAACTAGCTTTAGGCACTTAGCTCTCCCTGTGCCTTGTAGAGCACTATGGTTAGAACAGGAATCTATACGTCACCAAACTAAGTTTTTCAATTCATTAAGTTTCTGTTGCATGTTTAGCTTTTGGCACCTAAACCACTTTGAACGTGGAGTATTACTTGTGAGTAACAGTGATCCTTTAGAAATCCAGATGTTTTTAAGGACTGAACTTCGAATGAGAGGGAAGTTCAAATACTGTAGACTCAATACTGTGAGGCATTCAATATCTTCTGTACTCATTAGTATTACAAACAGTATTCTATCTAGTAAGAACTGATGAAGCGTATACAGAAGGAATAACAATGTTTGCAAGATGAATGACTGCTAAAATATTCTAAATCTTCTGATATTTTCTAAACTAATCTACTGTAATAAACAAGTGTTCCCAGAATTTATAAAATTACTCTGAAATTGAGAAAATGGGCATTTCCTCTCAAGATATTGGCCTTATTCAAGGAAACTGTGGGTTTGTGCACTGTGCTTGTGACTACATTGTGGTAAGCAGGTGCAATGCCATTAGAAAATCAGATCTTGACATTGCCCTTCAAAATCAACTTGACTGTTTTCTCTGATGGATTTGTAGCTAAGTGCTCAGTACATCGCTGAATTGTTCCATCTGGGCTTTCATTTTGACTGAGGGTATGGATAACTGTTATTAATTCCCTCCTGACCCATATAATTCCCTACTGCTTTTCTGGACACAGCAATTTTTTTGTGGTATACTGACACAGTCTGCCCAGCAATCAAGCCATTTTTTAGTGTATGCCAGTGTTTCTGCATTTTGTCTCACTTCCCTTTGGCAGAGGTCAGAGGTGTCGATGTTAAAATGCTTTTCTATCTACAGCTACTCAAACTACAGGCACAGGCTTGATTTAATTTACTGCTAGTGCTGCATTGTAGCTCCATAAATGTTAAAATCTGTTAGTATTTTTCAATGTAAACACAGACAGTACATTGATGCACAAACACACAGCTTTGAATTAATATTTCACAATGTTTAGTTGCCTTTTAAAACTCTTAAGATATATTATCCTGTTGGAAAATATTGTAAGACTAGCAGTACTGTACATAGCACAGTGTCTTCAGAAAGCAAGCCAAACAAGAAACTACCACAAAATGGAATTGACGATCAAATAATTCCTAATGTATTTTAACTGTTTAAGAGTATTTAGGATCTTTCTTAAGAAAATAAAAGGGGGGAAAAAATAAAAGCCAATTGCAGAGCAACCTCTATAAAAAGTAACCACATCTTTGGGCAATGAAGGTCGGGATGTCATTATGTGAGGACGTTTCGCTGAAGTAACAACTAGTGTATGCATTTTCTGAAATTTGGATCCTGTTATTGTACGGTGGTATTTAGTCATTCTTAAAGTAGCCATGCAAATATCCACTGCACCTCTGAATATCAAAAAAGCGTGCGTGAGTGTGGTAACTCTAAGCATCATGGGCACAAAGCAATATGCATATTCATGCTCAGACGTATTCCATTTATGTTAGTAATACCAGTTATTTTTATAGTGGACCAAGCTTTTATTTCCACAAACTACAGTCCAAGATATCACTTAATAAAACCTTGCATTTCTAGAAGTGTTTAACATGGCATTTGGAAAGTACAGGAGGCATGCTAGAGTAATATGTCCTGTAAAAAAAAAGTGAATCTGACTAAAAACTTTTGTGTGTCTTTTTTCAAATTCCATGTACCGAAAAATAAGTTACTTGCTTTCTCTGGTGATAAAACAGATGAATGGGTGTTTTCAGAGAAGACTTGATATATTGACCTTAAAATTTGATTCTGCTTTCATGCTTTTTAATTCTATGTCTACGTATCCAACAGGTCTTTCTGGAGCTACTAAAAATATTCCAAGCCATTCTTGCCTTTTACAGGGATGTCTTTCTTACTTTGTGATTTAACAGGTAAGAGAAATGTGACATAATAAGAAAACAACAACAAAACCAAAAAATCTCTAACAACAAAATTCAGAGTTTTTTATTGAGAAAGCATTACCAAAAGGCTGTGGCACCCCTTTCCACTATTTTTCAGTACATAATCACGTGGCACACACTGCAAATTACATTAGTAAATGAAAGATCCTCTCACAGGTGAGAGAAGGCAGAGCGGTAAAACAGAAACTTAAGAACACAATGTTCACTACCATCATGCAAAGAACAGAAAGAGTAATTGAACAACTGAATAGTTACACAAGCAGCAGCAGCAGCCAAATAAACTACAAATGCCAGCTCTATGAGGTACAGTCAGGTGCAATGATTTCACTTTGCAAGTGTTAAAAGACACAGCCTACATTTTTTCCATAAGTGGCTCAAGAAAGGCATTTTTTTTTTCTTTCACTCATCATCCCTTGAAATCAAAAGACCACTGACCTAAAACACAGAACAAAATGTTTTCAGACCAAGTCACCATTCCAGCTAGGCATGTTTCACGACTCGTTAACTTGCTAGTACATTTCTGGAGTGACTTGGAATATCCTTTCATGTATCAGTCTCCTTAAAGTAATCCTTAGGGCTTAAAATTGGCACCTTGGGCCAGCTACAATGTGTTCAAGCAAGACTTTGTTAAAAGGAGTTTATTCAGAAAGTAAGAGGAAGTAGCAACTGAACTGAAATGTACTGAACAGTAGGCAGATTGCCAAATACCAGAATACACTGAAGTCCTGCCCTCCTTCCCAGCTAAGTACAGATAAATGTAGTTAGATGGGCCATAGTGATTGATTGAAAAAGGCACTAAAAATATTAATGTGCTATTTTTCCCACTGGTGATACATTTACCCAAAAGTAGGGACAGGGAGTGAAAGTACGTCTTAAAAATGTCAAGAAGGAAAGGGTTTGTTTTGTTGCAAGTTTGAACAGTGTAGCCCAGCCCTAGCAGAGACAGAAGACAATTTTCACCTGTCAAAGAAAGCCAATTGCATTTGCCAAGGCACAGCCAACCATGGATAGGACTTTAATTGTCACGCAGTATGACCTTCCCCTAAGACAGGAGAGATTCATGCTGTTTAAGGAAACCTGCAAAGACCAGAAATCAAAACCACTGGCTTCCACACATCTTTGGCTGAAAAAAACAGCATTTCCAAGATTAATGTTGTGCTAAATAATGTAGCATAGAGTCACTCTAGAAACTAGTCTGAAAAATCTCAGGCTTGTGCAGGCTAGAGACTACAGGAGATACCTATCATATCTAGTAGTCCAAATCAGTAACTTCCATGATTTTTTTAGTTCAACAGATTTATTTTTTCTCATCATTCAGGTAGCAAAAAAAGGGAATAGATTGAGTAGAAAACACCTAGGAGAAACACCTCTGCCTGAAAAAAAACACAGAGCTGCTGTATCAGTTTTACATTACCCTTCATAGTGCAGGGAAGAGAAATTTGCCAGGACAAAAAAGTTTACCCACAACCTGCTGAACTATTCAGAGGCTCTAGCAATTGTTAGCTGTGTGATGGACCCCCAGGCAGGCTGTTGCCGCCAACTTAAAGGAATCCTCTCTTTTTAGTTGTATGAGGTTTTTAAAGTAAATATTGCCATTTTCTATACCAAGAGCAGGCATTTAAGATGGAAAGTTGTTCTATATTTCAAACATCACATTTTAATTTCTTGCAGACAATTTTATCTGTGTATTTCTAGTCATTTATTTGAAACTCCACAACCAAGAGGAAGGTTTCTTTTTCCTGAAGAAAAATACTTTATAAAATAAAGAAAAAGTTCATAAAATTTTCCCCTACTCTTCAATAAAATCAGCTTGGTATAGGAGGGCACATATTCCCCACTGTACACAAGGGAAGATACAGCTGACCTAATCCATTGCGCTCTGTGTCTCCTTAGTGCTATTTGTAAAACTATAACCTCATTACACATTGAATCCTTCATTAAATGGAGCCACCACTTTATTATCAATCAGATTTAAAAGTAAGTTTGGGCTACTATGGCTACATTTTCCCTGAAGTGTTAGAAACTGTTGGTTTATGATAGTAATCCAATATCTGTTCGCTGAAACAGATTCCCAATCTAATGTTTGGTTCAATAGAAACAGATTGAAGTCTCAGAGATGGGGATACTTCAGCTGAGAAATTGCAAAGCTGTAACCTCAAAAATCTGCAGCTCCAAGGGACAGTCTAGAATCAATGGTAAATCTTATGTCGATAGCTGGGAACTGAAGGCAACCTAAGGACAGAGACAACCAAGTCATAATAAAGGTGCAAGGTACAAAAAGGGTACAAGATACAATGGGGTAGGCAAAGAGATCACGATACAGAAAAAAATCCATCAGATTAAGGAGATACAACAAAGTAAGTAAATAAAAAACTGAACAAGAAGAATAAAACCACAGATGACTGTGGGAACCCTGCTGATCACACTGCTGACGCTATGAGTAGGACGCAGTGAAGGACAGGATCGTGGGTGATGAAAGGTAGGCGGTGAAAATATGGGAACACAACAGGCAGGCTTCCTGACCTAAACTCTGAGGAAATTTTTAGAGCTAGAAATGGGGTGCTTTGTCACAAAGCAGGATCGTTACTCAAAAAATGGGAAGTACGAAGTATAAACTCTGTCTAGTACGGTTATTCATCATTAACGAGCTGCTCTTGCTTGTCAGGTCACTAAGCATCATGAAAATATGCTGCAGGGAAAGCTTTAATAGAATCTTTTAACATTAAACTTTATCCATAAATTATAGTTATCTTTGCACAACTAGACAGTTACACTTCTTTTTCCTCCTCAACTGCACTACCTCCCAGCTGCCTTTTTTTTCTCACAAGCTTCTCACAACCCATTTATGCAATGAGACTTATGAAGACTGATATTTACTCTATAAAAACCCAAGATATCAGTACTGCCACATACAATGCAGCTCAGCAGTATCCTCAGCTTCTGCCTATTCCTCATGTCTTTCTGTTGCATCTCTGCCACCTGCTACGCGAGTGATGCAGTCAGTTCTTTAAAAGAAGTACTTCATCTACAGAGGTAAAAAGCTCAAAGAGTCCTATATGGAAAATGAGTATTTTGACCTAAAAGCCATTATAGCCAAACAAGTAACTCAGTATGGAACAGGTAGCTTAAGTAAAGAAGTGCCTTCGGACTTCAATTCTTTGTGCTGAAAACTACCTAACGGAAGTCAAACATTGCTGTGGAGGACAGCAGCCAGATACAGCTGCTGCCCATGAGCAGAGAGGGACAGGTTCAACAGAGATCTTACAGAAACCTTAGGTGTTACTTATTTATAGGGTCTGCCAGGGAATGAGAAGGTGCATAAGCAAGAGCCTCAGTCTCACCAATATAAGTTTTCTGTTTCTAATTTAGTGGCAACCTGCAGCCCTAGCAGTGCAGGGTGTATCTATGTTAAGAAGGTTTTCTCTGTGAGTCTGTGTCCTTTTTTTTGTTGCTGTTTCCTTTTTTTCCCCTATCAAGTTATAGTTTCCATTTCTTCAAGCTCACCCAAAACTACAATGAAGCCAGGATATATAATGTTACTTGTATGTATAGTATGCCTGAACTCAATAAACAGGGGTGTGTGTTACTTTGAAATTTAATATCAAATATATGCTAATTGATACAAGTTTGAGGATGGTGATCCATTTTTCAGTTTTTACTTTTTGCCTTCTTTTCCCTTCTGACCCACAGCCTGCAAGATAACCTCTAACCCAGGACTCAACATTATACAACACACAATATGATATTTATGCAGTTAGTAAAGGTGTGAGGTGCCAGAAAGAAGTATGAGCAAACATGAAGAAAGAAGAAAAGGACAAAGGCTCGCTCTGTTTCAATTTATGCTCGTTCCATATACCAGAAATCTTTGGGTTTCTGCTTTTGATATTTCTCTCAAGGTGAATATATACTAGTGAATGAGAAAGCAATTAATAATATTAATAAACAATAGCAGGGTAGAAGATTAAGAAAGTGAACTGTATTTCAGTTCTCTAAGAAATAATTGCAGAAATAGAACAGGGCAAGTCTGTCACTTGTTTCCATGTGGGCAACTTGCCTGCCAACATGTGCATGACTAAAACCTACCTTTTTTAGTGCACCATAATGTTAGTGCAATGCTTTACCAGAGAGGCAGAAAAATAAATCTATTTTTTAGTTAGTTAGTTAAAGGCCATATTCAGTGTACCTCTCTCTCTAGTGATAATTTCCTCTGTGTAATATAGATATGTTATTTTTATTATCTTCTTCTGTTGCTAGGATAGCACCAGAATGTCCACTGGCTAAAACCAATCATGTGAACTCTCACCCTCTGTATATCTCAATTAATTTTGCTGTTGGTAAAATGTATATTAATCCTCTTTCCCCGGCCAGCAGTTCCTCATTTTTCTCCATATTTATTGATGGTTCTTCTGTGGTTCTTTTTTCATGGGAAATAAACAAAAATTCATTGATTTCTGGAGGAGAGGGTACAATAGTTTTTGCACACATTAGTGGCACCTACTCAGACACATACACCTCCTCCTTTTATAATACTCAAGTTTTATCTTTTAAATACTTAGATGATAGAAAAAGCATGAGTTATTATTTTTATTTCTTAATATTTGGGAGGCACTCACACACTACAGTGTTGAGAACTACTTAAGCACCTGGGCATAGAGATGATCCCATCAGCCCCGTCAACAATTCAAGTCTCTCCACCGTTGGTGATTAATAACACCGGTTAAGCACAGTACATGAAAATGAGATTTATTCCTTCCTCTATGTTCATGATTAAAGTAGTAGGATATTTTTTTCCTAAGACCATTAGTTGTATCCTTTTGCCTGCAAGTCACATCTCCAAGGCAATTACTTATTGACATATAAGCCTAAATCCTAAATATACCTTATATTGATAGCCTCTGTGACCCTCCACATAGCCTGCAGACTGCTGCTGTTGTATTAAGAAACTCTGACTCTTAAGAGAGGAAATAAGTAAGTTTGTCTATCCTTTATCGTCTGTACAGCTAAGTTTTTCTCTCTGTTGAAAGGCCTCTGGCACACCTCAAAGCTGCATCCTTCATCCATCTCAAAAGGATTCCTTTTTCTTTAAGAAGGTTGACCTAGGTGACCTTTTTTATTTAAAGTTTTGCATTTTTTTTTAATAAAATGCTTATGTAATTTTAATTTTTTTTTCTGGAAAAGAAATTACCCAGGACCACAAAGTATATGGAAGACAGAAAGGTACAGACCAAAAAGGTTTCAAAGACATGACCTGGTCATCCCACTTAAGTGAAAAAATGTCCTGAATGAACTGCTGATGTTCTCATGACTACATAAAAACTGAGGTTAAGAAAGAAGAAAAGCTCTGAAATATTGCAGAAAGTACTCATTGTCTCTAGATCTTCTCATGATCTTCCGTACAATAACCATAGATATTTTCTCACAGCTTGGAACAGGATCCACAGGGTGGCATTCATCTCAGGGAGATGGGACAGCAGCATTTCCACAGAAAAACTGGAACTATTGACTCAAAAATTGCTAACTCTCCCATGAATTAAAAAAAGAAAAATGTTCCCAATAGCATTTTAGACAAAATATTCAGAAGAGAGATGAATATGCACAACATTTTGGAGGAAAAAGCTGAGCTTGCAAACACTACCATACACTGCTTCACAGAAAATGGGGTCCAGAGACCGCCGTGCTTTTTGCATTCATTCCGTGACAGATCAGTCTAGGAGAATGGTAGCATCTGGATGAGGGCAGATGGCTAAACTGTCAAATAATGACATTTTACAAAATTTCAGCAGCCTAAGCGCAATATGGTTCCAATCCCAAAGGCAGACAGGTAAACAGTGATGCAGAAGTTATACCACTAGCATATAAGATTATTGATTATAATTATTCTAGGGGAAAAAAATCTTCTCAGAAGATTAGGCTGACAGGAAGATTGAGAGTTCTGTCATAAAGAATTAGGTGACTGCTCCCTGCTTTTGTTCAGGCATCTATTTTGTTACATTTTCACCTCAGATGAGCTTGTTGTGATGAGCTAAGATAAAATGAAACTTCTTGGAGTAAAGATGTTCAAATCCACCATTTCTCTGCTTTTTATCTTTCACTGCAAAAATATGCATTGTGTTACAGAAATTCACCACTGTCAGGGATAGCTGCTAAGAGAAACCTTTGTCCTTACCACATGAATGCACTTGGAAGCCTAACAAATCTTATCGTCTGTATAGTTCAGAGAAGGAAATTCATTCATGAAGATACCAGAAAATGGTAGTTGATTCTGTGGAGACAAAGTAAAATGTCTTTCTGCTCAGTTGACCTTCCATAAAGACAAAATTTAGAGTTTTGAATAGTCTCTCCTAAATCTATATAAAACCAAGCTTCTCTAAAGAACAAGAAAAAAGGAGGGGGGCATAGTGATAACTGGCATGTGTTTTGGAAGAGAAGTCACAAAATACACAAGTTAAGAGAAAATACTTGCGCTTTAACTAAGAATTTATATTCCTCTTGTACGGCAGGTGCAGCAAGGTATCTTAGTGATGAAAACTGAACCATAATCTACAGTTCGTAGTGTCATTCTTGAAGAGAAAGTGGAGAGTCCTAGCTGAAATCTGTCAACAACCACTGATACAATTAGCTATGCGGTTAAGTGAGTGTCAGTGGAGCCTTATACAGAAGTGATTGAAGAATTCTCTCTCTTTAGTCCCTGCTCCTGATGTTAATGTGCAGTTTTTCCCCAGCTTGGTATATACTGTTACGCGTAGCATTGCAGATTGCCAGTCTGTCACCTGCCCTGTTAAACTCACAGCTACCATGCGCATATAAGCAGCTTCCCAGAGAATGGGCAGATAGACCTGTGAAAGACAGGTAGGGAGACAGTCAGACAGGCCCATCAAAACAGAAAGGAAAAAAACCAACACTATGCTTCTGGAAATATTAATAACATTAAAAATATCATAAAGCTTTCATCTGCTTTTCATTAAACTCATATATAAATTTCTGTGCTTTACAGTGCTTGACAGATGTGATAAAATTACGTGTGTGAATTAGCTGAAGTTTAATCTAAATAAAACTAAAGTAATACTAATTGGCAAGGGAAAGACTTTAAAAGAGTAAGTGAAGGAGTAAGGGAACCTGTTTCAAAAATGTATATTATTGCTGCTATGGCTTTTACTGGGCATTTCGTATTAGATACACATTCTTTTTCTGAATTCATACTTGGCAACATTAATCCAGAAGCTATTACTATTCCTCACAGACACTTATTTTACCATTTTTATTAACACAGTGATAATATTGAGGATATCTTTAAGATCATTCTGCTTGGATGTATCACAGCAATGTCGACAGCTTTACCATCTGCAGAACAGAATAATGTAACCTGGGTGTGTGTTGACCACTATAGCTGAATGATGTCAATGCGTGTATCAATGTACATCTATTAATTACAAAATAGTTTAAAGCCAAAGTGTTAATGTAAATCAAGTGACATTAAGCAGTTCAGACTCTTTTTTTTCCTCAATAGTTATATTCTCACTCTTGACACACTGAATAAAACTTCCAATGTTAGAGTCAGAGTTTTCTCAAGAAAACCTTATTCCTTTGGAATTTCACTTTCTCAGTAGAATCATTATTGTCTAAAATAAGACTTGAACTTTCCAATTTACTTTGACAGCAGGGATTACCAGAGGGCAGATGCTTAGGTGGTATAACTGTACCTCAGCTGTGTATAGCAGAGTGAATTCACAAATTGTCTCTTTCTTGAAAAGAAGAATCATTGCTAACTTTCAGGTACACAAATTCAGATTCAGCTGTCTGTAAATGATCAATTTAATAAGAGTTAATTGTTTCCTCAAAAGAACCAGGGTAAGATTCAACAGCATATATCCAGGTGGCTTCGCACATATTAACAAGAAGTCATTTGGTGTGCATAGCATTTATGGCACAGAGCATGTGTGGTTCTTCACTATGATAGCAAGGACAGCAGAATCTGGTTTATACAGTATCATGGATTTTTAGAAGAGTTGTACTGGCTACTCAGGGAAAAGCCATCGAATACTGTTGTTGGACATGTTCATAGTGTGATAAATAGTAGATGCCTAAACTATGACCTAAAGAGTCATCACTAAGAATCATGTAGGCAGTTCACTTTTTTGGTGGCATTAAGTTACTTATGCATAGGTCCCTGGAGTAGAATTAGAGAATCTTGGGTGTCATACCTGGTTTCCAGGACACAAGTCTTCTGTTTCACAAGCTACAGCTTGCTTACCCACACCTGCTGGAAGGTGGAGAGGGAAGCCAGGATGCCTCCTGTAATCCAGACAGAGTACCAGCACTCATGCTGTTGATGACCTTGATTTTCATTGTGCTCGGTGCCAGGAACACGATCTCCTCCTGCACCCTGTCAAGCAATGCCAGGGTACCCTGTGCTGCCAACAGACAGCATCACATCAGTGTGCAGGTTCTTATAGATATCGACGTCATGCTTCAGAATGGAGATGAAGGCATTTCTGTGGATAATAGAGAGAGTAGGAGGAGAAGAGAGTTTGTAAAGGAAGATTACAGAAAAGATGCTTACAGTCTTGTCAGGACAATTAGACCCTGGCCGTGCACTCAGTGCCCTGAGAAAGTCAGGGTGCTTTAGTTTGTTAAGAGCTATCACACAGAGCGAGCTACTCAGATATGCAGGAAAATTACAGGTAGAGTACATCTTCACTTATTTTTTTACCCTGCAGCATACCAAAAAAGGCTGTCAATCAATTAAACCAATGGCCAGTAAATATAGAAGCAGTAAAACAAATATAAAAGAAAAACTATTTCATATATTTTAGAATTAGCTGCTGAAATTTGCTAACACAGAAAGTCATCACCAAATACTGTGGTTGGAGTCTTAAAAGGGCTGAATAATTTTATCAGTAGTTACAGCTTTTGTTGTTATAAAAAGATAAGGTAAGTCTGCATCTCCATCTCATGCCTCTGGGCACAGGAGTGGATCACCTGCCATCAGGACTGTTTTTTTTCCACAACGTGCATCACTGTGAGGTCAGCGAAGTACAGTGTGGTAAATTTTACCTTCTGCTAATGCATCACTTAATGAACAATTACCAGCAATGTGAGGCTGATTTGGAAGGAACAGTGGTCCGTTCTAAAACAATTGTAATGAATATATCGGGGAAAAAGTCCATTAAAATAAATCAAGTAAAGAATTATTTGTTTACAAGCTATATTGTATGAGATTTAAAAAAATAGAACTCATGTTCATGGTCAAAAAATCTAATTCCTTCAATTAATTTATTGAATGAGTAGTGCTATAGCCTGGATCTCTAAAGGAGTCTGAATTGTTAGGAAGGGAGACAAGAAGTTGTTATTGGTTTAACCTGAGTGTTGTGTGGAATGTTTGTGAAGATGTAAATCAAGGACCATCCTTCAAATGTAAATGTTATTTACTCTAATTCAGTATCTTTGTAAGAATGAGAAGCCAAGGAACTTACACATTCCAGTAATATCTGTCTTTAGACACGTGAGTTTATGAAAGTAAACATGCTAAGAGAATTTAAAGGGAAGTAAAAATGTTAAGTACTTCATGTGGGTGGGGACTGCTTAAAGTCACTGGGTTTGATGTTTAAAGTCAGTGTATATTGCTTATAAAAAAAAGATTTTTAAAAGAGGATTATAAAATGACATAAAAAAGATGAGCAAAGGACACAGTACAATTAAAAAGACAATCTTTAAAAATATACGTGTCTAAACGAGAAAAATAGAAAAAAAAGGAGCATAAAATTGGCAAGTTAAATGTAAAACCGTCACACAACAGTCAAGAAAAAATAATGGGAAACTCCTGGTAGAGGCATAAAACTAATAATAAATATTTTCTCTAAACATATTTAAAACTAAAGCTTGTCAGTAATACGATAGATGTGATTAAGGTGTAAAAACAGTCCCCAAGGAAGATAACGCTGTAGCAGAAATACTAAATAAATTCTTAGTACTCATCTTCATATTGGAGGAGAAATCTATATTTTGGGGGGATACTGTATTAAATTAAAACGTTAATACGAGAAATTTTAGAAGAGAGTAGTAAAATTAACTGTAACAAACCTGCCAGACCTAGCAGTATTAATTCAAGTTCTAAAAGAATACTACATTGGTGAATTATAAACTGTACTTGCAATTTAGAATTAAAACTAACTTTCTAGGAGTAAAAAATACTGTAAATGTGAATGTGAGAATCTTCACACCAGTCTGAATTCTTTAGTTAGCAAATTTGTTGCAATTAATGTGAAGAGTAAAATGAGTAGACATATGAATAAATGTGATATAATTTGGAGCAGGGAGCACAGTAGCAGCAAGCCATGCCTCACAAAACTGTTAGACAATGTGAACAATCACATGGAGAAGGATGTCCCAATAGTTCAGGACAGCAGTGGCAAAGATCTAACCTTAAGTCAGACAAACCTGAGAAAATGGCTCAGCTCAGCAGTGGGCAGAGATACAAAGTTGATTTTCAGAAGTACAAATTAACCCAAGTGCAGAGCCATGCTGATGCATCTATAGGACTTCATAATCTGGCTACAGGCTATTCAGCAAAAGCTTGAGGTGCTCACCACCACATTTTATTGCCCACTGTAAAAAAGATATCTATGAAATCAGGACAACTATGCGGAAACACAGCAAAACACCAGAAACACCTCTTGTTCAAGGACCTATGCACAGACAAACCAGTGCCCATACTTAGAAGTACTGAGCTATCTGAAGTCCATGTAAATCACACAAGTGATCTTAATCACTTCACTCAATCACAGTGGCATGATGCGGTCCCCAGGCAAACTTTTCAAGAGATCCTTGCAAGAAACATAGGCTACAACTATCCTACCTGGCTCAGCTAATATAAGAAGTCTAGGAGGTCAGAAGATTATCATAATAGGAAGCCTTTAGAATAACAGCAGAGAGCAAGAAGCCCAGTGGCTCAGCTCCCCATCAATAATAAACCGGTTCATTTTTCCAACAGTCAAACTGGTTTTCTGCTTCTGTCATGAACAATGACAAGCTGCTCAGCAGGGCATGCAAAGACCCACCACATAGCCCCAAAACCTCCAAGGACCACTCTTTCATCAGGTCTAGAGGAGGTTTCAGAAACTCACTTCATTTGGAGAATAAACAGCTCAGAGCAAATGGAAAGATACCTGCTCCATCAAAAAAGAGCTGCTAGGCTTCAGATATGTTTGTTTGCTGTCCTTCTGCCATCCTTTAACCCTGCAGTGTTTGGTAAACCTCTGTTTATTAAATTGGCAAATCAGAGAAAAATTGTGATAATACACCAGTGGTCAACAAGCCAGCCTTTAAAGAAAGACACTGCTGATAAGATAAACAGCTTGTGATGTACTTAATTACAATATTTCATACTCATTTAGCCATCTCCACATCACAGCACTAACAAAGTGGATTTCAAACAGGAAATAAGATTCCTTCCCACAAGCCCAGAGGGCTAATTATAAAATAGAAACCTTTTTTTTTTTTGGTAGCGAGTGGGCTTTTTTTTGCAGTAGAATTTATTGAGCTCATTACCAAGCTGCTTATGAAGTGATTTGAAATGAGGCAACATTAAAGCATTCTGAAAATCCCTTGTACTTAGTCATTTTGACACTTTGTTTGAACTTGAAGCATTAATATGAAATAACGGCAGCAGCCTCATATTTCTGATTCTATTGTTTGACAGCACATTTAAAAGCTAGAGGATGATATGATCAAGGATTTTTAATCAGCACAGTAATTTGTAGGAGTGTCTCAAGTATTCATAACTTTGAAAAGACCAAAGGGACATGCCTGTGAGAAACAAGACAGGTACAGTGCATGTCAGCCTAGAATAACATGGCAATGTGAAACAGGGAGTACAAGCACTGCTGGAACTGAGGTGGGGTTTATTGCTTTTTACAGGCAAGACTGAAAATTGAAAGATACACATCAAAGCCACTAAAGAACTCCACACACTGTACCTTATTAGCCTGGTTTTACCTTCTGTAATCGCATCATATAATATGCATCACCAGATTAACCTGCTTGGGGTCAGCAGAGGGGCCACCATAAATATATTTGAAGCAAAGCCTGTGAAAGTTTTCAAAGTGGAAAAAAAAAAATCTATAGAGAGGAGTAGTAAAATCCATGGAAATCTATAGTGTATTAAAGTGAAATCTGTGAATAGCTTCACTTTTCATCATTCTCCCCACACATGCCCGTGCGTTAGTGTTTGAACTAATAATTAGAGCCAATGGAAATGCTTCTGTTGAAAGAAAAGGCTTAAGATCATCCTTCACTCTAACTGCATTCTAATGTTCTGCCTACCTTATTACAAAGCCTTTAAAGGAAAGAGGAAATAATTTGCAAGAGAACAAATGGGCACTAGTAGTACAAACACTGAAAGTATCAGTGTGGTCTCTCCCCCAGAAAGGCCAAGCATCCCCACATGTGTTTTACAACACAGAGGGGGCAGATTCCAGCCAAATGTGGGCATCGAGGGTATAAGAAGCTCCCTCCTCTCTCCAGTACCTGTGGGTGTCAGAGAGCGAGCGATTCAGACCCTCCGTGGGGTGCACTCTGAAATGAGAACTCCAGCAGAACAGCTTGGAATCTGCCATCCTCTGCAGCCCTCTTAGTATGCTTGATGGCCTCTTATGCACAGCCCTAAACTAATAAGGAAACACCAAGATAGATGTGTTGGGCTGTAATCTGGAAAGAATTCATTAGCTAAGCAGGATCTAGCCAACTCATTACTTAGGAGACCCTCCGAGGAATTCCCATGCAGTTTAGAGAAACAGTATCAGGCCCCTGTTTCCGAACCTGCACAGTTCTGTTAATAAAAGCCGATGTTAAAAAAAAAAAGCATACCCCCTGAAAAGCCAATATATTGCAACAAAACAAGATGAACAAAGGAGAGAGGAAAGGAATAGGAAAGAAATAAATGCAACGGCTGTCCAGCTGCAGCATTTGTATCTCTCCTGTTTAGCTGCTATACGGCTGGGGAATTCAGCAGCTGATCCGGAAGGCGACTTGAGAAAGGATTTCAAGAATAATGAGGTGTTACTTTTTCCATCCTAATTCAGAGCTTTGAAGATGTTTTCACCAACTAGAAGAGCAGCTTCCCTCTCTAGATTCCTTACAGTAATGGTACGCTATAATGTAGATCAACTTAAAATGACATTTCCTGTCTTAATGAGGATTTCAATGAAACTCTGAAACACTGATGAGATGTCAGAGTACGGTCTGTATTTTTGAAGTTGTTTTCTGGTTCCTTGAGAAAAGAGATGAGAGATCTCTATGTTGTATTAAAAAAAAAAAAGCATACAGGTAAAAAATACATAAACCAGAAGATTTCATGAAAATGTGCATTTTATATTGCAGATTAATTCTTGGTGAGAATGAATAAAATATTTATAATAAATCCAGACCTTTTCACTACTATTCCCTTCATTTGAATCCATGTGAACTGATAGTGAATAAAAGCGGTGACCATTTTTATCTCAGTAGCTGGAATGAGAAGATGTTTGCTAGGATTCTTCTCATGTTAGTCACAAAATGGTGGGGCAATACCACAAGACCCTCTCTACTGCCAAATATATTTTCCTGTACTAAAGAAAAACAAAGGTGTTCAGAAGTCTTAGGTTGTCAGTACAGCTTCTTATGTTCTTCTAAATAGTATTTAAAGATACAGATTTTTATTTCATCATTCAGGAAAAAGATTTTCTTAACTTTGAGCAATATCATATTGATTTTGCCCTCAAACCAAATATCTGTTCTTTTAATAGTTAATTTGACTCATTTTCATATTTGTTTTCTGCTTTTAAAACAATAAATGCAAAAAAGAATAAAGTTACCTATTATACATCTATATGCTTGCAGGACAAAGCAATACAACGTTGCTCAAGGTTAAAATAGTTCCACAACTTACGTAACACAAAGAATTATTTTTATCCTATGGTATAATTTTAACTGGCTATTTTCCTTTGTGAAAGGTACAGTTGGTTTTATTTGTACTCCTCTGTGTGTTTTCCACACTTCAAAGTCATATTCAGGACAATTTTGGATATTGTCTTTGGTTCCTCTTAAGAGGAGAGCTAAAGCAATCCCTCTCACCACTGACAGATTCCAAGGTATTTGGCCCAATCTGCAAAATATTCCTTCCCTCTCCCCTCCCCCCCAAAACAGGGAAAAAAGCCAATTACCCACCTGTGACATAGATGTCTTTGTGGAACATGAATTAAATAAGAAGAGGTTATCTTTGAGGTAAGGGATATAGTGCGTCCTAATCTTACAAGGAACGTTTCTGTGTTGATGGGTTATTCCATAGTTGTCTGCAACGCTTCTGGTGCTTTCTTCCAAAAACTGTTGTATTTTCCCCAAATGAAATATTGCCTGAGTCTAATTCGGTGCGGTGATCCTTACGCTCCTTTTATTGCTTACTTGATATAGTAAAAGTTAAAGTTTCCCAAGTTTCCCACTGCTTTTGTTACTAAGTTTAACTTGTCAGACTGGTTGGAAACATAACATTGGAGTTTATGTATAGAAGTTAAACGGTAGCGTTTCATGTGAGGGTAGCAAGTAAATTCTCTGGAATACAAAGTACCAGTAGGAGCAGAGCTACAGAAAGCACGGAGTACGAGCTGCTCCCACTCGACTGTTCTTCTGACTGAGATGTCAAATGGAGGTAAAAGCACATTAACTACAAGAACCACAGCTGCTGCCAGTCAAGGTGAGGAGCTGCTAGGGAGCAGCAGCAGCAGCAAAGTTCATGCTTTCCAAACAAATTTGGGGGTTGTGGCAGTTGGAAATATTACAAACATGACTAGCTGGTGAGAGAGAAGGAAGGTCAAAGTTTCACAATGGCTGCAGATGGAAGTATAAACCCAAACAGATAATGTTGGAGAATATACAATAACCTGTACTATCTTTTTGTTTTTCAAATCAATGAGACCTAGTATTTTTTCCTCAGCCTCATGATCATCTGTTTTCATTTCTGACTTTTATAAACTATGGCTCAGACATTTTAATGAAATTTAGTCATGGCTGTGCTCAGCCTATGACAACAGACTGACTGGGGAGCCAAGGCTCTTTTTTAAGACAGTCATCTCAGGCTGAGGCCAACAGTAAAATTTGCTCTCCTGCTTCCTAGGTAAATGCTCCATAGATGCCTCATAAACACCAGTCGACAGCCGCCTGCTAGCATTAGGCAGAAGCAAATGCTGCCAGCGTGCGTTCAGACTGCCCAACAGATAGCTGCAAATGGAGCTGCAGAGCACTCCTTTTCTGAGGGGCATTACCCAGAGATATGCACCCAAATGCACAGCTTAGTTAAACAGCAGTACATCTCAACACGTACAGTAATAGGACTTCTGTCATTTAAGCTAACTTTCTGGCAAAACCTTAGTTGTATCTGCCTATAGCTTTGCAAGTCCATGAGTAGATTGAATAGAGTTTTTCTGGAGCATTTTCTTTGTCTTATGTGCTCGCCTTCAACATTCAGGCAAGCACATTTTTCAGTATCTTAGCCAAGGTGTTTTGGAAAGTCCCTAGGTGAATGTTTGTTCTAAACACCATTTTAAACCTGAACCATAGTTCAGGTATGAGTCTGAGAGCTTTAAGAAATTTATTCCCTACTTATTCATCTTTAGGAATCTGGACCTTAAAAACCTCAAGTCTCATTAAAAATCATTGAAACTAAAATTTCTCAAAACATTTTTTTAGATCTAAAATATTTTACCAAAAAAAAAGGTACCAGCATATTACATCGCTAATGTGCTGTCAATGAAGATCTGGCCAAATGGGAAAAGATTAATTTTATAGAGAAATAGTTAAAGCATTCATGGAGGGTAAAAACCACTATACTGTCACAATAGCTTTTAATTTTATTTGTTTGTTTTTAATTTTGACATTGTATTGAGATTGTATCCTCTTTCTTGCATATCTTCAGCCATGTCGGACCACACATCTACATATTATAACGGAAGATATTTACGCTGGCAATGCCAAGTCCTTGACAAGAAGTCAACTAGGTGTTGCAACATCTACTGGAACAACTTTTAAACATCCTCAACAATCTCAGCCTAGGCATCTGAGCATAATAGTGACTATGACCACAGTAAACTGTGTGGCAGCCATCCCTGTAACGAGGGTGCCAAGGCACTTAGTTTCAGAATCAGCAAAGCTACACAGGAGAGTTCTGAAGGAGCAATGAAAGGCATCACAAGCCTGGTTCTTTTAAAATCATCTGATCTTCTTTCTAGTTAAACATTATACAAAACCTTTTTCATCTTAGAAAAATAGGCTCAAGAAAATAACTCCCCAGCTGTTTTTTGCTGATAACTAGAAGCACTAGGAGAAAGCTGTAACTGTATTCTCCAGGAATTCCTGACTACTAGCCAAGGCAGCACTCTATATTATATGACTGTAACAAGACTCCTCTTAATAATATTGTAATTCATGCATGAAGACACTTTCACATATGTTCCACAGCTAAGCTTGTTTAAAATGCATGATATCTGTTTTGCAACTCTTACAGACATTTGATAGGAACCTGGAGAAGTACAAAATCTTCTGTTTAAGCCATCTAAAGGGCAGATATTCAAAACTGATGAAAGCAAGTAAAAATTATATTATGTCCTCCTCAATCCCACTTAATACAACAGATTGTAAAAATTAGAATGGGGCTAAAAGGATTGAAGTTTTTGTCTACAAGTGGCTCCACAAACTCCTGTACAGAAACTGTCTTGAAAGCAGAAGGTTTAAATATAGGTTCAGTTGTATCATATTCACCAAGTTGGCCATGCTTTCAGACTACGGCCTCCTACTGTCTCCTTCCACTAAGAGAAAAGATTTTGCAATATACGTTACTTCTAAGAGGAAGATAAGAATAGGATAGGATAGGATAGGATAGGATAGGATAGGATAGGATAGGATAGGATGGAATGGAATAATTTCAGTTGGAAGGGACCTACAATTATCATCTTGTCCAACTGCCTGACCAATTCAAGGCTGACCAAGTTAAAGCATGTTATTAAGGGCATTGTCCAAATGGCTCTGAAGCACTGACAGGCTTGGGGCATCAACCACCTCTCTAGGAAGATTGTTCCAGTGTTTGACCACCCTCTCAGTAAAGCAATGCTTTCTAATGTTCTGTCTAAATCTCCCCTGACACAGCTTTGAACCGTTTCCATGTGTCCTGTCACTGGATCCCAGCAAGAAGAGCTCAGCACCTCACTCCCTACATCCCCTTCTCAGGAAGCTGTACAGACTGATGAAGTCACGTCTCAGCCTCCTTTTCCCCAAAGTAGACAAGCCCAAAGTCCTCAGCCACTCCTCACAGGACATGCCTTCCAGCCCTTTCACCAGCTTTGCTGCCCTCCTCTGGATGCTTTCAAGGACCTTCACACCCTTCTTACATTTTGGGACCCAGAACTCCACACAGTACTCAAGGTGAGGCCGCACCAACGCTGAATACAGTGGGGTAATCACATCTTTTCACTGGCTGGTTATGCCATGTTTGACGTGCCCCAGGATGTGGTTTGCCCTCTTAGCTGCCAAGGCACACTGCTGACTCCTGCTGAGCCTGCTGTTGACCAGCACCCCCAGATCCCTCTCTGCAGAGCTGCTTCCAGCCACTCCTCTCCAAATTTATATTTGTGCCTGGCATTACTCTATCCGAGGTGCAGAATCCAGCATTTGAATTTGTTTAACTTAATCCCATTAATCACTGCCAAATACTCCAATTTATCTACATCCCTCTGCAAAGCCTCTTGTCCGTCAAGAGAGTCAAGAGCACCTCCCAGTTTGGTATNTGACAGGCTTGGGGCATCAACCACCTCTCTAGGAAGATTGTTCCAGTGTTTGACCACCCTCTCAGTAAAGCAATGCTTTCTAATGTTCTGTCTAAATCTCCCCTGACACAGCTTTGAACCGTTTCCATGTGTCCTGTCACTGGATCCCAGCAAGAAGAGCTCAGCACCTCACTCCCTACATCCCCTTCTCAGGAAGCTGTACAGACTGATGAAGTCACCTCTCAGCCTCCTTTTCCCCAAAGTAGACAAGCCCAAAGTCCTCAGCCACTCCTCACAGGACATGCCTTCCAGCCCTTTCACCAGCTTTGCTGCCCTCCTCTGGATGCTTTCAAGGACCTTCACACCCTTCTTACATTTTGGGACCCAGAACTCCACACAGTACTCAAGGTGAGGCCGCACCAACGCTGAATACAGTGGGGTAATCACATCTTTTCACTGGCTGGTTATGCCATGTTTGACGTGCCCCAGGATGTGGTTTGCCCTCTTAGCTGCCAAGGCACACTGCTGACTCCTGCTGAGCCTGCTGTTGACCAGCACCCCCAGATCCCTCTCTGCAGAGCTGCTTCCAGCCACTCCTCTCCAAATTTATATTTGTGCCTGGCATTACTCTATCCGAGGTGCAGAATCCAGCATTTGAATTTGTTTAACTTAATCCCATTAATCACTGCCAAATACTCCAATTTATCTACATCCCTCTGCAAAGCCTCTTGTCCGTCAAGAGAGTCAAGAGCACCTCCCAGTTTGGTATCATCAGCAAGTTTGCTAATGGTGCATTTAACTCCTGCATCCAGATCATTGATAAATATATGGAACAGAACTGGCCCTAGAATTGAACCCTGAGGAACACCACTGATGACCAGTCTCCCCCGAGTTGTAGCCCCATTCACTACAAACCTTTCAGCTCTGCCCTTGAGCCAGTTCTTCACCCAGCACACCGTAAACCCACTCATCCCTCAGCTGGACAACTTGTCCAGAAGGATGCTGTGAGGGACAGTATCAAAAGCCTTACCAAAAATCCAGAAAAACTACATCTACTGCCTTCCCTTCATCCACTAGGCTATGATTTCAAACCACAAAAGACTTGAGCAAAGTCCTGGCATCACAGAATTGTCTTGAAAAAAAATGTTACTGACTTGAAAGCTCTCAAAAAACCCTACTTGTACAAGTAATGTACAACTATAGAAAAAGTTGGATTGGGCCAGACGTCTATGGATTATTTATTCCAACCCTCTGCTCAAAGAAGAGCTAACTTTAAACTTAAATCAAGTTGCTTAAAGCCTTGTTTAGCTAAACAAAAATCAAGACTGAACATACATCCATGCAGCATGGCAACCATCTCAAATCCCCCAACAATCTTTTGTTGCTTATTAGATCTTCTGCAAGTTCTGGCAGATAAAGGAAATTCAAGAATTCACACTATGCCTGCTAAGGAAAATAAGTAATTTGGTATGTGTTCCTCTGTTCTATCGCTCTTGCTAGGACAGTGAAAGTTAGAGACCACAGCACTGCATGAGCAGAAGCAACACCCCAGACCCTACATAGAAGAGCAAGGCTGTTGACCATAGGATGAACATTATGTGCT
Organism: Steatornis caripensis; assembly: GCA_013398225.1. Lineage (NCBI taxonomy): Eukaryota > Metazoa > Chordata > Aves > Caprimulgiformes > Steatornithidae > Steatornis > Steatornis caripensis. The sequence goes on along the minus strand of VZSC01008461.1, from coordinate 246,970 downwards.
AAAAGGAAGGTGTTCAGGATTAGTCTGCAGTGCTCGGCAAGTCACAACAAGTATCAAACAATACAAGTAACAAACAGTTCATGTTTGGAAAAAATTCAGGTCAAGATTAAGTAGAAAAAAACATAGACTTTTTTGACAAAGTATTCACAAGCAACCACTTGATTGAATCTGACACCTACCTTGATCCTGTGATTCTAAAAATCATATCCACGTTGTCACAAAAGCCACAATCATTCTAAATATCAAAGTTAATTTTTCTGTCTGCTGTGTGATGGCTTAGAACTTCTGTATTTTGTAATCATTATAATGAGTACAACTGTGCTTGTAGGTCACATAACACCTGCTCATAATAAGGAGAAACATACCAGAGGACCGTGTCTTAACTACCCAGCCTTTCACTGATGCTTTACAACTCACCTATTATGTTTCCCTTGTATCTTTTTCAACAAACTTCTCTTTCAAAGCCATTTCTCCCACTGTTTAATTAGCAACCAGGTAGAGTTAATTAATTAGCTAGTTAGATGTTAGCCATCAGGGAAAGCTGGAATGAAAAAAGGCTCTACTGTTACTTCACTTTCAAAAGAACAAAACTACTTCCCAAAAAAAACTTTCAAATATGATTTCCCTTCCTTTAGAAGTGTCTATGTGCACTGCTGAAGTTAAGGGTCTACCAACTTTTCCATTATAAACCCATTTTGGAGCTCCTGTACCTTCTGCACAGCTGAACCAATCCACCTCAAGTTGAAACAGCCTACAAAGTTTCAGCTCAAAGCAATTTTTTTTTTGCCTAGAGAACATAGAGCATGTAAAAAATTACTTCTGTAGGTAGGGAAGTTTTTTCTTTGTTTTTCTTACCATTCTATAATTCAAAACCACTCTTACACTGTTTTTTTCGAAGATGACATTTTACCACCCCATAACATAAAGTAATTTCGCATTTTATGCCCTATTTGCAAAAAGAAAAGAAAATGCAATGGTTATGCAGCTGGCGATACACCTTGAAATTCAGTAATCCTTTGTGAGCACTGACTGTTCCTTTGCACATTTGATTGCACTGCAAAGCCATAGGGATCCATGAAGCACATACTGTATGTAGCACAGGAATGGGGGACACTAAGGCAGCTGTCCTGAGATAACAATTTTCAAGTAGAAAACAAGACAAATGAATATCGTAGGTACACTAACTGTTCATCACATAGTAGCTTCTACAACAGGTACTGCTTTCTTTTCAAAACTAGTAAATAAAATGAAAATATTTCTGGCAGGAGGTTCTTCTGTAAAGAAAAGTGATTCACAGAGTGTAAGTGATTCTGCTTAGAACAGTCTGAACTTCCCTCTACCAATTTATACTTCCAGTTCAGACAAGCCTGTAGACCAGAGTACATTTGTTATTCTTTACAGCTACTCACTCTATAAATAGTTTCATGTCCCAGTGATTTTTCTTCTGGTTCAACAAAATTCTGTTGAATTTCAGTCTTCTCTGCTTTTGATTCTTGTCTTTATATTCATGACCTTCCTCACAAACATCTAGTACCATTTAATTCACCAACAGAGGTAGAACAGGTCTCACAGTCTTTTAGGAATCAGACTCCAAGTATGTGTTTTCTGAGACAGTTTGGTCTTGGGCCAATGACAAATTCAGGCTTTCAAAAAAGCTAAGTACATATTTTTGCAGTTATCTCATGTGAAGATACATTCTATGCTTTATTTTCTCCTTTTCCCACAAAAGCAGCCACAAAATTTGTTGACATCTCAGAATGAGAAGAGGGAGCATGGTGCATCAGCATATCCCAGGAAACAGTTTTTAATAGTATTTCTGTCTTACTATTGCCATGCATGTGCTCCAGGGCAGATCATTTGCTCACTCAACAGTTTGTGTTGTTCTCTGTAGCAGAAGGACAATATTCTCATTCCTGATAAATGACTCCAAGAGCTCCGAGGCAATATTCTGTGTTTATATTAAATGTTGCTATTTCTACTCAACTGGATATATTTTTAAAGTGTTTTCTTGATGCGTGTGCAGATGATAAGGAAGTGTTAAGCATGCAAAACATTTGAGATTGCAGATGTGCTACTTCAGTGTTGCTTTTTCTGGATGCATTCCTTCTTCCTGTCCAATGTTTCATCCACAGGGATGAAATGCAACCTTAGAAAGGATGTGATGGGAAAGAGGAATCACCCAGTTCATGCAATCAATCACAGTCAGTAGGTGTCATATGGTAAGAGGATTTCAGAATTCAGAGTTTGATCTCAGTAAGAATACTATGCATGCATTTATTTCACCAGGATCACACTAGGATTATACTTAGAAAAAGTATAATTTGATGATAGAACTTGAACCTCCTATACGCAAGAAAAGCAGGATAGGTTGATAAAAGCATTATTTACATGTATAAGCTTTCATAAGAACAGGAAATTACCTGCCTTTCTGGGTATGAACCTTTGTAGATCTGACCCTATGCCCTGTCCTGACAGTCTATAGACAGTGATATAGATGAGGCTTCATGGATAGTGTTGCATTCTTCCACCTTGCTCATATAACATCTTCTGTAAGAACTGAGCACATTTACAATTCATCTGTACAGAATTAATTGAATTATTCTTCCAGCAGAAGAGAAGGTTAGATAGGCAGGGAAGTTACTAACTTGTGTCACTGCAACTGGCTATTCAAGGTATTTCCTATCCTCTTAGCCTGCCTGCTACAAGCTGTTTCTTTTATGGCAAAGTGGCAGGCAGTAGAGGACATACCATAATCTTAGCCACCATGGTTTGAAATAGAAGAAACTATTTTGGCATATATGGGCATACTTGCTGTTCTTTACTGTTTCTATGACATGGATGGAACCTCTGGCAGAAGGCAAGAGTGCATAGATAGAAAGTCTGTTATGGGATGGCGATATTACGCCCTTTGTAGGCAACCAAAAACCTTATGTCATCCATGTAAAAGCTCAGAATCACAATGTCCTAAGAAAGGAAGAGAAGACAAAGACAACACAGCACTATGGCCCCATATTTGCCCACTCATACTGGATGACCAGTATTGACTTGTAAAGCAGGAGTGGAGTACAGTGGACACTAATGGAGAATCTATTAATCATGATGTTAATCATGTTGAGAAGCCGTTTAAGAGAATTGCTCTAAACAAGGAGATCACACTAATTAGCAGGTAGGTTAGCCCAAAACAGGTAACTCTCAGATCCATCTTTTTTAGTAAATCAAAGTCCTTCACTATTATCTGTCAAGTGCAAGTACCTTGTGTTACAGTGCAAATCTATAGTTTAGTTTCACTTCAACAGTCACCACCCCAGAGCCTGTATTATTCTATGCATCCTGTGATACCCTTGTGCAGCTGCTCATTCCACATTTCAATCGGAGTTCTGTCTTTGATGGGTAATACTAAAGAAAGCTATTAAAACATAAATGCTATTCAACCTATTCAATGCTAGTTTTTTTCTCCTGGAAACTGAACGGTTTTCCCATGAGGTTTTTAGATTACATACAGATCAAAACTTTTAGCTGGACTTCAAGAGGGGAATAGTCTTGAAGGTTACTCTAGCTAGTTTGTTACACTAGTTTTTGACGTCATTTGGGAGCACTTTAACAAGTTGAACCTCCTTGTTTGAGGACTGTGGTGAATTATGTGTTACAGCTTAATAAATTATGTCAAAGCAATTGAATACCAGTAAGTGCATGCACTCTCAGCCTGCTGCAAGTGCAAGGTACTTTGGCTTACCTTAAACTTCCATGTAGAAGACAGTAATTTGATTGCAAGGCTGAGTCCTTAGCCTCTGTCCAAGGTATAGTAAGATACAACCCACTAGAGCCTCTCCACTTTCATGCTTGTTTTTTTTTTCTTTTCCCCCCAAGAACATCCTTTGAAACAACCCATTTTCTCTTCTCCTTTCTTCCCACTGAACTAAATGCAGGGCAACTCATTTTTAGATAAAACTGTATTTATTACATAGTCCTGTGTCTAAAGTAACACAGCCAGGCAGGAAGAGCTTCTCAGCTCTTCACACAAGGTGCCCTTGGGACCCCTCCCAGGCTACTGTAGTGTGATTGTACTCTACCACAAACATGAGCCCTAGGGAAGCAAGAGTATAAATTTTTGTTCATTACAAAATAAATAAATAGAACTGATTTTAAGTTTTACCATTGGAAATGAAGAGCTGATGCTGGGTGCAGAAGAGGGTTGGAATTGGAAACTCATCACAGATAGTGTAGTAGAATATGGTAATTTCCATGTTTCTTCTCTTGAGAACTTGTCAAAATAAATATATTCAGAGTCCACATGCAGATGATCTCATCATTTTAGGCATTGTGCACAACCATACGAAAAAGGGATTAGCACAACAGAAATAAGCAGGCCTTTTCTTAGTTCTATCAAAGACATAGCGGAAGGGAGAAGAATCTCTCTCCTAATTAGAAGAAAAACAAATGAAAAAAAATTACTGAAGTGGAAAAAATAAAAGAGTAAAAAGCAGAAAGCACACAAACTTTCTACTGAACTTTTTAAAAGTAATCACAATGAAGGGATGCATGTAGTTGTTATTTTCAGAGATGAGAAAAGTCCAGTTTTTCTTCACTCAAGGGAGAACAATTTTTTTCTCTGTCTATGCCCACATAAGCTATATGTTCAAGCAATGATTTCTTTTTCAGTCTTAAAGAACTTTCTTGCTTTTGTGCTTGGCTGATGTCTGTATGTTATTTTGATGAAAGAGAATAATTTCTAAGGATATGTACAGTATCTCCCCCATATTACAACCTGTTGCAAGCACAATAGCCAAGTTTCTAGTATCTTGATACTTTCTGTGATGCTTATCTCCATACTGCATCCCAGATTAACTTTCACTATTAAAAAGCACGTTCATGCTTTCAGAAATAATTCTTTGTGCTCCTTGTCCCTTTGCTTAGCTGACAGAATTTGGGATCAATTATAACAGAGATAGCCAAATGCTGGTTCCTGACCTCCATGTTATTTGTAAACAGAGAACATAGCTGTCCTGTGCCAGGCAGTGGAAAAACGGGTCCCAGCATGGTGCAACTTCAACTTTTCTGGGTCACTTTGGTCACATCCAGAGCAATCCTGCCTCTCCAACGGTGGAGCAATGAGAGCCCCCAGGAACCACTGGATCCCCTGCTTGCAAGCTATAGTGGAAGTGCTGAATTCCTTGGCTTTCCAAGTTATGCATTACACATATATTGCTTTCAGTGGTATAAAGTTCTTGGCTTACGGCTCATGAAGTCAGAAAAAGGGACTACACCACAAGACTTCTGATAAACACTCCTTTAAAACAGGCTGTAAGTGAGAAGAGTTGTATAATGCTACAGCTGAGATTTTCCAAAATGTATAGGTGCCCCCATACTCCTAGTCTACATACACAAACCTTTTAGAAGTTTACACTCTTTTGAAAGCAGCAGAAGGAAGCTTCCTTCACACCTTTGTAAATTCAGGACTTACCTCACAACAAATTTTAATTAACTGTAGGATCCTCTCTTTCCTAAGGACTTTAAAAAATCCTTGTCATTTTCCCACAGCACCATAGATATAGAGATGATAAAGTATATTCCTTTCATTAGAGCACAATGCTTATTTGATAACCTTCATTCATGAAGGCCCCCTTGCTTCCTCTGTCAGTGTTTTTCCAGGTTCCAGGGTCAGTGTGCCATGAAATCCCTTGCCATACCAGGAGCCACAAAGGGGTCAAAAGGCTCCCTCACAGTGGGTTACCCTTTAGCTCTAAGACTATTTGTCTTATAGTTTGACCAGACCTTGTTAGATCAATAGGACTAAGCTTTTCCTCACAGGGAGCTATGTATGCCTTTATCAGTCGCTGAATGTTTTTTTAGAATTTCTAGGCTTATTTAGCTCTTCAGTTGGACACAAAGTATTATGTCAAAAAGATGACAAACATTTGAAAGCAAACTGTACTTTCATCACAGACTTTCCACTCTAAGCTTCAATTTTAGTGAGAGACTTGTGGCTCCACAACTGTATACACATAAGGAAAAAATTTTGACCTCTGTCCTTCCTCATAACTATATTAAAAAGCAAAGAGCTTTTACTTTTTTTCCCATGAGGAAGATTTCCTTTCCTTTCAAGATACTCCATCAAGATAAAATTTTTTTACATCAATGGTTCAATATACTTTCACATAAACATACTTCACTTTGTTTCCATGTCAATCTAAAGGGAGTAAGGATGGAACAGTCAGAAGTTGATTTTAATAAATTAATGATAATTATTCTATCTATCTTGTTTAAGCTTCTGCATGTGCTACTTGGTATAGAATAACCTCGGGCTAAGAGAGTCTTCAATGAAATCCTTCAAAAAGGAACATGGATTTGAATTTAACAATGAGAAACTTTATATTTACACCATGACAGATAAAAGAGATGCTATCTGTAATGTGAAAGCTTTAAAAAACATTAAGCCTAAAGTAAACAAAGATAAGCATAAGCAAGTGTTCAGCAACTACATTGAAATTTGCACCAAGATGACAGTAATCAAAGAAACATCCATTCAGACTGGTTGAGTGCTGTAATGCTGACTATGCCATCTGCATTTAAGATCCCAGCATTCCTGTCCTGGTGAATTTATCCTATGAGAAACATAAGGGCAGAGATTTCTCTTTTTTTCAGGTCGGAGGAAGGGAAGAATACATAAGGGAAGAATACACATGATGAGTCAAATTCCATCTGCTTCTGTGTAGAAAATTTAAGATAACATGAGGAAAAAAACATCTTGTGAGACCTAAGGGCTGGCACAATGACATATATGGGAGAAGTTTCCTTATCCTTAAAAATGAGAAGTGACTTCTCAAAATATATGATTTCTGGGTAGAATTAGCTAAGAACCCAAGGACAGAAAGGAAATCTGTCTGTAAAGGCCAATGGTGTCAAAGTTAGACCAAAATGTCATGATGTTCAGGAGCTAACCCATAGCCTGTCCAGGACTTCCGGCATCTGTGAGTTGGATTGCAATCCCCACTTCCTTTGTGCCCTCCTTCAAACCCTCTTTTTCCTAAAATAGACAATTTCGGAGTTCTTAGAAGATCAGATCTATGTGTGTGTTTGACTCAATAAGAATATCTTCACCCGTATTTCTGTGTACAAGCTACACATTGATGTCTCTTAATATGACATTAATGTTGAAGTTAAAACAAAACAAGACCTCAGATGTTTTTTACCCCTTGACTACTGCAACAAAGATAATTTGATTATTGTGTTCTATGGGTGCTTCCAAAACTAAGTTGTTTCAGCCTTAATAGGCAGTTGGGTTGGAGACCATTTTCTACAGCTGCAAGAAAAAAACTAAATTTAAAACCTCATAAGGGCAGCTCACTCAGGAAAGGGTAAGTCTTTTACTGCTCAACAGTGACACCTCTTGATATTCAGCAGAATATTACTGATAACCTTCAAAGATAATTTAATACAGTCTGCAGGACAGAGTACTGCAGGCAGCGCAGTGACTCCCAAAGGAAATGTTTTTCTTTCTTGGTTTGTTCCGGGAAAAGCAGCTCAGCATCTAACCTATTGTTACAATATGAGAGGCTCAGGAAATGAAAAAGTTTATAGGGGAGCAGCTCAGAACATTGAATCTATATCCTCAGAAAATGCCCCTATTTTGATATAGGCCTTCGTCATGAAATTTTAAACTTTTAAAATTGTCACAAAAGTACTGAAAAAGAAGCTTTATCAGTTTTGCGCTTTTCTTCTGAAATGTTAATATTTTGAATATGAATGTTGAAATTGATATCTCCCCTGAAAATTTTTTATTCATTCAAATTCTACTTTTTGTCAGAATATTTTATTGTCAGACTTTTCATATGCATAGCTTCTATGAACAGCTATACCCAAATGTCAGCAAAGAATCTGACTACTTGCATATTCCGTTAAATAGGATTTGTAACTGCCACAATATAATTTATTAACCCTTCAAAGTGTTACTATGCTGCAAACGAGAATATAGGTTTAAAAAAAAGCCAAACCACTGAAAGATAGAACTAAAAGGAAACCAAGCCTTTAACGAGTTTCCTTTCAGCAGGATATGGAATACGGCCTACCTTTCTGGTGGCTAGGTTAGCTGGCTCTAAGACTGTATTTGGGACCCAGCCATGAAAAGTCTAAATAATCATCCTTTCTGGGCCAAATACTGAGTGTTAGAACAAGGAATTTTGGCTCATATCTATCTCTGTAACAGATGTTGATTGGCCAGCTGAAATTTGTTCATGCATTTTATGAGTAAGTGTGCCCTTTTGCCAATTCAACAGAAGCATTTGTGAGAAATCCAAATACATAAATTTCTGCCAGAGCTCTAGCTTTATTCTGCTTACAGTACAAGTTAATTAGCGAAATAGCTGTAGATCAACTGAAAATAGCTTGGCATTTAAGTATCCTCCACTGGCACCAATTAACATTATGAAATAACAAGATCTACGAAGAAAATCTCTGGGGTCAGTAACATAGATAGCAAACGTGTGAACAAAGAGTTAATTGCTAGCTAATAAATTCTCAAGGCACTGGAATGACTTAATTGTGAAGGGGTTTAATAATCGAGTACCAATAATAGACAGATTGTAAATTGGAAGATTTATTTCAAAAACTGCACAGAGAGAACATAACAGTAAAAGAAAAAGCGCTAACCTACAGGGAAGAAAATTTGAAAGCTGTAGGGAAGATTTAGGAGCAGCAGTGGTTTTAAGGGAACATTTTTATGCCTACCATTATGTTTTAAGTGGAGCCTTAAACAGTGCCTACCAGTAAAATCTTGATACTTCATTGTTTGTAAGAAATCAGCTGTTACTTTTGTCTAGTAGTAAGTAATGCTTGTTGCTAAAAATCTGGGATGCATGCTGTGCCTGCACACCATAACAAAATCCTGCTTCCCAGGCTTTGCAATGTGTATGGAAGTAAGCAAATGTGAAAAAGAACATCAGACGTGGAGGGAACAAAACCTCAGAGGTGAAACACATGATTGAACATGCTTCTTATTTCTGGACAGTGAAACTTACCATTTTAATGATGACGGGGTTATTTGTTGAAATATTTAGACAAAAGCTTTTTGAATTTTTTTTTTTTGCCTCTGTCTCTAGATATATACACATAGAGACATCTAAATAGAGCCAGGAATATTTTGATGCTGATTTCTGGAATCACATTTAAGCACCCTGTCTATTTTCAGGGGCCTTTATGAGGAATTAAAAAGATAAAAGTATTTGATTTTGTGAGTCAAGTGCTTTATCTGGAAGTGGATAAATTCCATTCCTCTGCAACTGAAATGGGAATACCTTCATCTAATAGACAGTTCCTGAGTAAAGACCCAGAGACTGGTCTTTTGTTTAATATTTAATCCTTAATATTTAAATTTACACTTACCTGTTTTCAGCCCATACCGCTAGATTTATTTTAAGTAGATTTCATCCCATGAACATACACACATGAAAACACACACGGACAGAGGAGAGGCACATACACAGAGGAAATAAAAATAAATTAGCCTAGCTAATAGAGCACAACATGATACCTGGAATCAAATGGACACACAAGCAGAGAAGAAATAATCCAGTACTACTGGAAATTCAAGGTATCTAAAAGTCAAGGATATATCGTCAGTAATAAGTATTTTCCTTCCTTCTTTGACATCTGTTGACCTATACATCTGATAAAAACTAAATAAAAACTAAATAAAAATTAAGCATCTAGTCTAAGATAGTCATCTGGGCTACAATTATAATCAAAAGCCAGACTCTACAAGCAGCCAGGCAGAGAGAAGGGCATGTATAGAGAGGCTTTCCCCGACATCTCTTTTTGCTATGAGCCCTCAGATAAGGCAGCTCTGGATAGCTTTGCCTGTCTCCCTCTTCCAGCTATCAGCAAGCCCTACATAACCGAACTGCATCTCTCTCTTTTAGTTGGTTACAGCTAGGTAAGAGGAATTTCCAGCCTAAAAGCTATACTTCCCTCATTACTTTTTTGGCACCTTGTACAATTGGATCCTTGTTCTTTGCTAAAGGCACAAATACCTCATTATTCAAATTGCATAAATGGAAGAGCCAAAGATGTGCTGTACCACAAAATTTCTTGAAATCTCTGACAGCAGGCAAGATAAAATCAAGCATGAGATTTCCTGCTTTTTGTGGTTTCCATTGCTCTGGAATTACCATAAGAATGGTGCCACTCACAGTGTTTTGGCTAACAGACAAGACATAATACCTGCTGTCCCTTCAAAACAAATAATATGCTTTTAAATAAAATACAGTAAAGTCAATGCCTCATCTAGAAACTTGAAAAGTACATTTATTCCTAGGAAAGTATAATTATCAAAAGGACAGCTTAAAAAAAAAATCACCTTTTCCTTGATTTTAGAGAGGTCTTGAAGTTATATAAGAACAATCACCCTGTTTCTGATGAACAAGAGATAAAGTAATAATATTAATACTTATTCTTGAAATCTTTAAAGTTTTATAAATTGCCCATGGAAGTTTGTGAACCAAGGTCACGCTGTCTCTTTTCACTCTTTTAATTATCTAGTTCCAGCCTGATACACTAGCCTTTCTAATTGGACACAGAGAAATCTCTTATCAGTGAAGTTAGAAAAGGACCTATGAAAAGGGTGTGGGAGACTGCTGTAAATCAAAGAAGAGGAACTGAACAGAAGGAAAGCCAATCAACCCTACCCCTCCGAGCTGTGAGTTTATAGGAAAAACAGAGCCTCGTTGGATGGAGGATTAAGTGGCCAGCAGGTAGTTACACATGTCATTGACCTCTCCCTGATAGATACTGCTGTGAGGGGAGTCAAATGCAAGCTCACACCTGCCCTTAATTTCTTGGGGAAGAGAAGATTTTAAGCACTAACATAGGATTTGGGGTGTGTAGGTGTCGAGTATAGTGCTTTTTGTTTCCATTCCTATATCCACAAGAAGCTCATACACGCTCTCTTAAACCCCAATGACAGAAATCATTGTCCTGTGCGTAGTTTAGCATTTTCATGCACATTTGACAGGTGTGATGAACACAGCGAAGTCTGAAGGTCTGTCAATCTCTATTTAGTAGCATAAGAAATGTGCATATCTGTACTATCCCTGACTGATTTCTCGCTCTTCTCCTTTCCCCGCACTCTTGCACATTCTCCAAGGTTGTTGGTGATCCTTCTCAAAATCATTGCTTGTCATTCAAACAACTTTCTTCCATCTCAGGTCTTCCATTTTGATCTTTGGTGGTCATGTTAAGCAGCTCACCTTCTCCTCTCCTTACTTATTTTCTAGTATAAAACTTGTTTGTTCATCACCTTTTCCATTTCCCCTGTGTCTTAACAAGTCTCCACAGTTTATATGCCAGTATCTTTCCTGTTCTTCTGCCCCTAGGTGTTTTTCCCAGTGCTCAAATGTCAATCATCCACAGAGATATCCAGAACTACCTCTGATTTTCACAAGCTATACTTAATCCACAGTCATAAGGTGTTTCAACCTAAAAACCCCCACATGATCACCCACCCAATGTTGTCCTTAAAATTTATACACAAACTATTTCAGAAATACTGGACTCTATTCTCCAGAAGATATTACCAAAATAAATGAATCCCATAATAGCATCAACCAGAATTCAAAAATTCTACAAAGAATCATTCAGGCTTCCAGAGAAAACACAGGGGTGTTGTAGGAGAAAAAACAAGAAGACATTATGTTGCAGTGCTACTTTATGTCAATATGAAACTATGACTATTGTTTCATATGTATGAAAGTTATTCTGTTTTGTTCGTTTGTGAGAAGTGAAACTGAAAATTCTGATAATTTAACTGCTAAAGATTTTTTTAAATACATGACATTTCCTTATCATATTGGCAAAGTGCTGTAAGGCAGATCACATTCCATTCACTTGCAATTGCTTTTACACTTTTGTTTACCTAACTTTCTTCCTGTGTCACACTACTGTGTGATTTCATAGCACACACTAGGAGTTACATCCCTAGCTTCTCTGACATTCAATGTTTTGACAAAAAATACCCCTGAAATTCTGCACACTTGGGACTATGAGGAAGACGACATGTATAGTGACCATTTAGGCACATAGCTGTCCATAGCTTTTACAGTGTTACTGTCTGTACAGGTATGAAAGGGTTAACATTATTGCTATTTGCAAGATTTTGAGATCCAGAAATATCACCTCATGAGAAATCCTTCTCGTGGTAGTAATATATATTTGAAAAGTGCTAGGTAAAAAGCAGTGAGTTCCCCGCTGGATACTGGTACTGAAATGGCTATACTGTTTAAACATGTTCCCTGATAGAGTATTGGCTCAAGTCAGCAAGCGCTGTACACACGGCTAAAGGTGCAAATCCAGTGTTGGAGACATCCGGCAGGCAGTTTTCGTGCAGCCGTTTTGCTTGTAGAGTAAGACAGTTTAAAGGCGTGGACATGCAACTGCTCTGTGCAACTGGCCTCAGTGCTAAGTGAACAGTCCCAGCACATTCAGCATCTTCTTATGGTAATAGCAAATAGCAACTGAAAAGATCAGAGCCAGCTATATTCACTTTGTTCACAATTAGATGGATTTCTACATTTTAAAAAATTGAAACCCTGCCACTCCATAAATCCAATCCAACCATAATTAAAATACAGCAACATTTGAAAACATGAGACTAGCTCAGTATTAGGAGAGAAAATCAGAAAACTTTCTGAATTTTTTCCAGAAGCATAAGGGTATTTCACTTTTTTCCAGTCTTAGATGCTTTCTTCTAAGAAGCAGTTGATAAATTGAATGCTTTTCTGCAAAGCTTTTCCAGAAGGATATTCTTCCCTGTGTATTCCATTCACACTGCTTCCCAGACCTGTCAATATCTCTTGTTTTGTTTTCCTTCAGCAAAGAGGAATCAAACAACATTAGACAGAATATTTTAAGGTGATCAACTCCAGGACAAAACAATCACGACAAACTGCATCTTAGAGAAAGCATTAGTTTCTCCCTCCGTTAGCTCTTGTCTCCATTAAAAGGGGCCTCTCAATGAATTGGAAATTCCTCCTAGCAGAGATGCATCTCTTACCAGTAAAAATGATATTTTGCCAATGCATTTTACGCTGACTACATGCATAAAGGTTGAAGTTGTGAATATAGTTGCTTATACTGCTGCTTTTGTCAGTATAAAAATGTCACTAAACATCATATCCCCTAACTGGCATAGCCATAATGACAAAAATGCTAACACAGACCTGGGTTTTGTCTCCACTGTAGTGATAATAAAATGGCTCCTTTTTCAGCTGCTGACAGAGTCCTGAGAGATTTAAAGTTTGTGCAACAGGTCCATGGCAAATAGGTAAACAGGTATCACGAGAAAGATTAGTCTCATCAGATGCAGATGTTTACAGTGGGGTCTCTCCTATGTCTCAGCTAGTCACCGCAAACTTTTTATCATGTAAAGGGCACATTTACACTTGGTGTAACACTCTTACACTTAAGACTAGTAAAGCCTTATAATTTAAGACTAGTAAAAATTATGAGCAACGTAGATATCTAATATGCGCCAGATGGAGAGTGTCAGCCTCAAATTAGTCACATTGTACATGCCTAAAGGTGACAGAATGGAGTCCTACCCTATGTGGCTTAGATTTCAATGTAAATTTTATTCAATAGAAAACAGTATTTTTTTCCTAGAAAGTTCTGTCACCATTTAGCAGATATTCTAGCAGTTATCTAGATAATTTCCTGGTTTTCCCACTTCCTTTACCATCACCTTCAATAAAAGCTTTTTAAAGCTGGAATGTAAGATTTCATGTCTCATCCATTCTCTATTCATCCAGTTTTGGCATGTGTCAAAGGTTTGGCGAAACCATAAAAATGAAAGGAAAAAACATCAGATATTAACCAACAAAGTTTGAGATCACTGTTAAACTGTTTTTTACGGGAATTAGCAAAGAGCAGACCTTAAAAAGTTTGTTCTAATTAGAATTAAAAAGATAACGTGGATGCTTATCTGAATGTTTCCACTTTTTTCTTCTAGGAATCAGGTTTAGACACCACTTGATCTCCCTTAACACTGTTTGGCCTGAACTTCAGGAAGTTTAAAACTGCCTTTTTTATGGTATTTCAGTGCTTCTAATCCCTGCAAAGAGGGGGAAAATAGTTAGCAGGTTTATTTTTAGTTTTGGGCAAAGGTTGAGAACACTTTTCCCATTCTTTCTTAAAAACAGAAATTCAGACTCAATAGCAGAACAGTGACAATATCTTCCAGGCTGAGCCTCTCAGTTCCCAAGAGGAGACGATATCCCCCCTCTATTACAGTAGCCAGGAAGAATGAACAGAGGTTCCAGTAATAAATATAGACACAGAGACGTCTGGTTTCTTTTCTGCCTCAGAAGCTATCACGAAAATTTAATCATGCTTTTCTTTTCCAGTCAATCCTCAGATTATTTTAATACTTTCACATTCTGTATTGAAATTCTGTCACCCTTGTCGGTGTTTTTTGCCTGATGGCTGCATGCAGTCACTGCTAAACAATTTGTTAAAGTGTTATATTTTTAGAGAGGTCTGTTCACTTACCATCTAATGGTAATGCCATTTTGCAAGGGTCATAAGGAAAGAACGTATTCATGATGAGAAAAGAATCAAATGAACGGCAAGACATAATCATGTTTCTATCTCATCCTCTCTGCCTCCCTATCCTCTTCTAGGCAGAGAAAAAATAACACACACCAGCCAGATTTTTCCATACGTAGGGCTAGCCTGTTGTTTTCTTCCCTACACTAAATTATGTAGCGCTTCTGCAGAAAGTGTGTACAAGAGCTGAATGTAAATCAGAAAAAGATACGATTGTGGAACTAAAAGGCAGCCACTCCTCTCTAAAACCACGTTGCTATACGACATGCTAGTGTGCCTATCTTATAAGATCATGGGACTACTGTAGTACCTCAGATATCTGTGTATGGTAGCAATGAATTTATAATGCACCCTTACCTTCATGCGAAACAGCTGGCCTAGACCTTACTGAATGGGGAAAAAAAGGGGTGACTTTACAGCTAGAGAGATAAAGATGCCTTCTACATTAAAACTAATGATGTAAAAATCAACTCGTGGGTTTTCTACATAGCTGTTAAACACAGGGCAATATAACAATCTCTATGTTCTGCTCTAGTCTGGGATGAGGGGTGAAAGAGAGAAATCCCCTTTATTTCTGAATTGGAACGTAAATAGCAGCAAAAGAGAAACATACCACGTGAAGTTTTGACAGACTTGACTGATCATTCATTTTAGCTCTTACCTTCTATCTCATAAACCTCTTTCATTGCTCGCTTGTTTATCATGTGCTTGTTAAAGACAAAACAAAAATCACTTGTTGAATTAATTGCCAGTTTTTAAATACTGCAATGGCTTTTACTTCCAGTCTTTACTATCACTTGCATGGTATGCAATACTTGCATTACAGTCTTTTACACAAAATAAAACTAAGTACAAACGAAGAATCAGAAAATCCTTTTGGCTTCTCTGTCCCCCTCTTCACAAGCCTATTACAGCTATTTTTAAAATTATGGTAACGTAGCCAGTAGATGTATAATTTAACAAATCTTAACAACTTAACTCTTCCATGACCTTTCAAATCTATAGATATTTATGAAGCCTGGAAGGAACAGTGTTAAAATTGAATTGTGTTTAGCTGATTGATATTTTTATATTACACACTCACTAGAATGGGGTTTCCATCTGGACATAGACAGCGAGGTGTGCAACAAAAGTGTAAATCACAGTCGCAGCTAATATTTGTAATGCTGTTCTACACCTCTGGTAAGCAAAGTCTAACACAAACTTGCACAAGTGCCACATAACTTACTAATGAGTCAGTCACTGGTCTTTCAAAAACTTCATGAGTATTAGTGATTTGACTGCCTTCTGCTGCTTTGACTAAATGACTGTTGTAATAAAGCACTCAGCCTCCTTTTCGTATTACTTATAAATAAAAACTGTTTCTTCCTGTTCATGAGAGGGTTTTGAAACGGAGTGAGCAACTTGCCATGACTTTCAGTGAAAACTAACCCCTTCTGTTTGTTCTGAGCTATTTCTTTTTCTATTTGCAGGCACGTGGAACCATCATTTCAACTCCGTTTTCCAACAGACCTGAGATTTGTAAGAGCAAATTACTGTTAAGCATTCCCAATGCAAATCTTGTAACTTTAGAGGACCCAAGAGGCCTCCGTCAGCCCAGTGGTTTTGAGAGTGTCCTGTAAGGTAGAAGGTAATGGTTCTAGTAAGAGTAAGAATACTTGTCTATGTTGTGCACTGATGATGAGCAACACTTGAAGTGTCATTCTCAGCTCCAGTTCTCTTTAGGAGCTAAAGCAGCATATTCCCACATGCAAACTCAAATGCATTCCAGCAGGCTCGGGATGTCAGTTCGTATTTACAGCCTTCGCATTTAGCATCTAAGCAAAAAAAAGGCCAAGCCTGGATTTATCCTTCTAAGTTCAGTTTGTAGCCTGGTGTCTAAATCAGGACACTACTGGCATCAATGAAATTAAAAGAAAAGACAGTCACGTCCAAGGTCAATCCCTCCCACTCATAATGTTTCTCACCCTCTTTTTGTTTTTACAATGTTTTTGGGTTTTTGCATCCACCATAACTATGGCCTAAAGTTAAGACAATTGCAGAGATTGATACAGTAACAGAGATAGGTGAACATAGTCTAAAATGAAAGATTTCAATCCACATGTTTTGAAGACATGACATTATTTATGAAACTGTCAGTGGATGGAGACAAATGTTCTCAGGGTTTTTCTGCGGGAAAACAATTGTTCTCCTAGTCACTCTCACACCTGGGATGTGTGTGTATGAGATTGATCCAGTGATTTCTGATGCATCACAGCAAGAGCAGTGATCCATACAACCAATTATTCCCATACCTTTACTGACATGGTGAATCACGTAAGTTTTTTCTTCAGACGATAATTTCGTTTCTGCCTTAGTTTGTGCATTTATTTCTTTATTGTTTCCCTTAGCTGAACCTTGTGTGGCATGAATTCATTAATGTTAGGTAATGAGGTGGAGATTCAAGCTTATAAAGAGAAATTAACACAGACAAAATTGCAACTATATTATAGTACCTCCATCTGTTTTACTCTTACAGAAAATTTACACACTCTCATTTCAATTAAGTGTGATGGTCAAAATAATTCTAAAATCTTTCATTCTCTCCCAGACGTTACAATAAATAAAGATATCATTACTTCTTTGAGACTCAATAACACTTAGTGTAAAACATGTACTTCTGTTCAAGTTTTATAACCTTGTTTTATCACTTTTGTTTGATAAATATCACAGTATAAATAAAACAAATGGAACAGTTTCATTTTTTCAGCTTGGATTAAGGTAATATACATTAGCACATAAATAGCTTACACAGTGGTTTTTTAAGCAGGACTGAAAACTTTTTTTTTACTTCTCAGAATCTTCAAGGCACTGCAAATTTTTCAGTCAAACCCAGCCTGAAAATAGAAAACTACATGTATGTTCATGAATAAAAAATTAGTTTGGAGACCAAAAAAAATTTTCCTTTCAACTAGTTCAAAATTATTCCATTTGGTTTTGGACATTTACATTTGCTTCATTTTGCTCGTATTTTGAATGACAAAAAAATTAGGAAGCCAGAGACACCTTACAAAACTGCCTAAAGGAAATGTGATATTTTGATCTTTGAAATGTTTTTCTGCTGATATAACATTTGAATTAGACAGTTTCCTAGTTTAAAAATATACTTTCAACAAATCATAATCTTCTTTTAAAAAATTTCAGGAAACAGTTCACTGGTGGGCCTAATTTGGAGATGAGAATTGAACTCTCCATCCTCAGCAGTTTTTTATTTTCCGCCTTACTTTTCCAAATAAAAACAATGAGCTTACACTGCTTCTAGCTTCACTTTTAATATGTTACAATTTTTGATTCTTCCTTGCAATTCTCAGAAGCATTTCCAAACTTTTTACTTATTTGGTTTTATAGTTCCCTTAGGCAGAACCTCCTCTCTGGTGAAAAGTGCGTTGCCAGCATGCCCACTAATTTATGCAGCCACTGGATTAAGCCCGTATATTAGCTGTGTATTTCATTTTCTCTGACAATTCTAAAAGATTTGCAGGGCTGCTTTAAAACACATAAACCACTCCATTATGACAATCTATTCCTGTACCATAAAGTTCTTCCATTATATTGGTGATGAAGGTGAAGAAAATATCAGTAACTTAAAGCTAAAATTATTTGGTTTACTCTTTTAAACAAGACTGTATTTGTAGTATTGTGTACTTTGGAGTCTACAAAAAAGGAAGAAGGCAATAAATATCACACAAGCATTGGTGTTTTAACCAAGATATAACTAGTAGAGAAGAGATCAACATTTTACTTCTGACTATGCTGATCATGTTCAGATGTCTAAACGCAGATGATGAAATATCCATGACTCCGACTGAATCCTGCCCAGTCAAGCCCCCAAATATGAGTAGTATCCCTGAGGCACTGCCCCTGAGGCATATTTTTTCCCTGCCTCAGAGAGACATCAGGGTATCACTTATTCACATTGACAGACAATTCTAAGACTTCTAAATGGAAAAGATAAACACCTGACAACTACGGATGGCCTTGCAAACCCTCATCAGTTACATTTTGAAGATCTGAATCACAAATAAGACTTCATTCTACCTCAGACTAACACAGCTTCTTACCTCAGTCCTTTTCTGTAGCTGTCAGGAAAAGCTTTCATTAGCTATAATGAGATTGAGATCAAACATTTGAAGACTTTCATGATATATATTTGCTGAATTTGACTGTAGATGAATGGTAGACAGCAATACTTAATCAGGAAGTATTTTTTACACTTGCCCCAGAGTACTTTCCCACAGCAATTCCAACCCTTGTGATGACAAATAATCCATAGACCATTCTCACTTTTCCAGATTATTCTGCATTTCTTCATTAAATATAAAATCAATAATCAATTAATAAGACAAACAGTGAAAAACATCTTCTGAATCCAGATTTGCTAATTCTTGCACTCTCTAGCAGATGAACCCTCTAGAACTAATGGGAAAACTCTGTTTCTGTTGAATAAAAGATGCAATGAGCCTGCATCTTTAGAAGACATGAACTAGGAATTCAAGGTCTACGTAATAAAAGACCCATCTCTCCTTCTTCAAGACACTGTTTATAAATAAATAAATGAACAAACAACTCTTAATCTTACTTTGAAGACTTCACATCAGGCTCTAGAGAGAAACTAGGCTGCTTTCCAAAAGAATTTTTACAGTCAGCACACTGAAAGCAGTCTATCAGTAACAAACGGGGGAAAAGCAAATTCAGCTGAATTAAAACTGCCCTAGAAAAAAGGAATAGAAGACAACAATGATGATTGAGAAGAAAACCAGGCATATGGTCACCTTATTCTACTGCTAAGAAGTGCTAATCAATCACAAGGAATTAACCCAGTTAAAATAAAAAAAGAAATTCCACTCTAAATAAATGTTATAAGCTACGCACGTCTGGGCTTCTGGGATACCAGTCAGTAAGGACAGTCAATTTTTTTCCTAGAGGTCTATGCACTGTCACATCAGCACCTTTTCAAATGAAGGCATTTTTGGAGACTACACAAGAGAGGGGAATAGCAGGGAATAGTCAATACAAAAATACAGTCATTTTCAAAGTGTCTAAGGTTACCAAGAGGCTGGGGAAAAACTGACTTACCCGAGATCAGTGAAAGCTTTAAGAAGCACAAGGAAGGTACGGATGTGTCCTATTAGATGACGTTTCTCTGGAGTCCCTGAGGAGCTTTTTTAGAGAGCAATCCCCTTCTGAAGTATATACTTTTTCGATAAATCACACTTCACTTACTTAGATGAAGTTTCTCAAGAATTGCCCTCCTGATGAGAAAAGGTTACAGGCTTCACATTGCAAATGAAAGAAACTGCAGAATTTCTACAAGTCCAGATTTTTTTTACAAAGGGAGACTGCCTCCAAGTCTTCATTCTCCTGGTTATATACTCTCATTCTTTTCTCCTCAGTCCCAGTGCTGTCACATGCAATCACACACAAATTAAGGCTAGCAGATGAAACAATAAAGGAAATCAAATGCAGAATCTACTTTCCAGCAGGACAACCTCTATTCTTATTGAAAACAGGTAGAATTTCAGTTTATTTAACTAAAAATAACTTAGAAATATCCTAAAAATCTCTATACATTTACATGCACTCTAGTTCTGCCATCTCCATAACACAGCTAGGGGAATATGTTGGCAATTGCCACGGTTTTCCTTTAGCCTGTCAGCTGGGTTTCCTTTCCCATAAAAAAAAAAAGGAATGATGTACACAGGGATCTCCTTCTGCTCTTAGATGCTATAGGACAGACCTGGCCAAAGAGAAGATCCCTGCATCTGGAGATCCATAGGTTAAGTGACCTACCCAGATGTTTCACATTCAGCTTTTGTGACTGGGTTCATGGTAGAGATAACTCCTACATATGTGGAAATGCTCCCCATTCCTCAAGAAACAGTCAATAAAAATTCACTGGGCTTCTGTGGAAGGAAGAATGATCTCACACCACAACCACTACACATAAAAACTGGAGAAATTGTCGTGCTGATCTTTGAGAACCTGGTCACTATCATCTAGTCTCTCTTTCTTTTTAGCTGTTGGTCTTAATTTAGTTGACTGCATACAAATTAGTTTATAGGATAACTTTTGTTTTCTGATCCTCTCAATCTTTTTGAAAGGATGCAGGAGATGTAGAGGAAGTATCCATACATTTAAGTAAAACATGTGCTACACACAGAAAAGATATGAAATAAGAATATCTAAAGCACAGCATTCACTAAACTTTGGATTTATTTGATTAACATCATCAGTAAAAATCTTACTGATTTCAGTGAGACTGGGGCATTACGAAGTCCTTTTGAAAGTCCTGTTTTCCCTATACACATACAAGTACAAAAATGTACGTATTTCCAAAACTTACAGTTAACATGAGCTGTGCGTATAGCTTTACATTTCAAAATAATCAGCTGCTATAAACCAATATAGCTCTGTTGGATGCATCTGAACTGTGTTGATATACAACTTTGTATGGTTGCTTAACCACGGGAAATCACTGAACACATTTTTCATAGTATATGAAGAGGATGATCTAAGTACCCAGCTTATAGATAACTGGAGAAGGAAATATACAAATAGGTTCCCGATTTCACTGCGAACACTTTATTTTAAGTAAGTTATACTGAAAATGTGATCATCTTTATTTTTCACGATGGAGAGATGCTAGTCTTTAACACCTTCTTATTTATTACATGGAAGTATTTTTAAAAAATTACAGCACTGCCTCTGCAAGAGATCTATATTAGCAGAGAGAGGCACTTTTCATCTTTACATCTGTGTATTGCAAAAAGTAAAGTCAAAACCAAACCCTCCGCCACATAACCATGTGGTCTCAATCATCTATGGGTTTCTGTGACATTACAAACTCAGTGTCCACAAACTCTCTAATAGGAAAGCAATCCTATTACACATGGTTGCAGTTCTGCTTTTGTGTTGTTTCTGGTATCATGGCAATGCAAAGAGGAAAACTATGTTCTGTTCTTCGAATAACAGAAACAATAGAAAAGCAGTTATTCAATATTGTCCTTCCTTCTTTTACCTGATACTGTTCTTTATTCAGGCATCTCTAAATGTTTTCATAACTTCGTATTAAGACTAATCTTACTTAACAGTTCTGTTGAGTGCCATTAAGATGGCCATAAATGAATACAATTCACTGTTGACATTATTTTGGAAGGTCTGGCAAATACCAAGTAAGGCATAATATTCACATTTATCTGAGACACTTTTCTAAGAAAAATAAAGCTCTCACTACTAGAAAAAATACAGGTCAATTAAAAAAAAAGTTAAAAAACTTACCTATACCTGACAGAGAAAAACAGTATTTGCTGATGCCTGCTAGAATAGATATCCATGTTTTGTGGAATGTTTATGAAAGTGGAAAATGAAAGAATCAGAGAACAGATTCTTTTTTGGTAGGTCCCCAAATGGGGGCAGAAGGAGGAACAAAATGCCTGTATATCATATGGTCTATTCTTTGTTATATGTTAAAGGGATGTACACTGGAACCAGAATACTTTCCAGAAATGTTTAAAGCAATAAAGCTAATTATATAAAATCTTGAAGACATCATATTCTTATGGATACACTATTTTGTTACAGGGAATAGAAGAGGGTTACCTGAGGTAATTTTTCATGTATTTTCTTCCATTGGCACAAGGAAAGCTTCCTATAATATTTGAGGATTTAACTGCCAGAAAGGGAATAGAAGAGGGTCACCTGAGGTAATTTTTCATGTATATTTGCTTCCATTGGCACAAGGAAAGCTTGCTATAATATGTGAGGATTTAACTGCCAGAATCACCCTAGATTGTAGCAAAGCATGTCCTTTTTTTTTTCAAGTCAGCCTCTAGTACATAATTACAGCACCTTTCTCTAAAACAGAGAACCTGTGGCTTTATCAATCTGCCTGAGAAAAACAAAAAAAAAACAAAACCAGAAACAAAAACAAAAACAAAACAAGTGTTTCTACCTCATGCTTTATGATCAAGCTAAAATAGCATCTTGAATCATCAAGTAATTTGCTTGATTCCTTATCTGAATGGCTACATACAGTTCCCCTCCCCAGCACCCACCATAAAGCAGCAGCCACTACCCTTGGTGTCTTTCACTGGCAGAAGCACGAAAAAGTGCTTACACATGTGTGTCCTTTCCAGAAGTCTCTCATGCTGGCCTTTCACTGTGAAGCTTACTGCAGTGACTACATGTTGCTTAAATCTATGGTAGTCCAGAAAGGGCACATGAGGACACATGGACACAGGAGGGCATGGACATGGACACAAGTCCATGGACGTGGCACAAGTTCATGGACACCCACGCATCAAAATTTAACCCTGCTTTCTGGGCCACTGGTATGGAGAAAAAAGCTCTGTTAGACATGGGATAATCAGGAAAGGATCCAAAAAGCCGGCATGCTAAGGCCCATTTCCACACGATCAGCCTCAAATGAAAGACAGAGAAAAGGATATGGCCTCCCATTCCAGCCCTCAAACTTTCAGGGGGAAATTTTTGAGATTCAGGATCTGAACTCTTTCCTATGGGCTGGCAGGAAAGAGTTCTTTTAACAATAATCCTTTCTGAAAAAGTAGTCAGAGGAGGTGGCAGCAGGAGCTAACCCTGCTTTGTGTAAAAGCCTGAAGATCCTTGCACCTGCCCTTGAACTGGGCAATCAGTTCTTTTCTCTGTTTTGGAGGGATTCAGCTGCCTTGCATAGCATTGTATATAATTTATCCAAACACTGCTACAGGCAGTGCTTAATAGAGGGAGCATATTCCAGGTCTTGCTTATTTTAGGTGAGTGCCTTAACCCATATGCTTCCTCTAAATTGAGCCTTCAACTCTTTTCTGCCTCATTTCAACAGAAGAGATGGTGAATGCCAACACAATTACTTTCTTCAGGCTTATTGTACTAACAGATACTTTGAGATGTGGGTTTGTATGTTTAAGGAATGAGATGGAATTAAACATGAACTTGCATTTCTAACATCAGTGGCTTACTAATGTGTTCATTACAAAAAGAGACACAATAAATCTTTTGTGTTTTTAAAAGAAAGTAGTGGCATTAGCTGTTTATTTGGATCATCCTGTACTACGAGCACCATCTCAAGATGCTGAAGAATGTCTTGTAGCCAGAGTCTCCCTCGATGTGAGCACTAAGCTGGACATGGAATTACTTAGCTCTGCCAAGACAATGATGATTCTGGATATCTTCAGAGGCACATGGCTAGTCCTATCTTAGGATAAACTTATTTCACAGAATCACAGAATCAGAGAATGGCAGGGATTGGAAGGGCCCTCTGGAGAACATCTAGTCGAACCCCTCCTGCTAAAGCAGGTACCCCCAGAGCAGGTTGCACAGGAACGCGTCCAGGTGGGTTTTGAATATCTCCAGAGAAGGAGACTCCACAGCCTCTCTGGGCAGCCTGTTCCAGGGCTCTGACACCCTCACAGTACAGAAGTTCAGGTGGAACTACCTGTGCTCCAGTTTGTGCCTGCTGCCCCTTGTCCTGTCATTGGGAACCATTGAAAAGAGTCTGGCCCCGTCCTCTTGATACTCACCCTATTTAATGTTAGAAAAAGCCCAGATGAACAGTTAGCACACAGATATACATGTATATACATGTATATGTTGTGATAGGACAAGGGGTAATGGTTTTAAACTAAAAGAGAATAGATTTAGATTAGATATAAGGAAGAATTTTTTTACAATGGGAACACTGAAACAGNAAAAAGCCCAGATGAACAGTTAGCACACAGATATACATGTATATACATGTATATGTTGTGATAGGACAAGGGGTAATGGTTTTAAACTAAAAGAGAATAGATTTAGATTAGATATAAGGAAGAATTTTTTTACAATGGGAACACTGGAACAGGTTGCCCAGTGGAGTGGTAGATGCCCTATCCCTGGAAACATTCAAAGTCAGGCTTGTCTGGGCTCTGAGCAACCTGATCTAGTTGAAGACACCCTTGCTCACTGCAGGGTTTTGGAGCAGATGATCTTTAAAATCCCTTCCAACTCAAACTATTCTATGATTCTATTCTATGATTCTATTCCATCTAAGGTTTTTTTCAGTTCTTGTCCTCATTGTCTACTATATTTGTCTCCTAAAGTCTTTAATTTCACTGTGAATATTTTTCCAGGATGCAATTGATATCCATGTGAGAGGTGAGGCAGAGTGCTCAAACCTCCATGCCCTAGACTGGAGAAGTTCACAGGACTGGTGAAGGCAATTGGATTATGTGAGATTAGACAAAAAGTGTATTAACCAAAGTAAATGTGCTGTGCTGCTGGTGTGATATCTACAAGAAATGCCTTGCATATGTGGCACAGACTCTGCTTCACTCACCTGAGCAGAGACCTGAGTGCATCCCACAAACCAGGATTTTAAAAGATAAATATCCATCTTGCTCAGTAATAAGCAAGTGTCCCAATCAATATATGCTCATGAATCATGTATATATGTCACCTTATACAGGTCTTGTAGTGCACCAAGAGCCCTAGAATTCTGATGTGGGCAATTTTCAACTAAATCTGCCAAAAAATAAATTGCTATTTTCCTTGTCAACATAACAAGAGAATTTTAAGGGCCATTCCTATTGCCTTAGTCAGAGGATCTGATGACTGGATATAATTTTTATAGGAAGCCATGAGTAATTGACTGTACGGCACAGTGTGGGACTTGGCCTTGAGCACCTTTAGATCATTCTGGTGATTTTAGCCACTCTGCATTACTTCATAAGTAATACCAATAAAAAGAAAAAAGGAATTCTCAGATAGCAAAATGTATTTGCATATTCAGCCAGAGAACGGGTGACAGAGTCTGGACTGCATTCCTACAGAACAAGCACAGCTTCTTTGTTCTTTTTCTGCCGTATAATTTACAGACCTTTCACAGTTCTGTTTGTATACGTGCCATGTAGTCTTTCTCACTTGATACTGCGTAATCAAAGGTAAGAAAAGTAAGTAATATTGAGGCGTGAGTCCGCAAGGTCCTTCATTAAATTTTCTTCCTCTAGCACTGACTTAAAGCAACAAAAGGGAGAAAGAGGCAGGAAGCAAGGATTCCATTACTTTTTTTTTTTTAATAAAGTTAATTAATCAATACCATCTAAGAAGGAGGAATACATTAACCAATTAAAAATAATGCTTTTTCCTCTAAAGGAATTTTGTAGGAAAGCAATGGAGAATAGTTTGGAGTAATGTATATTGAATTGCAAGTCAGAATTGTAACAGCAGGTATACATTAGAGAAAAATTCAAGTCCATTAATTTTCTACCAGAAACATCCAAAGGAAATTTCTTTGCAAAAATATCAAAACCCAATGTTTCCATTTTTCAATCAATTCTATTCATCAAATATACAAAAATTAGAAGGACAAGCAAAACTACTATAGGGTGTTATTTCAAAAATAAAATTTATCTATAAAATAATCATGCTTCTTAGTACTTATATTTAAGCAACTCCCAAGACTAGTTGTAAGAATTTTAATGGCATAAATAGGCTTAAAGACAGAAAAGGGTTCATGTGATCTCATCATAGTATTAAGTAATTGAAGAAGGTTGGGGATTTCTAGGACAGAGATCTAAACTGTTTAGTCATGTGTCAATCATCATCACAAATAATCTTTCAACGTTACATTATACATACAAAAGAGGGAAAAAAGAAAAGCCATTTAAAATTATGGAAGGAGAAATGCTATTAGCAAGGCATCTCACTCATCCCAGAGGCAGAGGAGGTCTGTGTTCGGTAACCCCTTTCCTGCCACAGAGCCAGCAGCAATGGACACCAACAGAGACATCGACCCACATACGTGCGATAGCTCTGGCACTTCCCAGGAGTGATGAGCACATTTCATCTGTGCCAGCCTCCACAGGAAAGAGGGGCTGCACCTGTGATTAAAACACGTCACATCCCCTTCTCTAGTCATGAGAACGACTGGCACAGTGCAGCTCACATTCATCACCCTCAGAAACACATCAGGCTCTTCCTCATCACACACTGGGAATGCCGGTATGAAGCTGGTGCATAGCTTGTGCTGATCTTGAAGTGTAACCAGGCATTTTCTGGGAGAGTGCCAGTTGTCCCAGGACAAAACTACCAAGAACAGTTTGGAAAACTGTGTGGTAGTGTTTGGGTCTGTACCGTGGTCCTGTTTAGTTTGCTAGTATAGACATAGTTGGGGACTCAAAGAAAACTTGGTGCCAAAGTAAGGGGTTCTGCAGGCCCTTCTTGACAGCCATCTTTCGCAGATGCCACTCACGAGTTAGCAGACTGTGGGGATTGACACAAGTTAGTTGAACTGGTGCTGAGCACCACTGTCATCTTTCCTTGATGTGGTAGGGAACTACCTGAGTTTGTTGGCTAAGCAGTATACAAACCTCAAACCTCAGTGGGTGGCAAACGGATCACGGAGTCTCCTGAGAATGCTGGTAGCTGGAGGTCCGGCTGTCCCAGATCTGACTGGTAGTGCAGTGCCAAGTGGACCACACGAAAGAGGTGAAGAGCAGACCACGAGCCAGGCAAATTGTCCCAAACATCTGTAGATAAACAGTGATAAACCCTGCCTTTTCCCTCCTTCTGCCACATGTTCCTGACCTGCCCCTTGTGCCTGCTCTGGCTCTTGCTTAGCCCCCTCATGGGTACTAAAGCCATGAAAGCCTACCTACCAAGACTGTGAACAGCTTTCTACCCATTTAGTTCTCTGAACAAAATTGCTGTGGTGTCAGGGAATCATCAGCCAAAGTGTCAGGGAGGGGGAACATGAACAGACTGAGAGAAGAGGAGGCAAGGTGTGGAGAGAGCCACAACAGCCCCTACTGAGATTTGCTTGAATTGCTCTAGACAAGCTCTCTTAGAGTTTGTACCACTTTCCTGTGACTCACTATTACCATGTACCTTTTTACCAAGTCCATTAAAGCCCCAACACAGTGTAAATGTTTCCATAATAAAAGGAACTGTACCGTCATAAGCCATTATGACTGCTGCTAAGTGTCCCTTGTAAAATTTTGATTAAAGAAAAGCATGGAAAATACAAATTTTAATGCTTCTTTCTGTACAAGTATATTAGAAATGAGCAGGAAAACCTTCAGAAGGGGTTAACTTTGTCGCTGAAAGTACACCTACTGCAACACAAACCTGGATAAATTAGTGAGGACAATAGATTCCTCTCAGCTTGATAAGCTGATAACAGAAGACATCTGAGCTCTCATGTTTCAAGGGATGCTCAGTCCCTAGTTGAATTACTGTTGGTTTTTCCAGAGCAGCCAGGGCCCTGTAAGTTTGACTTTATGTGACAGCTCAAGCACATATTCTTAACAAAGGACAGGCACGTTTTTCAGGTAGAAGAACAAAAAAAGACACACAGAGTCTTGAAAACACTGAAACAAAAGGTTTTTTAAAGAAACGGCAAATTAATTGCTGTGTACTTCCAAGTTTAAAAGCAGTTGCTTAATACAGCCCAATAGGTAGAAATCATGGCACAGACTTAGAGATTAAGTACTGTATATGTGACAATACAGTAATTTCAGCTGTGAACAACAGCCAAAATGTTCAGGTTCAGGATACTTGGGGTCTTTGAAGAATAAATGAAGTAGCTCAGGTTCTCACCCAGAAGCATGTGAAAGCTGAATGCCCTTACTGGAGAGAACTGTCATACTCTTAGGCATCTCAAGGTCGTGATCAAACAAGGAATTTTTCATATGGATAAAGGCAGAAGAGTAATAAACTTGGACAAACACAGCAACAAATTGATCAGAAATCGTTCAGAGCCAAAAAGCTGGACAGAAATTTTCACCAATTCCATACCATTAGATGCATGTAGATAAATATTAAAGTTTAATTTAGCAATACTTTTACTTAATACTTTACAGATGCCATTTTCCACTAGCGTGTTTTATATGTCACTGAAAATTGTTTATGCTATGTGTATTAAACTGTTATGCATTGTCAGATGCTAAAATATTAGGTTAAAAAATATACTTGTTTCTGTGTATGTGCCCTTCAGACTAATTCTTTCACCTAGCAAGAGTATCTCAAAGCAGTAAGAATGAGTATTCAAGATAATTGTTTTCTTTAAGGGTTGTCTTCTCTTGCAGTACAGCAGATGAAGTAACAAGGAATCTGCCCAGCAGGTGAATTTCTATTAAAGGCTTTCTGTGTCTTGGCAGTGGCTCACAGCATTAATATTCTTTCACAAAACACTTTGTATCAAGGAATCAGCATTTTTCTAGTGACAAGTCATTTAATAAGAAAATTCCTGACATGGTCCAAGTACAATGCCTAAAACCATGATGCAGTTTGGATGGTTTAAGAAGTGTGCCAGAATGTAAGTTTACAGCCATCTGCAAAAAAATCTTCAGTGCACACAAAGGACGGTGGTTCACTGGAGAAAGCTAGAGGTTATTGTCTTTGCAGCCTCATGATTTAGTTCACCCCCTGCAACTTCTCATGGAGCGGAATATTTTCTGCATGTCCCAGAATCACTCTTCTGAAATGGGAGCCTCATGCTTTCCGAGCTAAACAGCTACACCAATGCCTGCTTTAGCCAGTCATTAGTCAGCACACTATCAATCAGAACTGCCCTGTAAAAGCATAGTCACATCAAACCACAGTTTCACACCAGTGGACATGTCCAATACGCTCATGTGAAGAATGCATTTGTTTCACATCCACTCCAACCTGCTCTTATATCCTGTGGTGCTTAGCAAATAAAGTCTCGTGCAGCCCAAAGTATACTCTAGGCTGATGCTCAACACGTTGCTCTCTGTGGTGAAAAGACTTCCTAGTCTGTCAAGTAAATTATTTTTAGGACACCATCCTAAGTTTCCTTTATGCTATAGGAAACAAAACGTTTTATAATGTATTACCAAATATATAGTCATTTGTCCTCTAAGTGCCCCTGGAATGTTTGCAAACTGGATTTGATGAGAATGCTGTGCAGACTGGGTAGTAAAGCAGCTCTGGTTAAAAGGACAGTTTAAGGATTTAGGGCAATAATGGTCCAGTTTATAGAAGTGAGGAGACAGAGGCCATGGAAAGGAAAGGGATGAAAATGAAGTGCAATAAACCCCACGATTTCACTCAGTTGTTCTACAGAAATGAACGACCTCACCCCCTTCTACCTTCCTCTATTCCCTAGAAGGTCCTTGTTATATCTACTGTTTGTAACGTGGATTGCTTGAAGGCAGAAAATTTTCCTGGGAAATGGGCAAGTATTCAAACTACTCAGGTAAATTGTGACCATAAATAAACTGTCGCAAATACTTCAGGAAAAAAAAAAATTGTTGGAAGGGGAGGAGCTTCAGTTCATAAAGGGAAGAAAGATGGATTTTTTTATTAAGGTAATAACAGAGAGCTGAGAGTTTCTGTTCCAGATCTGTCATGGGCCTTTTTGTGAACCCGACCTATGGTCTGAATTTATTTCTCTTGAAGTAAGTAAATAGTTTTGTCATTCCCTTTCCAGGAATCAGCCTGATTTAAGAAATTTCACCGATGCTTGTTGACCTCATATCCACCATGCAAGAGCACAATGCAGAGACCCCTGATGCTGTGCTTGTGGCATTCAGCCAGCACAGCCTAGCCCCTTCCCATGCAGAGATCCTAGCTGCAGATGAAAACAATTGTTATGGAGCACAGTGCTGTGCCCATGCTAGTAATCTCTCCCTCTCAGCCTACCTACACGAGAGGCATTTTGACACTATAACAAAGAGCCTGAGTGAAAGACAGACACTTGACAGCTGGACCAGGCAACTAGTCATTCCATAGGACTCGTCTAGCTCAGTAAGCTACAGTGCAAATTCCCACATAACCTAAAACATCATTGCAGGAATTTGTTTTAGTCTTCTTTTCTTCTGCAGGAATTGCTAACCATTTGTTACTGTGGGTGCAGGGACACTGAAATCACTGATATTTTACCTAACCTCCTGAATCTAGATCACTACACACTTAGCCTGATTCAGCTTGGAGCTGAACAGCTTTCCCACCTCCTCACTGCCTCCCTTCACTTTACTTTATAAGGGATATCTTCCAAACACAAAAATTATCTTTGTGGCATGAAAACATTTCAGGTTTAGGTCTAGCACAGCCTAGCACACAGGTCTGAGCCCTGCCTCCATCACTTCCACAACTCACCTTCCCTTTGGAGCTCACCAAGCAGGAGGGGAGAAGCAGGACGCCCCATGATAAGTGGCACACAAATTAATATAATAAATAGAGATGCCAGTGTAAGATCTCTGTTCTCATGTAATGAGTTTCCTAGCTGAGTTAATATAATCCTTCTTAATTTCAATCAATCATCTTTTTATTTTAAGGAAATCATGCAGCAGAAAAACATTGTAATCTTAGTAGTCGAGTGCTAAGCCTTTACACTTTTCTAATCAAGCAGTCTAATCTAATCTAATCTAATCTAATATAATATAATCTAATATAA
Source organism: Steatornis caripensis (assembly GCA_013398225.1). Lineage (NCBI taxonomy): Eukaryota > Metazoa > Chordata > Aves > Caprimulgiformes > Steatornithidae > Steatornis > Steatornis caripensis. The sequence goes on along the minus strand of VZSC01008461.1, from coordinate 215,928 downwards.
TCTAATATAATCAACCTGAGGCTGTGTTAACACAAGGAGAAGAATAAAACTAACGGCCCTGCAGTATTATTCAGGTTGCTGTCTCTGACCTTTCAAATTACCTAGGACAAGTTCCTTCACCAGTTTGTTTCTCAGTTTCCCCATCTGTAAAATGGGTGCTATGGTATTGCTCTGCTCTCTTGAAAGCTTCACATTTTGTAGAATTTTTTTTCACAGTCACAGTTAGGAAATGACACTGGAACTTTGCAGAAAATTTGTGCCAGAAGATATACTATGCAGCATAGGCACCTCTGGTTTTGACTGAGATGTGCAGCAAGTCTGAAGAATATATTGTACATTATATTAAATGCAGTTGAAGATTCATTAGACAATATCAGTGAGTATTTCTCTACTTGATTTATTCTATTCAAACGACACTCCTGGCTTCAACCGCACTTACGCTGTCATATGGTAATGGAGACCTGGGTCATGGAAGCTTTACTGGAAACTAAAACTTTTAATAAATATACATCATGTTTATGAGTGTTTTCCAGGATTTCATACTTGCTTCTGCTCCAGCAATAATGTTTTTTTCTGTTCCGCAGGCCAAATGCTAGGAAGCCTTTTCCCCAACTTTTTTTTACTAATACTTTTTCTGTGAGAGTCATGTTGGGTTCGTGACTCTCTTGGCTTGTAGGAAGGGACTGGCCTTTCAGCAATCCTTCACCCACCTCTCTACAAGAGTGACGTGTGTGAGAGTGTGATTCACTCCCCTGCTGCCTGGGAACCAGAGCACAGGGCCCTGACTGTCTCTGTGACTTGGCAGGGAGCTATCAATGCTTCTCCTGCTCCTTTCCTTCCCTCTCAAGAGGGCCAGAGACACTGTCTTCTTGCACTTCAGCTGTAAGGGAGGGAAAGCCGAAGCTTTAGCAGCAGATAAGACCCAGGGGACTTAAAAACATGGGAAGTGCTCGTTCCCAAGGTCCCTCTGACTAACAGGGCTGCCTGGCCTTTCCATGGGAAGGCGAAATGTCACATTTAGATCAAGGCCGTGACAGTTACATGAGAGAGGGCAGAGCCTTCTTCTTGCCTGCATTTTCGTGGTGGAAACCCTCCTCTTTCTTCATCCCCTCTGCAAACCCGCTCACAAACACCCCAAGCGCAGGGAGACTTGGATCCTGGGATTTGCTCAGTTTCTCCCCATGAAAGACATGACCTTGATGACTGCCAGAAAATACGATGAGACACGTCTTTTTGAGTTAGGAGTCCTTCCTGACCTCCCCCATACAGCAGCAAGTGCCACAGTCAGGGAGTCATTTGTAGTTGTCACACTGTGTTCTGGCATTATTGCAACATTAAACTTGAATTATGGAGTTAAAAAAGGATGGTGCCGTTTAGAAAGCATGAAGATAATCTTACACTGCCGTACATTTATGCGCTTCCTGAGACTTCAGGTAAACAGTGAAATGTAACTTTAGGGGCACCACATCATCTTAACAAAATGTTTAGGTAGGGAACTCTGAATTTACTTCATTTTTAAACTAGAAAATAGTTTCTTCATCCTGCTGCACAACATTTTTTTTTGTTTGTTTCACAACTGCAGTCCTGAAGTGCTTTGTACCAAGTATCAAAGCTATCAGGAGATATTTTCTGAGAAATTTTCAGAAGTTTTCTAGAAGAACACAGCACTTCCAAACTGTAGAGGTGGCACGTATTATAAAAGCAGCAAGAGCCTCTGCAAAATGAAGACTTGAAATAAATCTATACTCCTTAAAGAAGTTTAACTAAAAAAAAAAAAATTACTTTTCTTTGACAGAGAAAACATTTTTTTGAGGTTTTTTCCTGGTTTTGACTTTTTTTTTTTAAGGAATCTGGAAATCATATTTTTAACAAAAAAATAATTTTAACTAACATAGTTCATATTGCAATTTGGGACATCTTGTATTTCATTAACATATTTAATCATAGAATCATAGAATCATAGAATGGTAGGGGTTGGAAGGGACCTCTAGAGATCATCTAGTCCAACCCCCCTGCTAAAGCAGGTTAGCCTAGAGCAGGTTGCACAGGAATGCATCCAGGCGGGTTTTGAATATCTCCAGAGAAGGAGACTCCACAACCTCTCTGGGCAGCCTGTTCCAGGGCTCTG
>VZSC01008461.1:169414-203248 GCA_013398225.1 Steatornis caripensis | reverse complement strand
AAAGTCCCAGACTGTCCTCAGCAGCAGGCAGGAACTGGACTCAGTAATGCTCAGATCAGGATCAGAGACAGAAGAATCAGGTAGAGTCCTCCTCTGACACTTGAGCAAGGAGCTGGGCAGAGCTGGAGAGCAGCATCCTGTCACATGAGCGGGACTTCACTGACAGTCCCATGCTGGGCTGAAATAGGCTCCTGGGCCACAGGTGTGGGTGGAAGCTGCCTAGGGTGGTTAAAGCCCATCAGTGCCCTCAGACCCCTGGCCGTAAAAGGAGAGGGAGTGGCCCTTGCGATCCCTCAGCTTTATACTGAGCATGAAGTGTATGGGAAGGAATACTGCATGTGGTCAAACCAGGACACCTAGGCACCAATACCTTTTGAAGGGTATGGGCTCATGAATTGTCCACGTGAAAGTATAGGTGTTTTCCCCTAATTTTCCAGTGCCACATGCTGTAGGCTCTATGTAACGTTCTGCAACATAATAGATATTTCCATTACATCATTCATGGAATGACTTTAATATTGATCTAACGTTTTACACAAGGAAATCGTGTAATACTGCCTTATAAAAATGACTTTCAAATGCTAAATGTCAGCATTTTTAAGGAATGTGAGAACAGCTGTACCTGGTCAGAGACAAGGTCATGCTAATTTAGCATTCTGTCTCCAAGACTACCCAATTCCCTAAATGCTTCATAAAAAGTGTAAGAAGAGGGCAAGCACATAGAGATACTTGCCTAGGTTACTCTCCCAGCCTCCAGTAATCTGCAACTCGGGAGCTTTTGGCATCAAGCTTAATGAAAAATACCAGAAAAGCAACAACATGTCAAAGTAAGGCATGTACAAGCCCAGTGGTATAGATTCACATACATACATTGAAAAAATGTAAGTCTCTCAAAGTCTGACCCTAAAACCCTTCAAGCAGAATATTCTTTCAAACTTTTTAAACTGTTAGCCTAACAATTAAACATGTTAACAGGTAAACATGTTAATAGCCAGCCCAAAGAAAATCCCCCTCTTCATCTTCATCCTCCTCATCAATCTTCATTACCAATAAAATTAAACACTGAATGGCCCAGGATAGGTGGTTAAACAGTGAGAAAAAGTAATATAAAATGATGCCTTGATGGTAATATTCTAATAATTTAGACTTAAAGCACCAGTGTGTCAGAAAAGGTCAGTGTATCCTTCAGATCTTGATCCAAAATTGCCACAAATTAATATTTAAGGTTAGGCATCTAGGGACAGATGCTCGAAAGAACTGGTGCATTACAACAACCATTGGTACTTTGCCATGAGAAGCCTCAGCAGTGAGGCTGGGCGCTTCTATACAATTCAGGACAGGGGAGACAACCAGTTGGGAGTCAGATTTATAGGGTAAAGAAGGAATGTAGACCTTTATGCTCCAAACTGTCATCCTTAAAACCCTGGCTCAGCTACCACCTAAATCTGGATATACCTAAAATCTATTACTGACTCAATTTTTAAACTTAATGTACTCCAGGTCCCTGGAGTAGTTTTGGGTTTGTGTGTTGTGTATTACCGGGTATGCCTGGTTTTGATACTGGTCGTTATCTGGGGACTTATGACTAAGTCCTTATAAAATGCAGAATAAAGGCATCTTCCTGTGAGAGTTCTTATAAACAGCGAGCTGAGAGGTGGTCTCATAGCACCTCTGGAAACCGTAGCTTCCTACATATCAGGCTGCATGAGGAAAATGCTCATTCGAACAGTGCCTTAGTCACTGCCCCAAACATGCTTCTCAGATGACAGTGTCTGCAGGCAAGAGACTTTTTCTAAAAATATCAGAAATGCTTCTACCAGAAAGCAGCTGTGCCTCTTTTCTTGGGCCCGTCACCCATGGACCCTCTCTCAGAAACAGTCACCAAACAAAGCATTTCATACAAATCTCAGTCAGAGGTGGTCATTTCTTTTCACCCAAAAGCCCAGCAGGATGCCCTTGAGGAGAGATGGCAGATTTCAGTTCTTTGTCCCTTCTCAGTCTGAGGGGATTTGAATTTATGTATAACATTCCCACTGCAGTGACCCAGGTACCAGGCAAAAAGATATTTTGGAAAAGAATTTCCCTCCTTTGAAGCGTTCAGCTTTCTATAAAGCACTTCAATGTCTATTGAAGCCCAGTTTGCTACCACCTCTGGCACTAGTTATTTCATGATTTCAAGGATGTCTTTTGATACCAGTGGTCATCTATATAGGCTAAAATCTGTTTATGACTGCTGACCATTCATAGGTAAAGAAGTCAGTCCTCCCTGTGTGGGTCTTTTCCATTCATTTAATATACTTTTGTTCCTCTGCCTAGCTCCGAAAGAGCAAAAGCATACTGGGAAAAGTGTGATTGAGGTATACCTAAGTGTTTGGATTGTTTGTTCCATTCTGCAAGCACGGCTTCAACAAAGAAAATATTTCCACCACAAAATTTGCATTGAACAATACCAACAGCAGCCAAGAAGAGATAACTCTGAGTACAAGCCTAGCTTATTCTTTTACTAATTTGTTTCTTGATAGAGGCAAATCCCTGAAAGGGATTTTTTTTTATTATTCCATGGCTTATGATTTATAAGACATTGAGAAATGCATCTGCTTCACAGTTTGCAAGGTCTTTTGAAATCCATAGATAGGTGTTGCTATGGGAGCATGACATATTATTAATATGCCACAGTTCAGGGTGAAGTGTTATTAACATACTTTTAATGTAAAAAGTGGAGCTGGAGGAAAATTAGACAATAAGCTTGAACTGAGATGGCAATATTAGTATTAAGTACTATTATAAATAACACTATTTGCATATAAATATAAACAAAAGTACTAGTTGTATTGTCATGAACCACACGTATTTATTGCCAGTGGGGAAAATATAAGTAGTTCTTGAGGTTGTGAAATAATTATCTGTTACCTTTGAAAACACATTTTCCCCAAAGAGTGAATTTTACAAATGTTAACCCCAAAGCCAAACTATATTGATATTATTATTCTAATCTGTCTTTTTTTTCTGTTTTCTTTTGTTTTGGGTTGGTTTGTTTTAATTCCCTGCCTGGGCACCCTTCTTCCCATTTGTGCTTTGTCATCACAGCCTTTTCTTTTTCCTCCATTTCTCTTTGTAAGAGTCCCTTGTCTCATTGCATTTTTCATTGGTTTCATCTTCTAGATCTTCCATGACATCACTTTCAGACATGGAAGACTTGGTCCTTTGATATCTCCTCAGACAGCAAAGAAGACTTAAAAACATTGTCTCTGAGCTACCACCGGCATTGTACTGCCACATCGCAGAAAGCAGGGATGCTTTGGAGGTGAAGATGCCAGAGATATTGCAGAGATGCCAAAGCTTTGGACCTATTGATTCAGGCATGACCCAAGGAGTGGTACAGCTCAGGTCCGTCTGCCCCCCACTCGCTCCCTACTGGTGATGCTTTCTCCCTCGTTTCTTTTCAGGACTATCCAGACAGTCCACAACAGATTTTCAGTGCCTGATTTTCAAGCGCCTGATTCCCAGAACAGCAGGTAGGCTGGACTAGATGATCTTTAAAAGGTCCCTTCCAACCCAAACCATTCTATGATTCCAAGTGAAGTACTTCCAGCAAGACTCAGCTAGCCCATGTACTGGTTGAGCTCCATGTGCCACAAAGTCAAGGTCAACAGGAATTGCTGAGATTATAAATGAAGAGTTAATATTTGCTACCTTTAGACTCCAGATTACAGCAAGGTACCTTTGTGCATCTAACCTTTAGCACTCAGCTAACTGGTATGTTATACATATTTTGTCTTACCTCTAAGTAATACATACCTAAGGGTATATATTTTTACTATATTTCTTTCAATGTATTTTAGCTTTTAAAAACAGCTTGAGGTAGTGATGCCAAAACTGATACTAACATCCCAAAAAGTATCACAGAGAGTCTGGCATTTTTCAAGCACCTAAATTCTACCAGGTCGACCACTGAGGCAGCGTATGCATTCTGGCATCTTAGATTTTCACCAAAGGATACAGCAGAAAGCCTCCCCTGACTTTCATGTGCACACGCACACACAGAGCTGCGCACACTCACAAGTTTTATCAGCTTCATCTGGATTCATTCCCTTAAGTGGCCTAATAACTTACCCATATTGCAGTGCCACACAACACAGTAAGTCATAAGACAATTTATGGTCCACTCTTAATGTTTAGAGCACTTACATGGAAAGGAAAGACTCCAAATCAAGTCTTTCTTCCATTTAAATTAATCTCTCCCTGATTTAAGACTCCTTAAATTGGCTTTGTTTTCTCCTGGTTACTAATTAAGGGGAAAATACTGTAATTACTTGGTCATGAGATCTGGTATTAACTAGTCACATTTGTTATGAAAATACAGGGGATAGGTTTACCACGTTAGATGACATACTCACACAAAGGTGGGGTTGATATTCATGTAGTAAATTGCAGATCCATGTGATAAATTACATTTATCATGCACCTTTGACTGCCTCACCTGGGTTCTGCCTACTAATCTATCTCTGTCAGGATTCATTCTAACATTCTTAACCTCTGAGCAGCTCTCAAGCATCTGCTATTTTTTAACATTCTTCTGCAAAATAAAATGAAATAAAAGAAACGAACAAAAAAATCCCAAGAAACCAAAACTAAACAAGTCTTTTTGTTCAGCATGAAATGCACAAATTTGTCTCCAAATTCCATTGTGCTAAGGAGCAATGTTCATTTCTGAGGTAGGGAGATGTTTGAGGTTCTCCTTATTCTCAAGAACGCAGAAGTATGTTTCTTTCAGGAGAAAAGAGCCAGTAAGCAGCAATTTCCATCCAAACTAGCAAATGCTTCTAGCTTGTATGTGCTGGCGTATACTAGACCTCAAGAGTGGAACACAGTGATTTATAGACAAGTTGCTTAATATCATTTAGAGGTTCAGAACTGTATCAGTAATCATTCTGAGGCCTATGTAGCTGTCTCATAATAGCAAGTTAATTTGGCTTTAATATAGAAGGAAGTGCAGTAACAGTATCAATTAGAAAAAACATAAAACCTCCTGAACCATTTCTGAAATGCTTTTTATGTTGAATTTCTAGCATAACTTAACTGCGTATGTGATATAAAGGCTTTATTCGTACTCATTTGGGATGATCTGTGTAATAAACTCTGGGATTCACTACAAGTAATACATGCCGTACTCAAGTCCAGATTATGCCACTTTACTCATATACCTTGCTTTCATTTAGATATTAAGGAACTGTAACTATTTTTATCAGCTAAGAATCTGTCTCCAAAATATTTATACATAACCACTATTTTATTTTACTTTATTTTTATAAAGATATTTGTATGTGGATATAATTGAGAAAGATATTAATGTGACACATACTAATGAAAGCATTCAGACTTTGAAAGCATTCAGACTTTGTAATTTGTATCTAGGTAAGTGCATGCTCCCAAAAGGGACTTTGATGAATGGACTGCCAACTGTTTTTATTCTTACATCTTTTAGTAAAATTCCAGTTTAACGGAGTTTGCATGCTTTATTAAATTAATTTGATAATGAATCTTTAATTTCACGATCATTTACAAATTTATACATATTTGCCTATTTATTCAGACACATGGACTTCTTCATATCACTCAAATACAGGAGCACAGTACAGAAAATTTTGAACTTAATGACTTACTTTTGGCACTGTTACAAGCAACTATACACAGAGTTTTCCAATTGGGAAAATTTCAGTTATAAGTCACTGACACTTGAGCTGCCTATATTATAGCATAGACTTTTTGGAGAGTTAAATTATCTAGTTCTGTAGAGTAGGGTTTAAATTACAATGAAAATTAATTAATGTTAAATTAATTAAAAATCAAATGACAACTATCCATTGGACAGTTTTAGCAAGAGTAATCGTATGACAAAACTATTCCTGAGAAATATTTTATTTCACAGAATGCTCAGTTCACTATGAGTGTTCAGAAATTTGTATTGGCTGGTTAAATGTATCAAGTAATATTATGTTGGTTTTGGATTGTATGCTAATTGGCAGAGTACATAAAGGAACTCCAAAATGTAGAATCCAGCACAAAATCCTACACCAGCTTCAAAAAAACATTTGATTATTAGACAGTAAATTTGCTTATCTCAAGTTTTTCACACTAGTCCATTTGGTGAATATTTGCAGAAAGCAAACTCAAGCATTATATCAACACAGTTGAAGTAAATTTATTTTAAAATCTGAATGAAGATATGTAGTGTTTGCCTAGAGCTAGAAGTAATAAGGTTATGAACACTTCATAAATACTGTGCAAAGCTTTGAATTCCATTGCTAAGACATATTATCAAAGGTCATGCTATCAAGCAAGACATAAACCACAACTGTAGGATCATCTCTTATCTAAAATTTCAGAAGAATGTTAGAAATTACAAATTTTGATGTGACTCCAACAGAAGCATAACTGTGCTTTGAAGATTATTAAAGTGTCATCAAACACAATACTGAAGCAAAATTTTATTTCTGTGTTTCTTACATATTTGCAAAGTTTTCATACTTATAATAAAAGTCATGTTGCAAAATACGTAATACGATCTTCCATGTATACTTCTAAAGATGGATATGCTACATAGATATACAAATGCACAGGGTGTTTTTCTTCAAACTATTCTTGGTTACAAGTATTTTGTCGCATACGTATACTGCACACACATAAACCAATCCACTTACACCCTCAGGAAAGAGGAAAATATTTGGTTTCTTTTTTTTTTCTGCTTTTTTTTATGGGCCATTCTAGTCTTTTCTTTTGAAGTAAAGCAAACAGGAAAATACTATGGAAAATTATAATCGACAATTTAAGCTTTTTTAAGGATGAACCAGCACATAGCAATTGAGAGCAAAGGGGAAAACTGTGAGTCTGTCTCAAATTTTGTCTGAATATGTCGTCATTGTTCTGTTTGAGTGCGGAACATCGGATTGCCCCATGTACACTGGAAGAACCAGCAAAATGAATCTGATGTTAAAATTCTAAAGATCAGAGTGACCGGATCCACATCCATCAGGGTGTTTTGTGTAAGGGAAGACATAAAAGATGATTTTTTTTTTTTCTGGGCAAGACACTTTCACCCTTTTTGAGTGGGAGACCTGCAAGAAGGGAAACTGCTGGATTGTTCTCTAACTGAAGCAAAAGTTCAATTTAACTGTTTTCTTATTGCTGTGAGAGAGACCAAAGTTTATCAGCTTTCACGTTTTGTAGGAAATTAAAAAGAATAGAACCGGATTACTTTCTTTTCTTGCAGGTCCGAGGTCAACCACAAAGAGCTTTTTGGGTCAATCTCCTTTCCATACATTCTTGGTGTATCCAGAGTATTCTTGCCATACGTGTAAGGCTGGCTGCTGATGGTACCGCTTTCCACTGCCTTCTTAAAGGTTGATGAGGTGATGTATCAAATTGGCTTTTGTAGTGCCAGCAAACCAGTCTTAAGATAGACAAAAAATCTCGATCCCAACTGTGTGGCATGTGCAGTGTTAACTCTAGGAATAACTTGTTTTCAGCATTTTTGCATTGATAAGAGACAAGAAAGAGAGTTATGTCTAGTTCAGTGGAAGATAACAAACATGCAGTGCCACATTCCCTCTGTGTGCTCTTTGTTATCAGCAGGACCAGCAGCATTATGTACTGTACAATGAAAGATAACCATACAGTGAGAGATAGCTGGCTTTGTAGCTGTATTGATTAAACAGGACAGCAGGCTAATCAGAAAAAATGTTACAGGGATGGGAGTCAAGCCACTTGGAAAACATGAAAGATTATGGCTACACTTGAAATGTTAAATTTTGAATAAGGTTGTAGGGCAGAAAACGGTTTCCTTTTTTTTTAATTAAAAAAATGCCTATGCACAGAAAGATACCACTCCATTACCAATTTACAAAGATAATAGCATTACATTCATCTGAGACAGTAACAAGACAAAACACAATAGAGGTTTGAAGCATTCCTAAGTAAAATTCACAGATCTAGATGTTTGCTACGTACTGTGGTTCACGTGGGGATAACTCAACAAGCAAATGGGTATACCAACTACCTCAATACTTTGAAAGTTTTGTTATTTTTTTGGTGTATAGGAATAGTTAAACAAGGACTTCAGAACCCAATCTTGTAAAAAAAATAAAATAAATACAATCAAAAAAAAAGGCTTTTGTGACTCTCATTTTTAGACTCTTCATTTGTTTATTGCTTTGCTCATCTCTAAACATTTAGAGTAAGATTTTTCGCAGTATGTACCTGTGTCCGGATGAATTTGGTTGCAGATAACACATTTGTATACTTTGTCTTCCAAGCTCTTGCTCAGTCTGGGGCAAGGAAGGGACAGAGTCGGACTGGAATAGGATGAATGTGCTGGGTATATGGCCACAGCACATAGCAGCAGAAATTCATGCCAGCTCTGCAGAAGCAACCTAGAATTATGAGGATATAGAGGTAATATAAAGTCATTATTCTCCCTCTTGACTCTTGGCTTTGAGGTCTGTGCTGCATCTCCTAGAGGCACAACATAGGCTCTCACCTGACATGCTTAGCATTCGAGGGGAGGATTTCACTGAAAAAGCCTCTCTCCATGCTACAAAAATCTGTGTCCTAATTTTGTCAAATTGCTCATGTCCCTTTGGGGCTTCATTCGTAATCCTCTCCGGTATGTAAGCTACTGTATCTCTGATCCATCTATCCCTGCAAGGAACTTCCTTTGCTACCTGCTGTCTTGTGACATAGCAATTTACTATTGAAAATGTTACTCCTGGTAGTTTGATATGATGACTTGATATAGAAATTTCAGCTCTTTCTTGCCGATATATGTTGCCAAGGATTCACAGACATGTCTGGACAGACTTCATATTTTCCCCAGAAATGTGAGGAGGGGGAAGAAGAGGGAGAAGGCACGGTGCTTGCTGCTTCTGTATTGCTGAACATGTCAGTTCCAGCTCTCTGGGATGATGTATTTTAGATGCTTATTGGAAGTTAAATACATTGCTTTACCCTTTCTTTACCCTTTCCCATACAGAATGATGCCATTTACAAGCAACTGATAGAGCAATTTATACTACACCTTTGACAAATTGAATTTAATAAGCAGTAACAGCTTAGTACAGCTTTAACAAATCTGCTCATTCCTCCACAAGTTCAATCCTCCAATCCTGCCTTTGCCAGGCTCCTGGAGCCTACAGCAGCCCCTTGGCAATATTAGGCATTGGGCTGCAAGTTGTCCTTTGCCTTGGAGGAACAAAAATTCCCCTAGGCAGATTTTGGCTTTACCCTGAACTGGGAAATGAGTCACGATAAAGTGAAGGTCGCACAGATGATTCGCAGCTTGATCCTGTACCCACACTTATGTCAGCTGCATAACCCTTTAGGTTGGAGCAGGATTGACCCCAAAGCTTTATTATGCAGCTGCAGATATGTGCCTTTCCTGTTTCTTTTCATGGAAGCATCCCCAAGATCTTTGTCTGAAACTCCTCTAATTTGGTAAAGCCAGTGATATTGGGAAGTTTTGAGATTAGTCCTGGATCCTGCAGTAATTTATTTTACTACAGATCAGTAGTACCGTATCACCTGAAGCTTGATTTGCATGCATGTTAAAGTGGAAATATCACAACCTTTTTTTTTTCCTCCATTTATATCTTCCTGTCAATTCAATATTCGATTACTAGAATAGCCACTTCATCTGACTTTTCAGAACTCACAGATTCAAAAGTCATTTTTAAGTAACATGTTTATTAAAAAAGCCAGGTATACAGGTTGATTCATTAAGATACTAGCAACACCTATATTTAAATTGTTGGGTGTTCAAATGGATTTGGTTCCATGAGAAGCAACCTCATGGCATATGGTTATAGTGTGCCCTACTCAGTCCAGGTAACCAATCAGTGCCTGCTGAATTGTTCCCCCTGAACTTACTGGATGTGGTGAAAGAGACTGCAATTGCAATAAGTACTCAAAATGCTTGTCATTTTAGTCTGAGTACGTATAACATGAAGGATCTTTACTCAAGAATCCAAGGTTATTTTTACCATGTGCCTGCCTGTACATTGCTTTTCTCGTCATTCAGAACACCACAATATCCCAGAAAAGACAGACTGCATTATGCAATTTTTTTCTCAGTTGACCAATACTGCTGCCCCATGGTTTGCTAGTTACATCTGTGTGCGTAGCTATTCAAAGCCCTTCCAGAGTATAAGATTAATAAATGCAACCTTGCAAAAAATTCTTCTGTGCAATTAATTTCAAAATACTGCTTTTTCATCCCTATTGCAAAGTCCTGGAGATTTGCTTCAGCCATGGGTATTTACACACATGGATTTACATGATTTTGCACCTATCTTTGAGACCTAAGGTCCCACTGTCAGTCAGAAAGCAAGTGACCAACCTGAAATCAATTGGCCCATAACCAAATTTAATTAAACTTCTCTCTGCAAGTCTAGAGGAAACTGATTTCCCTCGTTATTGCTTATGTGGATAATCTGTGAAATTAATTCTCCTTCACTAAGTTATCACTGCATTGAGCAGACAAACACAGATATAATGCTATTAAAAGTAATGAAATATGTTCATCAGCAGTTAACGTTAATGTTTTGTGTCATTGTGATCTTGTGTGCAATTTAGGACAAAATTATTCAGCTTTGCAGCTGCAAGATGCAGATGGCCAACAGCTCAAGGGTTTGCAAGGTTTGGCATAAGCCACTATGTATACATAGTTTTCTGAAGGTGGAAAAGGGAGGGAAAAATGGATTCACATTGTTTTCCCTCTCATCTTCCAGAGACAGGTAGAGAGAGGGCTAGAAGCAGAGAAGGAAGCAAGGCTTCCTCTCTGTGGGAGTTGAGTCCTCCTGCAGTAGCCCTGTAGGCCAGTAATACCGTGCTGACATTGCCTTTGCTAGTAATGAGCCACAGGTTTTTCACTGAGTCTGCAAGGCCTCTGGACCAAGGTTTGTCAGGAGTGGTTTGTCTGAACCTTTTTTCAACTACCAGCAACAAAGGATGTGTTAGCTGTAAGAATAATTTGTCTAATGACCAGTACTAAGAAGTACTGTAGTGCAGTTATGCTGTGGTGAATTAGGTATTTATGACTCTAATACTACAAGATGATGTAGAGAAGAACAAGTCTGGTACAACAGCAGATGTCTTGAGAAGTGGGGACACAGGATGAAGTGTAGAGAAGTAGACATGGGAAAATAAGAGATGAGACACTGGCTGGCACTGGAGACCCTGAGTATAAACAGCTCACCATCAGGAGTTAAAGAAATGCAGATATGGAGCTGGACAAAATGAGTTGTAGGAGTATCAAAGAATAAGACTTTAACAAACATAGAATGCATCATAAATTCATATGCAATGTCCAGCTGAGACCAAGAAAAAGCAAGATATAACAGCATTTTAGAAAACATATAAAAGCAGCTCCTAGTTAATCGGAAGGAAGGAAGGAAGGAAGGAAGGAAGGAAGGAAGGAAGGAGCAACCGTCAATATCGACATCACGGTCATCACAGGATAGGATTCAAGATTCTAGTGGCTTGTACCCTGATATACACGCCCTGGGTGGACAGCGGAGGGGTGGTGGCAGGGAACAAATAGTGCTGGGAAAGGGGGAAGCATGTGTTGTCACAGGACAATGACTGCCTGAAAGCACCTGATAAAATGTCTGCACTGTATTTGCGCAAATCTAACTCATTAGATGATTCTGGTAGGCAGTGGAAAAATAAAGGAACACAGGTAATTATCACAGATGAACTGTTAATTTACATCCCTGTAACATGTTTGGGGCTGAGGCTAGAAAGTGATAGCAACCAAGGTAATGACCACTAATTAGTCTTAATCTTAGAGAAAGTCAAAGAGATTGGCCTGCAGCTACATGATCAACAAAGCCATTTGCAGCTTATGCCATCTATCTACCTTAGACAGCACTACATATTTAAGAGAGTAGCACCCTGGAGGGAGCCTTTCCATTCCCTGGTCTGCAGGACATCTTGGGCAATCCAGAACAGATGCTCCCAATCACAACAAAAACAATCCACAACGGATTTCCTCTGCCTGTGAAATACCTAATTTTTCCCTTTCTGTCTTGCCTTACTGTTTTTGTAAGCTATTTATGGAAGTACTCCCATAATTTATGCTTTAGGTGCCTAACATAGGTTAATAGAAAGGGATAAATGCTTCCAGAGCATAATTCATACCATTTAAACAATCATGATGTCTCCTAATGATTTGCAAAACTATATCCCAGTCCTGAAATGTAAAATTCTTCTCTGTATATCAGAAGCAGGCTGCAAGTATGGTTTTTAGTTCTGGAATATGTAGCATAGCAGCTACCTACTACTTCCTAAATGGTTAAACTGAGAAAATTAAAGTAAATGCTAAACCCATGACAGGGTAGATTTGTTCATGGCTGGACAGTCAGAATGAGTTGTGGAATGACTTGGGGAAGTTAATCCTGGCCAAACTCCAATAGGTATTTATGTGTTACCTGCCTAAATTTTCCCTGTTGTTTCAATTAAATTTTATCTTCACTTCCTCCTGTTAAAACACTACTGTGTAATATTGCTGGCCCAGAAAGGGTTGCCATCATCCCAAGGGAAAGTGCGTCTCAGGAGCAAGCTGAACAATCTTTGTAGAGTCTCTGAGAAGTTCTTTAGTATCCTTCTGGGTACACGTTTCTATAAAAATGCAAAGTATAACAGTATGTAATGCTGCCGCTCTGCTATTCGTAAAAAGAAAAGGAAAAGTAGGTCAATATGTGAAGGACACAGGATGTTGGGAATGTTCCCAAATGCAGCTTGCACTTAACCCAAATGAGGCCACACTGAGTAACCCAACTGAGGTGTTCCTTCTTGCCTTTAAGCATGGCAGGCAGCATCAACTAGGAGGTGCAGTGCACCAAAACTTTGATTTTGATTCATGTACTGAGTGGAAACGGAAGCAGATTTCCGGAAAATCTTACTAAGACATTGCAGTTGTTCTAGAGAAAATCTATGTTAATATGAATATGAATGTCTCTCCTTGAAATATACGTAGACACTACATACATTCGTATACCGTAACACATATAAGGATGCTGAGGTATAGTTGGGTTTATTTTGCTGCTTTTTTCTCAACTGCTTACAAGAGTAATAATGACCTCAGTGCTGGGCATTTCCTGGGGACTAATGACCAGCTGGGGTTAATGACCTGAAATGTAGCCACAGGCCATCAACTCATCCCAGCCAGCCATTAATCCTATTGAACTACCAGTGCCTCTACTGTTATTGCTTATTTAGTCTCCCTAATTTTAGTGTAGCTTTAAAAACCTTGCTGCAGCCACTGAGCAGCTCTGTAGTTTATTAGCCCTGCATTTCTACTGCCGAGCACAGGTTGTTTTCCTAGCTGCTGATCAACTCCACACACTGGATAGACTTTATTAAAAGTTGGTTATCAAGCCACTGAGCATCTCCAGACATCTAAATATTTTATATGTGTTTGCTTTGAGTGGCCCTGAGCAATTAATACATTGTTTCATTAGGAGAGTTTTTTACTAACCACTAAGTGACTCTAAACACCTAATATATTTCACAAGAAGTTTGTATTCCAGCCATTGAGCAGCTTTAAACACTAAATTGGCATCGTACATCTAAAAAAGAAATCACTCAGTGTTATACATTTCTCACAAGTAATTTCCTGTCTCAACCCTTCTAAACATTATTTTCTTATTTTGTGGGGGTTTTTTTTCATCTGATACATTCCTATTTAGCTTTCTGTACCTCCAGTACTTTTCATTCAAAAGCTCGGAGCTTCACTGGAATTGGCTTTGCTTCATTTCCTTCATCTAATACAAAGAGAAGAAGTGCCACAGGGGGAAACACCAACCTCGTGTTCCTTCGGGCACCAAATCAAGGGATTAGAAAATATTCGTGTTGTTCTGACCAAGATAATAATTCAAGCTTTAGGCTTGAAAATAACCCATGGTGTATCCCTGCCTATAAAACCACCAACAGCACGACAATCCAAATGACAATGATTCAGTAGGTATTCTTAATCATCATTACAGATCTCCAGCCCAGTGCTGTCAACGGGAAGTTCACACTGCTGCGGTAAGTGCCGAGAACACCTAACATCTGCTCACTCAGGCTGTGGGCTTGATCAGCCAGCATTTCAGCAGACAAGCCTCCACCCTGCAATTTGCTTGCTTCTCCAAGGTCTCCTGTGTGGAACCTCAGGCAGCAAGAGTTGTCACAGCTCCTCTGAAGTCAGGGGAGCAGTGAGCCCCATGGGCACCGCTCCTGGATCTCACTGCTCAACCTTCACAGCTCTGTTGGAACGAGCAGGGACCGGACCTTCCCAATTCCCATGCCAGGCAAAGTTCCCACCAGACCAGACTTTTGCTTCTTTCAGTAAGCACTGATATCTTGGTGACAGGTCAGACTTGCATAGCAAGGGTCAACAAGCATGGGTACACTAGCCAGCTTCCAGCCTTTTTGGGAACTCATATACATAGCCTTATGCACCACTCCAAGCCCAGATTTCTGAGCCCATATCCACCTGCTCCATGGGTGGCTGGCTTGCTTGCCCCCTTCCTCCATGCAAATTTGCCTCTGAGTTCGTCTTCTGGGTAGGACCAAATAAAGGGAGAAAGGACCTTATCACAGCTTCTATCAAGTTGAGGCTCTTACCAGACAGGTAGGATTGAGCATCTCCCTGTTTAAAAATCCTTGATGGGTGACACTCCTTTTAAACGGGCTGGTGCGGACAACATTTCGGACTGCTATTAAAAAGTGATGCAATACTTGCAAAAGAATGAAATGTGGCAAGTCCTGTGTTAATAATATGAGTAGATAATATTCATGTATGTAAATTAAATTGAGGTTTTTTCATGAAAAAAATGCCAAGGAAAATTTTAAAAAATGTTAAGGGCCAGATTATCCTATGAAAAGCATATTGCCCACTTCCTAAAATTATTTGAAAAACTCGTCCTGAGACAATATAGGCATGGATTCAGAAGGGTGGAGCAACGATATAACAATGTAAACAACTCTTTTGTAATTGTCATTTAATAGGTAATGTTTTTAGAACTCAGCTTGACTACACACACCACCTGTCTTCTAAAATGGTATGGAAATCTTCTCTCTAACCGTATCAGTTGGATTAACTGAAGTAAAAATAAAGGTTATATTATTACCTTAGAAAAGATTGGTCCAAGTTGATGGTCTTGCTAAGGAAGAGTATCCAGTACTAATTTAGACATCATTTACCAGCATGGACCAGGAGAGTTTTGATTTGTTTAAGTTTCCTCAGGCACTCCGGATATTCAGCAATTCTGTATTGGCTCTGCAGCAGGAGTGGCAAGGCTATTCTTACATTCAAATGACATCCAGTGCACTATACTTCAAATCTTAGCAATAAGATATTACCTTATAATATTTCGATTGCTAGTTACGCACCATCTTCAACTGCAATATCCATCTTTGTGCTGATACACCTGGGCATGAGAATGAGCTGGTATGTGGGGAATGAGTGGAGATTATGGTATATGAGTGGAGATTATTACTCAGATAACTCCAGTGTTTTCAGTGCTGTGCATTAAAAAGTCTGACTTCAGATGCTCTGGCTTTGTCACTCTTGTAACTCAGAATGATATCATCTATGTACCTGAGTTTGCATACGTCTGTGCAGGCATGCATACAGAAACAGATCTGCATATTTTGCTTTTAAAACTCCAACCACTATTGCTTTCCTGTTCTGTCAGAATTACCTGGCTCCCAGGAACAATCTATGGGACCACAGACTGTTATCTGTGGACCAGGTCTGTTTTGGGCTCTTCCTCATGGGAGGGTTTTTTATTTCTTTCCAGGTACTGAAAAACCATATATTTTAAAGTTGGGTCAAGATTTTTCTTTGGCATGCATATTTTATTTTGTAGACATATGTGTTTTTCATGCAGTTAATATTTTAAGTATAGAAAGCCTAAAATAAACACAACAAAAAGCAAGATCCAAGTTAAGACCTTTAAAAATAAAGGGTATAATGGAAATATCAACTGACCCTCAACTCTGTAAATATAGAAGTGTAACTGTGTTGACTTTGGGCTAGGTTCAGTTTAGAAAGGAAGAATGCAATATTTATTTGAGCATGAATTGCAAGCACTGGAGTTACCGCCAGTTATGAGTGAAGTCAGTCCTATGACAATCAAAATGATAATGAAAGAATATACTGTCATGAGAGCAATACATTATTCTTGTATTGAAAAGGAAGTCTGCCTCTTTTCTATTACTGTGATTAATGCTCTGATTTTTATGTATTTAACTCTTCCAGTGTTATAATTCTTGGACCTCTATAACAAAGACATGTCTGCTATAACAAAAAAAAAATTGTCAGCAATATCTGATAAAATATCTTTTGCTGATGCAGTCTTATGTGTTGGCTTTCAGTAGAGGTTTCTGTATATAGTTCTGAAGCAGGTCAAATGTCCCATTGGATGTGTGCATCCCAACAAATCAACAATAAAAATTCCTATTTTGTTGCAACTTCTGGAGAAAGCTATGCATTTCACAAGTTCCTTGCGTCTGATGGCATTACACGAACTTAACAGCACAACAGTTGCGCAGGTAAAATATATCAATAGCTCAAGTTTACCTGTCTCCTCTGGTAACTAAATTTTACAAGACTGCACTGGACAAAGAATATATACCTCATACGGCACAACCCAGACAATAAAATACATGCTTCTCGTTGAAAATGCGTTTTTAAAAGCAGTCATGTTTGTTTAGGCTAAACACCATTTGCCATTAGGACACTGGCACATCTCTGTGTGGTGTGTTACACTAGTTCTTTATTTGTGAGCTCTTAAGAAAAAAATTGTGATTAGAAAGCTCAGATTTGAGTTCTATTTTCCATCTGTATGGTAAATAATGCAAAGATTTTCCCGCTGATTTTCAGCAAGTTACTCTACTATGAACAGTTCTGTTTTATCTAATTTTCATGACCTTAAAGGATGTGAAGTGGTCTGTTTGTGAGTATCACCTGAAGTTAAAGATTTCAAACAATTTTTTTTCTCTGTAATATTGTTCTTTCTACAAAGAGACATTTGACAGACAAGATCTCAGTCTTTTCACATTCTCCATTCATCCGTATATTTCTCAAAGCTTTTGTGTCTTGCATTTCTTTTACATGATTTTTTCTAGTTCTAATTTATTTTAGTTCTTTTCTCTTGCTATCTTAAAAATTTTCCATCTAAAAATTGAATTACACACCTCCTGCTTCTTAAGCCTTTTTAAGATAACAGACATCTCAGTCAGCCATTCATTTCTTAAAATCCTAGATTAACCTTTTGCAAAGGAACATACTTTCCCATTGAGTTCTGTGTAGGCTGCTCTGTGTCCTAATTGTACACATGTAAGTCTTGTCTTAGGCCACAAATAGAGATTACTCCAGTACTGTCTTAATGATTTCCCAGTACTAAATATAACAGTATTACTCCACAGTTTAATATGACTGTCGACAGCTCTGTTGTAAACGTCCCAGAGTCGAAGACAGTTGGAAAGAAGACAACCTTGCAACCAGGAGCAGCACAAACCCAGGCAGGAGAAACAGTGATCTCCTGTTTCGTAAGGTGGTACCAGTTCTCAGTTTTGCTTGTGTGGTTCACAGTAGTCAAGGGCATGAATCTGCAAAAAATCAATCGACTAGAGCCATTCTCTAGGATTCCTCCTCTCAGGCAGAAGAAAATGTTGAATGGCTTTGTAACACCTCTCTGCCGGACTCATCCCAGGGTACTGAAGGCACTCCTAAGATACCGAGGTACCCCCTGTGCTCTTCTTAACCATGAACCTAGATGTACTAGAGATTACACATCTGTTTTCATGCCTCCCATTTCACAGCTGTTGCCATGGTTAGGTACAAAATTAATCTTTTTTTGCTCCTTCAATTGTTCAAGCAAGGCTTGGGAAATACTGGGGTGAAAATTCACAATTGTTAATGCAAAATATTTCCCAGGAAACCATGACTCTTTTTCACCTCCTTCTCTGGAAAATTGTCTGAGTACCAGTTTGGCATGACCAGTGTGTATCCTAAAATGCCCAGTCTTCTCAAGCAGGGTATTACAGGTAAGAATGAGTCCCTTGGACATGGAAGAAGTAAAAAGGCAAACTGTACTAAGCCATAGTGTTGCTTTGAGAACTGTTAAAGCACCATTATTAATTCCTGAGCCCAGGAAACTCTCATACATGTGCAAGCAATCAGCAGTACACCCTGGTAAGCCCTCAGGTGTTAGCAACTGCACAGTTACATGTAATTTGATCGTGGTTCTCTAAAATCCATTCTGCCACAGTAAAAACTACTGATCCAAATGCGAAAGTGAAGAAAGCCGCTGAGTTTGCTTCCTGTGTGGAAACGGCGGGTGAACATCGCACTCCTTTTAATTCAATGAACCTAAGGTCATCAGTTCATGCGCAAACTAGGAAGACTCTCTGATGGCTTAAATTGAGCTTGCCTGCCAGGTCACTGGAATCATATATAGGCCACCCTTCTCCTACCACTCCCAAGATTTTCAAATGTGTTGCAAACTGAACTCGGTACATTTGTAAACAGTTTCCTCCTAATTTTTTATTACGTCATTTTTAATTGACAGGTTGAATCTCAGAACACTGACCAGCTAACGCCAAATTATTTTTAAACTGAAAAACGATTATTTTTGCCCTGTTGAAATGTTCTCATAACNCTGAAGGCACTCCTAAGATACCGAGGTACCCCCTGTGCTCTTCTTAACCATGAACCTAGATGTACTAGAGATTACACATCTGTTTTCATGCCTCCCATTTCACAGCTGTTGCCATGGTTAGGTACAAAATTAATCTTTTTTTGCTCCTTCAATTGTTCAAGCAAGGCTTGGGAAATACTGGGGTGAAAATTCACAATTGTTAATGCAAAATATTTCCCAGGAAACCATGACTCTTTTTCACCTCCTTCTCTGGAAAATTGTCTGAGTACCAGTTTGGCATGACCAGTGTGTATCCTAAAATGCCCAGTCTTCTCAAGCAGGGTATTACAGGTAAGAATGAGTCCCTTGGACATGGAAGAAGTAAAAAGGCAAACTGTACTAAGCCATAGTGTTGCTTTGAGAACTGTTAAAGCACCATTATTAATTCCTGAGCCCAGGAAACTCTCATACATGTGCAAGCAATCAGCAGTACACCCTGGTAAGCCCTCAGGTGTTAGCAACTGCACAGTTACATGTAATTTGATCGTGGTTCTCTAAAATCCATTCTGCCACAGTAAAAACTACTGATCCAAATGCGAAAGTGAAGAAAGCCGCTGAGTTTGCTTCCTGTGTGGAAACGGCGGGTGAACATCGCACTCCTTTTAATTCAATGAACCTAAGGTCATCAGTTCATGCGCAAACTAGGAAGACTCTCTGATGGCTTAAATTGAGCTTGCCTGCCAGGTCACTGGAATCATATATAGGCCACCCTTCTCCTACCACTCCCAAGATTTTCAAATGTGTTGCAAACTGAACTCGGTACATTTGTAAACAGTTTCCTCCTAATTTTTTATTACGTCATTTTTAATTGACAGGTTGAATCTCAGAACACTGACCAGCTAACGCCAAATTATTTTTAAACTGAAAAACGATTATTTTTGCCCTGTTGAAATGTTCTCATAACAAAAAAGATCAAGATCAAAATCCATGGATTTTTCCCCAGAAAAATCTTAGACTGTGATGAGTCCTGTGGTTTCCAATACTCTGCAGTTTCCCTACAAGCTGTTCTTCTTTTCCACGCTCTCATTTAAGAAGTCCTCTCTATATGGCTACTTAGAAGTATCCCTTGTAACAGGCTCCATAAAACTTTCCATGAGGAACACAGCCTAGAGAGGGAATTTGGAGAGAGTATCGGGAAAACGGCCGACATGCAGAGGGCTAGAATTTTTATACCTATTCTTTAAAACGGTTCTTCTAATTTAAAGCCAGACTATTTTTATGGGCATGAGGTCTAGCTGGTAATTACCCAGCATTCAGTCCGTGGAAAACATGAAATGACAAGGTCTGGAGTAATGTAATGCCACATCCAAATGTCTAAGATATTCAGTACATTTTATGCAACTCCCTCTCATAATTTATGTCTTAAGCCACTGGAGCCACCACACTACAGTAGCATTTTGACATCAAGGGTTAACAGTTGGTAATTTCTGAGGGAAGCTTATAGGCTGTTTTTTCTATGAATGAGTTTTCTTTCTCCTCTGTTCCTGTTCTTTGGAAGATGGTGGAGAAAGCTGGTTTTAATAAGGAAAAAAGCCAGATTTTGGGGGTGTTTTTTAATAAAAATGAAATGAAGGACTGACCAATGAGTGTAGGAGTTTCTTTACTTCATTCCTTCCGCTACTGAAGCAGCTGCCCTTCTGCAGCTCCTGCTTCCCGACCCACGCCAGAGATGGGTGTGCAGAGGACACTGCATCAAATCAAGACCTCAAAGTTCTGCACTCAGCCCTTGCCTGATACTAATTTCTAGCAGAATGGAGAGCTGCTATGATTTTTGACCGGGTTCTAAGTAACACATGTGGATTGATTTGCATCTGGAAGGAACAACAATTCAGTAAAAAAACCTAAAGCTGTTGCGATATAATTAAATACAACACATCTGTGAGAGGACATGTATTGAATAATAGGAAAGTGTCAGTAATATTTGGGTAGGAGGACTTTTCAGAAATGAGGGAGCTAGTTAAGATAGTCTTGAAGTCTGAAGAAAAATCTGTATGTACAGCAAGAAGATTTCTTATATATATTTTAACAGAATCACAGAAGTGAATGTATGTGCCAAACAAAGTGAAAAATCCAACCTTTGAAGCGCCAATATAAAGTTGCACAAAAAATAGCTGTCAAAACAGATCCCCCAGAAATTACACAACTGGAATAAAAAAGAGTATGGAGACCAAGCAATTATATGAGAGAATATTGTGTTTATCCAGTATGCATATGGATATGAGTGGCAGTCAATATTAGTGTCTACCTGATGTTTCCTATCTTCACCTTAAACTTCCTTGTCCTAGGTAATAAGAAGAGGTTCTGCTATAAAGGAAGATTGTCAAAAACAGAGGTGCCAAAAGTCTGTTAAGATGCCACCATCTGTTACAATNTGTGTTTATCCAGTATGCATATGGATATGAGTGGCAGTCAATATTAGTGTCTACCTGATGTTTCCTATCTTCACCTTAAACTTCCTTGTCCTAGGTAATAAAAAGAGGTTCTGCTATAAAGGAAGATTGTCAAAAACAGAGGTGCCAAAAGTCTGTTAAGATGCCACCATCTGTTACAATGATAGAACAATGATACGGAGGAAGATATTAGAATGCATTTACAGAAATCACTCTTCTTAAAACTGCATACTGAAATTTCAGAAACTGAAGATGGAAAAAATTAAAGGCAAACGTCCTATGAAGAGGTACTGAAAAGGTTACGGCCTTTACATCATCACAAACATGTTCTGGCACAGATCCTTGCAAAATATATGTTTAATTTATAACAGTGAGAGAGCAGCTGAACAAGATGAAACAAACTAAAGTGAGCAAATGTGCAAAGGGCTTTTATCATCGTAATCCCTTGATATTAAGCATGTTAAAGATCCTTCAACACAGCTTTCTGGAGCACAATATGTTTATTCTTTCTGTCCCTCTGTAACAAATGAATATTTTAAAATTCTTTCTGAAGCTTTTAAAATTCAGATTTATGCAACCAATTCAATATAATTGACTGAATCACTCTTTGTACTATGTTCTGTCATTATGCTTTATCAAGACCTTTTTAATAGAATCCCATGATTATTTTTTTTGTTGTTGTTGTTCTATTTTAATAGCAGGATCCTGGATTAAGTACATCCACATGGTGACAGAACAATCTAAAACAGAGCATCCAGGAAAGTCTGCAAAGTCACAGTTGTAGGGTGGTAACCAGATTATGTTAATATTTGTAGCTTCTATTTGGTCTTATATGGGAATCACATTTGGCTCTCATTACACTCTTTCTCGTGAGAATATAGACATCACAGTTTGATTTGTTCACTATCTGAGCAAAAGAAGGCGATGTATGGCTGGGAATGATGCTGCAACATCACTGACTAGGATCTCTCAAAGCTTTAATGTGATGCCCAGAAGAACTTGCTTCTGGGAACATTATGCAAAGAAATAAAAAACATGAATGATAAAAGCACATTTCCTCTTTGGAAATTTATTGTATAAACATGGAAGTGCTTTATCCAACAGATGTGTAAACTTGGTGTCTTTTGAGTCATTGTATCTGCTTATCTGAAAAATATGATTTATTATATTTCATTCCCATGAAACTGTGCAATCTGGGGTATATATACAAAGTTAGAAATAAGTTCATCCTGGCTTGCATATGATTAAAATAATTCTTAACTAAGGGACAGTTCCAAAATATACAGAACATACTTACATCCTAAGCGTGTAGCAGTCCCAGAGAAATCATTGCCTAAGTATATATTAAACAGTGACTAGGGAAACATTCAAATATCATAAAAGAGGTTACTGATCCCAGTTGCAGTAGATGATAGAGTCATAATTTCTGCATGCAGAACTTTTATTCTTAATAATGTTAGTATTTAAAATAGCAGTCTAACAGGAGAAACTCTTTAATAACTTTATCAATGATCTGGATGAGATCGAGTGCACCCTCAGTAAGCTTGCAGATGACACCAAGCTGGGCAGGAGTGTCACTCTACCTGAGGCTAGGAAGGTTTTTCAGAGGGATCTGGACAGGCTGGATCAATAGGCCGAGGCCAATCGTATGAGATTTAACAAGGCTAAGTGCCAAATCCTGCACTTGAGTCACAACAACTCCATGCAACACTGCAAGCTTGGGGAAGAGTGGCTGGAAAAGGACCTGGGGGTATTGGTCCATAGCTGGCTGAATATGAGTTGAAAGTGTGCCCAGGTGGCCAAGGATGCCAACAGCATCCTGGCCAACAGGACTAGGGAAGAGATGGTCCCCCTGTACTTGGCACTGGTGAGGCCACACCTTGAATACTGTGTTCAGTTTTGGGCCCCTTACTATAAGAAAGACATGGACGTGCTGCAGCATCTCCAAAGAAAGGCAATGAAGCTGGTGAAGGATCTAGAGCACAAGTCTTATGAGGAGCGGCTGAGGGAACTGGGATTGTTTAGCCTGCAGAAAAGAGGAGACCTTATCACTCTCTAGAACTACCTGAAAGGAAGTTTTGGCAAGGTGGGTGTTGATCTCTTCTCCCAAGTAACAACAGACAGGAGAGAGGAAATGGCCTCAAGCTGTGCCAAGGGAGGTTTAGATTGGATATTAGGAAGAAATTCTTTACTGAAAGGGTTGTCGAGCATTGGAACAGGCTGCCCAGGGAAGTGGTTGAGTCACCATCCCTGGAGGTCTTTGAAAAACATGTAGATGTGATGCTTAGGGACGTAGTTTAGTGGAGGACTCAGCAGTCCTAGGTTAGAGGTTGGACTTGGTGATCTTAAAGATCTTTCCCAACTAAAACAATTCTATGATTCTAACATTTATACTGCAATTAGGAAAAAAGACAAATTCTTAACAAAATAAACGGAATAAATTTGATTAGAAAGAAATAGAAAGACACTAAGTATAGACATTCACAGTACCACTTTTCAGAGTACACTTGGAGGTGACCAGGTTTCCAACAAGGCTATTTTCCTGTTCACCAACATCAGCATTTTTTACCTTCTTATTATTACATGTATTGATGGACTGACTATTTTACATCATCCTCACAAAGTACCAAAATTAGAAATGGAGGAGATTCAAAATGGCTAACACACCAAAATGAAAACATTGACTAGGTCAAAGTCATAGACTTTGCTACAATCTTCCTCACAATATGCAGAGGTAGTGCAGTCCATGTTTCATTTTTGTGCTAATCATTGTAAAAATCCTGTGAAATGTCAGTCTGTGAACACATTCCACAGGAAAATCATTTTGTGAAAAAAGAAATTAAGTAAAAATACAATCTACTTACAAAATTTGCAGTACATTTAAAATTAAGTAATTCTTTAGTGTGTCTATACACAAAATGACAGGAAAGAGGTATAAAAACCAAAGTAGACTGAAATCGATGATTTTCCTGTGCAATACCTCCCAAAGAGCTGTCAACTCCTTCGGACAGAAGCCTCTTCTTATTGGGAATACTGAACCCTTGGCTACTCATCCTAATTAAAATGTAATTAAGTAAGTGTAATTAGGTAATAACACCACTCAAAACACTTAGCCTGTTTTCCACAATTGAATCCACAGTTGAGCTCAGTATGGTATAAAATTCTGAGCTCAGATCTCATGGCACTAATTGCATCTTCACCCCAATTTAATCTGACATGTAGGCAGAAGCCTAGAGCTGTGAGGAATATTTATGGTAAGAACTATGAAACAGATCTGGGAAATACATCCGTGACCCATATGGTAGCTTTGTGACAAAGACAATGAAAATACTGGCTGCTACAAGTAGTATCTACTTCAGAGAAGCAAATCTGCTAATATCAAGGAAAGGTGTAATAATCCACTTAGTCTCCTTGGATTAGTCTTCATCTCATATACTTTTAACCATCTGAAAGACAAATATTTTTTTTAAGGTAGTCTTTTTCACTGCCGCTGTAGTCAATGGAAAGAGGGAGGAGACAAAAAAAAGATTCATTTCACACCAGAGTTTAAAACAATTGGGATGAACTGCTTTGTGTGGTTGCCTCTTCCTCAACCCGAACTACCAAGGAGAGTTGGTGAAGTAAATTTTGACTTTTAAGATCAGTAAAGTGAGATGAAATGTGCCTCTGCTGCAGAAAATGTCTCTAGCTACTACCCCAGCATCAGCTTTCCATGTCTAAGGCAATAATTAGAAAATACTATACAACCTAAACCAAACATCATGTGACATATGTCGTCTCAGAGTTTTGTGTTCTCTGAAGAGACCCTAGAAAGTCTGTCCCACAGCTGCTGAACTACTCCACCCTTCACAGGCCAGTCACATCACTGTCTTGCCTTAGGTGCACTGTGATATGTCTGGAGCAAAACACAGGACTAAATGAGCACGTGTGTGCATGCAAACACACACACACACACACATCAATGCCTGCTTGTAAACATGTGCATAAAAAATGTTCAAGCCCCTTGAGCTGGCCCCAGTCCACAGCATGCCAGAGTTGAGCAGCTCCAGCTGACACTGACACCAACCACAAACTCGTGCAGACGGAACAAAGTGCCATGAGCTCCATGGTCAAGAATTCCTTCAGGGCAACCCGTTGCTTTTTCTATTTTCTTAGTCTGTACAACTATCAATGTTTTGAATGCCTAGAGGAGAGCAGCACCTGAATGAAAAACAGTCACTGATGTTTAATATATGCAAAACTAGGGTGCTAGTGCCATTCAGACAGGCTACAAAGAGCTGCTCGGACAAATGATCTCATCTCCTAGCCAGAACAAATGCAGTCTCTTCTATCTTGTGTCATCACGCTTCTGTGAAGCCTTCAGAGCCTCCTGAATTTACTAGCCGTTGCCAGTTACTAAGTTGTGGCTGGCAATGCAGGATCATGGCTTCCTTTTCCTGACTGCAAGCACTTTTTGCTCCCCCTTCGTCATCTCATACACTCCAGCCTGCTTCCTTAGACCATTCACAGGTTTGGCTCTTATTACCAACATTTAAAAGGGATCAGCACCCGCCTACCACAATTACATCATGATCTACTGTGATGAATTTGCTCCTAAGAGAAAATGTGTATTATAAAAAAAATAAATCAGGACAATGAGTGCTTGTCTCAGAAAAAGCATCTTGCTCGGGATGCTGTGAAATCTCAGTCAACTGCTTAATGAGCTATTAGAGCAGAGTAGACAAATGTAAGCACGGTTTTGCTTGTGTTTCTGTTTTCATATGAACAGTGCACAAAGATCAAGAGCTAGAACTGCAAATGTTTGCATATAAAGAAAAGATATGGGTCGATAATAGTTTCTGAAGA
Organism: Steatornis caripensis; assembly: GCA_013398225.1. Lineage (NCBI taxonomy): Eukaryota > Metazoa > Chordata > Aves > Caprimulgiformes > Steatornithidae > Steatornis > Steatornis caripensis. The sequence goes on along the minus strand of VZSC01008461.1, from coordinate 177,270 downwards.
ATCAAACGGCAAGTACATATATATTTGTACTTTACCTTGTTGAATAAAGTCAAATAAAATATGCAACGACAACTTTCTGAGTCCATGCTAATAGACTCTTTCTCTGGCATTAGTTTTTATCATTCTTTGAGAACACAATCATATTAAAAAAATGTCAATCAAGCATGCCACTCACTAATTCAATTTAGAAATTATTAGAAATACTTGACATTAAAGATATAAATACATTTTTTGAATCTTAATAAGTGCATTTTTTTTTAATCTAGTATTGCGTGTACTTCTCTTGAGGATCTGCTGAGGATAGAGTGCGTTAAAAATGTAATTGGCTTTAAACCCCGATAGATTAGTGTTTTGTCATGATTTACATTGTCTCTTTTGTATTCAGCTCTAAAGTTGTTTTCCCCTCCCTGAATCATGTGTTGATGATTCAAATGTAAGATTCTAACTGGGATAATAATGATAGCAATATAAGCAAATCACCACAGTAATGTCTTCTTTAAAAAAACTTTTGTCTTGTGCCTGAACACTTTTTTAGCTAAAATGACAACATTTTCAAGAAAGATAATATCCTAAAGCACATCCTGGACAAACAGACAGATACAGTCTTCTATGACCAATTGAAAAGTGGATAAAAATTATGGAAGTTTGTGATACATTGTAGTATGTTATTTTAACATTTCGTCTGAATCCAAATCCGTATGTTTTAAAATATCTCAGGAAAGCATCATCAGGCAGATTTTAAATTGCTATCAGCTTTCATTTATTAGAAATAAATCATAAAAAATATTTTAAATCTTTAGGTAAAAAAAAAAAAGACACACCAATTTTCCATCAGTCATACCTAAGAGCCTCTTAGGTCTCCCTCTTTGAAGAAGCACATTAAAAGGGGTCAGAGGTTTCACAAATAAATTGGTTGGCAAGCAACATCAATGGTGCCCTAGACTGACCTGGTATATAATTGTTTGCATATCATTGCAGTAAAAGCAACAACATGTTTAATCTGTGTGTGTTTATTTTGATCTATATATGGACCTTAAGGGTCAATGCAATTTACTCACATTTACTGTTGGTTATTAAAAATGCTGAATAAAGTGATGGAAAGGTGTTAGAAGGCATTTGCAATTAGGAAAGAAAATGACAGTCTGCATGGAACTGCTTACTCAGAATTTTATCACAAGGGTGTTGGGGTTTTTTCTACTCTATTTTCACAAAGCTTTATAACTCCCAGCTTGAGAGAAACATATCAAAGCATTTTTTGCCTTCAGTAAATGGATGGTAGGACTAATCTTTCCTCCCTAGATCTTACATGATCACGGCTATTGCAAAATTATGGATGTAGAAAATACAAGAAATACAATGTTTTGCACTGCCCTGGCTTTTTAGGTATGGTTTGGTTTGATTTGGTTTGATTTTTTCCCTAGGCAGTTAAATAGCACTGTTAGAATTGCTAGACTCTTCCCAAAACTGAGAAGGAATATCAGAGTACTCCCTACACAGGAGTCCAATGAAGTCAGTAGAAAGATTTCTATTGACTTCAAGGGGTTTGGGTTTTCTCTGTACGGTGAAAAATTTTCAGAGCCTCATGAAACTTAATATTCAATTAAGACCTGAGATAAATTGCTCAGTCTTCAAATTTAAAGTTGATTTTACTTCACTACTCTATCTCACTTGGTTATTTTACTCCATTAGGAATCTCTAAATTAAATTAAAATAAAAGAGAAGAAATGAGGAAAAGAAGAGACAAGTCAGAACAGAACGCAGGAGCAAAATAAGAACATGAAGACAGAAAAAAACACAGAAAATAAGCAAAGAGAAAGACTGAAAAGAGCAAATGAATGTAGGAGGAAGACAACAAGCCTTCAATTTAGTATACTGCCTAAGTGAGTCTGAAGCTTTAAACAAATGAGTAGAGGAACAGTAATCAAAGGTCCATTCAAACGTTACACCTCAGCTGATGCACCCTACTGAATCAGTTCCTCTGAAAGCAAAGAATAAAGGGAAGGACCAGTCTAGGAAAACATTTTTACAGCTCACAAGCCTTAATGAAGCCAAATTGCAGCATCCTTTTGGCAGACAAAATTATCAAATGAAAAATGTACAGCTTTTTAAAATAGATTAATGCCTGCTTACAGCAAAGTGGTGCTTGGAGAACCTAGCCGACTTTCTTATCCTTTACTCACTTTAGTTGATGTTACAATAGCCCTTCATGTGTATAAATCCAGAACTTTCTCAAGAGCAATGGCAATAGTCACTATTGTTGGTGATGAGACTGGATAATCCATGTTTTACATCAGTAAGTTATACAGAAGTGGTTATAATTTTTCAGTCTGTCATGGTTTAAGCACCACGCAGCTGGTCACTCTCTCCCCTCACAGTAGGATGGGGTAGAGAATAAGGATAAAAATGGGAAAACTCGTGGGTTGAGATAAAGACAATTTAACAGATAAAGCGAAAGCTGTGCACACAAGCAAAGCAAAACACGGAATTAATTCACTACTTCCCATGGGCAGGCAGGTGTTCAGCCATCTCCAGGAAAGCAGGGCTCCATCAAGCGTAACAGTTACTTGGGAAGACAAATGCCATAGATCCGAATGTTCCCCCTCCTTCTTATTCCTCCAGCTTTATATGCTGAGCATGACTGTATGGAATGGAATATTCTTTTGGTCAGTTTGGGTTAGCTGTCTTGGCTATGCTTCCTCCCAGCTTCTCGTGCACCTGCACACTAGCAGAACATGGAAAGTTGAAAAGTCCTTGATTTCATAGCAACAACTAAAAACATCGGTGTATTATCAACATTCTTCTCATACCAAATCCCATACTTAATCTAAACCAGAGCTATTCTAGCTACTCAGAAGAAAATTAGCTCTATCCAGCCGAAACCAGCACAGTATCCACCCCGTATCCTGTACCATTTACGTTGTGCTCAGGTCCCACATATCAAATATATTCTCACTAACCTCCACTCCCCTTCCCATCCTTTGACACAATACACAGGTATAATTCCCTTAGTCAATGGACCACTTCTGTGAAGTGTCTGTAAAATGTCCACAAATGACCAGAAAATGTCTATTGAATTAATTCAGTCCATGACTTTGGGCTCCAAAGTCAGCTCAGGTCGAGTCACTGCTGCACTTGCACTGCTTCTTGTAGGGTTTGTCCTGCATTGGTTCATGTGGTTCCTGCTAAAGTAATTCCACATCATGCAACTCAAATCATGGGTTACAACAATTTAAAAGTATATCCATCACAGTCTCCACCTCTGGTCCCTTTGGACCAAGTTATAGGGTTTAACACTGCCATGAAATCCTCCCCTTGCCCCTGCTCTGGCTTGGACTTAGGGACATACCTGTTCAAAGCGGAGCCTTTTCTATAAGCCACAGTCTCTCCAGGGTATACCTGCTGCAACATAGACTTATCCACAGCCACAGCGGCTTTGAGGTGCACCTATTCCAACGTGGACTTCTCCATAGGCCACAATGCCTTCAGAGATATACCTGCTCCAGCGTGGCCATACCCACAACCACAGTCCCTTCAGCAGTAAACCTGCTCCCAAAATGGCCTCACCCATGGCTGCAGTTCCTCCAGGAGTGTACATGCTCTGTTGTGGGCTTATACATGGCCGCACACTCTGAGGTTCTCCAGCATGACCTCAGGCACCGCCTCTGATGCTTCAAGGTATACCTGCTGCAGCATAAACTTAGCCACAGCCACAAATGCTTTGAGGCATACCTTCTCCAGTGTGGACTTAAACTTGGACCACAATCCCTTCAGAGGTATATCGGCTGAGGCACAGACGTAAGCATGCCCACAGATTCTTCAAGATGTACCTGCTCTGGTGTGGACTTATTCATGGACACAGATCCTTCGAGGCTATCCTGCTCTCGCATGGACTCATCCACAGGTCACAGTCCCTTCAACTCAAATTCACACTGGAGCTCCAGCCTGTCCAGTCCAGCAGCACAGAAACAGCAGCAATGCCCTGGCCATCTGCCAGCCCAGGTGCATGGACACTGCTCTTACCAAAATGTTCCCAGGCACGGCAGAGTAAGATGATAAGCAGTACAGCAAGCAGAGAAAGCAAAAAGCAGCCACTAACAAGCAGAAGATACTAACTTACAGTAAGGCAAGCAAGCCCCCCNGCTCTGGTGTGGACTTATTCATGGACACAGATCCTTCGAGGCTATCCTGCTCTCGCATGGACTCATCCACAGGTCACAGTCCCTTCAACTCAAATTCACACTGGAGCTCCAGCCTGTCCAGTCNATACCTGCTGCAACATAGACTTATCCACAGCCACAGCGGCTTTGAGGTGCACCTATTCCAACGTGGACTTCTCCATAGGCCACAATGCCTTCAGAGATATACCTGCTCCAGCGTGGCCATACCCACAACCACAGTCCCTTCAGCAGTAAACCTGCTCCCAAAATGGCCTCACCCATGGCTGCAGTTCCTCCAGGAGTGTACATGCTCTGTTGTGGGCTTATACATGGCCGCACACTCTGAGGTTCTCCAGCATGACCTCAGGCACCGCCTCTGATGCTTCAAGGTATACCTGCTGCAGCATAAACTTAGCCACAGCCACAAATGCTTTGAGGCATACCTTCTCCAGTGTGGACTTAAACTTGGACCACAATCCCTTCAGAGGTATATCGGCTGAGGCACAGACGTAAGCATGCCCACAGATTCTTCAAGATGTACCTGCTCTGGTGTGGACTTATTCATGGACACAGATCCTTCGAGGCTATCCTGCTCTCGCATGGACTCATCCACAGGTCACAGTCCCTTCAACTCAAATTCACACTGGAGCTCCAGCCTGTCCAGTCCAGCAGCACAGAAACAGCAGCAATGCCCTGGCCATCTGCCAGCCCAGGTGCATGGACACTGCTCTTACCAAAATGTTCCCAGGCACGGCAGAGTAAGATGATAAGCAGTACAGCAAGCAGAGAAAGCAAAAAGCAGCCACTAACAAGCAGAAGATACTAACTTACAGTAAGGCAAGCAAGCCCCCCGGCAAGCACAGGAGCCTGCCAATTAATAGCTAAACAGCAATAACAGCTATACATTCAATCTAGCACATTCCAACCAAATATGTCATTCTCTCAAACCCTTCAAGGCCCACACTGGGTGCCAAAAAGAACTGTCATGGTTCAACCCCGGCCGGCAACTAAGACCCACATGGCCGCTTGCTCACTCTCCCCCCAGTGGGATGGGGGAGAAAATCGGAAGGGTAGAAGCCAGAAAACTCGTGGATTGAGATAAAGGTGGTTTAATACGTAAANCTGCTCCCAAAATGGCCTCACCCATGGCTGCAGTTCCTCCAGGAGTGTACATGCTCTGTTGTGGGCTTATACATGGCCGCACACTCTGAGGTTCTCCAGCATGACCTCAGGCACCGCCTCTGATGCTTCAAGGTATACCTGCTGCAGCATAAACTTAGCCACAGCCACAAATGCTTTGAGGCATACCTTCTCCAGTGTGGACTTAAACTTGGACCACAATCCCTTCAGAGGTATATCGGCTGAGGCACAGACGTAAGCATGCCCACAGATTCTTCAAGATGTACCTGCTCTGGTGTGGACTTATTCATGGACACAGATCCTTCGAGGCTATCCTGCTCTCGCATGGACTCATCCACAGGTCACAGTCCCTTCAACTCAAATTCACACTGGAGCTCCAGCCTGTCCAGTCCAGCAGCACAGAAACAGCAGCAATGCCCTGGCCATCTGCCAGCCCAGGTGCATGGACACTGCTCTTACCAAAATGTTCCCAGGCACGGCAGAGTAAGATGATAAGCAGTACAGCAAGCAGAGAAAGCAAAAAGCAGCCACTAACAAGCAGAAGATACTAACTTACAGTAAGGCAAGCAAGCCCCCCGGCAAGCACAGGAGCCTGCCAATTAATAGCTAAACAGCAATAACAGCTATACATTCAATCTAGCACATTCCAACCAAATATGTCATTCTCTCAAACCCTTCAAGGCCCACACTGGGTGCCAAAAAGAACTGTCATGGTTCAACCCCGGCCGGCAGCTAAGACCCAAATGACCGCTTGCTCACTCTCCCCCCAGTGGGATGGGGGAGAAAATTGGAAGGGTAGAAGCCAGAAAACTCGTGGATTGAGATAAAGGTGGTTTAATACGTAAAGCAAAAGCTGTGCACACAAGCAAAGCAAAATAAGGTATTTGTTCACTACTTCCTGTGCTCAGGCAGGTGTTCAGCCATCTCCAGGAAAGCAGGGCTCCATCACATGTAACCGTTACTTGGGAAGACAGATGCCATAACCCTGAATGTATGCACCCCTCCTTCTTCTTCCTCCAGCTTTATATGCTGAGCATGACGTTATATGGTATGGAATATTCCTTTGGTCAGTGGGGATCAGCTGTCCCAGCTGTGTTCCCTCTCAGCTTCTTGTGCACCTGCACACTATCAAAACATGGGAAGCTGAAAAGTCCTTGATTTCATAGCAACAACTAAAAACATCAGTGTATTATCAACATTCTTCTATTACCAAATCCCATACTAAATCAAAAACATAGTGCTATTCTAGGTACTTAGAATAAAAGTAGCTCTATCCTAGCTGAAACCAGCACACAGTCAAAATTGTGACAGACTGAGAATTCTATGAAAACATCATTTTAGCTGATTCTTTTTTTGTTTACTGTTAAGACTGCCTAAACAAGGTCTTTCACTTGGGGTTTGCCATTCAGCATCAAAACCAGTTGATTTACTGAACCTAGTCAAAATGATTCCTGACAGGGAAATTAGATACAAAATCCCCGTTTCACAGCTACTCCACGAAAACCATATTTTGCACCCAGAGGCTCAGTGTCGTACCCAGCAGGACTAACAGGAAGACCTGGAGCAGTAACATCGTCCTCAGGCTTACATTTTATTTACAGCTGAGTATAGTCAAGGTAGGAGATACTCTCTATAATTTCCTTGCTATTCTCCTGCATAAAAATGCTCTGGTAAGCTCCTAGAAAGTTCCTGCTGCCTACTTCCTCAGTAGGAAGTATTATAGCCCCAGGATAGCAAAACATGCAAGTTCGGCTTTAAGCAGTATCAGGAGGGCTAAAGTACAAGCTGAGGTGCTCTGCAAAACCAGAACTTGAAACTGGAGGGGTTTTGTGCAGTCAAGAAATTTCCTGCCCTCCATCCACTTTGTTGAATGCCCAGCACTGCAAATCAGCTAAGCAGTTTCAGCACACAGTTAAGTTGTAATTTTTCTGTTTGTTACTTTACAGGGACTTGTCTAGCAAGTGTACTCGATCATCTCTCTTGATGTAGCTCTTATTTTGCTAAATACCATGAACTACAATGCAACCACTCTGAGAAGTTGTATCTCCAAAGGGTGCAACAGCATCGTAAAATGCTAGTTGCCATTTTTCATTTGCTCCTCTAAGGGACAAACCCCTTTTGGCCACTGGTAAAACTTTTGAAGTTCCTCATTTTGCAGCAGCCCATGTATCCAGGCCCCAGAGTGACTGCAGTCATATGCAGCCCTCCCAGCTGGAACACAAGCCTCACAGGGAGCTGGCTGAAAAATTCCTTGGTACCATCAAAGTAAGCAATTCCTGCCTTTCATCATCGTTTCCCCATAGGGAGAAACAGCCCAAGCAATCTGATGGATGGTTAGGTACCGCAGGTCTGATGCCTAGGAGCACACACAGGAGTTGTTTAGCTGCAATCACAGTCCTGGAGCAGAGACTAGGTGAGGAATGGAACAAAAACACTGCCCTTTGCAGGCCACATTTCTGTACTCTGATGCTTCCTTCAGGTCACATTATCAAATACACTTAGACATTCGTAAGTGGATCTTTATATACAAGAAGGAAAAGCAGTGATTTATCTGAGAGT
>VZSC01008461.1:129074-169267 GCA_013398225.1 Steatornis caripensis | reverse complement strand
ACTAGCGGGACAATAATATACCCGAGAAACAATTACTCATGAAAATGCATGTTTGATTTTTACTGGAAAATGTGTTCATTATGTCCAGTGTATTTCCTTACTTGCCATGTCAACAGGAAATAAATGCACCCAATTAATAATACAGAACAGCGAGTTACACCAAGTCAGCTTCAATCAATTAATATTAGTTGTTTTACTCCGTGCGCCTTCTAGCAGTTTGAATTCAAACTTTTCTCAGAAAACAAAAGGGACAAATACTTAAAAGCAGGCAATTATCTTTTACTAAGACATTCCTCATCCTAACAAAATACACTTGATACGCTTTTAAAAATACACTTCATTCATTTTAAGGCAAACATTTCATCTAATTTATGTTCTTCTAACAGAGATTAACTTGATTTTTCAGATGTGTCTGTGTAACTAAATGTTTTCTTTTCTTTGATTTCAGAGTTCTCCCTTTCTGAAATATTACGTGTGTAATCACTAAGTGTACTTTCCTGTTTACAGAAAAATGCCACTAAACTTCCACTATCCATCTATAAGCTTTTGGCAAGAGTTGATATAATTGTGGTATAAGGTGATTAATGAAAGGCAAATAAAGGAGTAATTAATCAAACCATGTAAGAAAGTGAAAATAAGAAATGATGCAGAGACTGACAAGAGAAGTCTAAACTCCTTGTGCTTTGGCACCAATGAAAACAGACCGCAGAAAAAGGCTAAAAAGTTCATGAATGTGCTCCAATTAATCTGTATGCGTACTGCAATGCTCTTCAGTTTGGTTCATTTAAATCTGAAATTCCCTTCCCCGTTGATGTCAGCTAGTTAGCCAAGATGGTGCATTACTGTTATGATCACTGCAGCGCATATAATTTAGATTTATCTCTTTAGGGACTCAGCTCCACCCCCTGCTAGCTAATATGCTCACCATGTTTAATGATGCAAAAAATTTCCCTGAGTACAGGTTATTTATCTTTATCAGAGGCTGCTTTTGGCTGGCTGTCAGTTATCAGCCAGAATATTTGTTCCTAAATGGTTTGTACTCATCCATATTCCAGGGCAATTCTGAGGCCCATATTATCACTGATGTTTGCAATAAAACTGTTTCAGTTCTTCAGATACACCTTAGTAATACTGATTTATGAGTCTGGACTGGCTATATTTCTGATGCAGTGATATGAACCCTGAAATATCTGTCATGGAAGTGAAATATCTATCAAAAACCTCAGAAACAAAACCCGCTTGTAGGGGTCTTGAAGAAGTATGAGGAATGAAGATATTTCTTTGAATACATTTTGAGGGGAATGAGTCAGGGGTGAGTTTTTTAAACTGAAGATCTGTAGAAAATAAAATAAAATTAGGAACAGACCAGTGAAAAGAAGACAGATGAAAGTGGGAGGAAAAGGAACAGTGAGAAGGAGACAAGTCTGGACAGAGAGGTAAGGAGACAAAAAAAGAAACAAGAAAGGAAAAAACTTGTGCTGCACCAGATGAGTGAACAATTTCAGCCTATAATATTGAAAAGGATAGTTGGAAAAGCAGAAAACTAAGGCTTATGACTTGAATGTTCTTGCCTGAGCAGCAATGTGAACAAGCACCCAGCCTAAAAGTGAAAGGCAGATATCCCGAGCGGAGAGAGTTCAAAACGTTGAATGCAGTTCTGCGGTGCAGACATGAGAGTTATGCTACAGATCAAAGAGGAGACCAGCAAGTCTGGCAAATAAGAAAGACTGAAGATATGAAATAAGTAAGTAATTTTTTATAGTTTTGATTAGGTTGACAACAAGGGCAGCAACTGCATGTCAGGTTTCACGTATGCGGTATTACAGGCCGGATTTGCTTTTCAGGGCATGCGAACATCTGTGGCACAGAGATTTCCAAGCTCGCAGCAACCAAGCCTGTTCCAAAACTGCAAGCAACAAAGCCAGACATGCTCTCCCCAGGGTGGCATGCTGAGATAACACAGCTTCGCTGCTTCCCAGACCTGAGCTAATGCCTGAGCTATGCTGGAGAGCCGCACCAGTTTATTCGGAGCAAGTTCAGGTATCTCTAACAAAAGACACACTTCAGAGAGTAAGAAAAGCTAAATCCCCACTTTAGATCTCTTGCCTGTTTCTATAACGATACAATAATGCCCAGCGTTGTTATTCTCTTCTTACTATCTATGCAACCACTTGGTACGTAGAGTCACATAATTAGAGGAAGATCATAAGTTTCCATCCATAATTCAAACAAAATTTGATGTTAAAGCTGGCACACCTTCAAAGTAAGGGTACCTTCAACTCAGGAACGTGTAGAAGTATCAACTGAACAATTTTTATTCTGAAGCCTCCATCTAGCAGACAGGTCTTCGCTAGGACTGGCATGTGCATACTACATCACACACCCAACAGCTATAGAGTCATTATCCTTTGTCTAGGCTTAGGCACATGCTGAGCGCTCTTCTGGCTGCACTTTCATCAGCAAAGAAAGCTGTTGCTCAGGAAACCATGAAATAAAAAAAAAAAAACCAACCCATGCCGAAATTTATGGCCACTTCAGATCTGCCAGTTGAGTTGCTCATATGCTTGTCTCTCTTCCCCCTTGGTACTTCACATTTCTTTGTGGCCGAGTGGCTCAGGCCCATGGGAGGGTATACAAAACCTTTTTTTTTTGCTATGTTGGAGTAGGAGGTGTCTGCTTTTTTGAGATGGCTATTAACAATAATCCTTCTTTGTTTAATACAACACAGAGTAGGAAGACTGGAAATAAAGTGGGTAATCAGAGAGGTACAATGGAAGAATAACCCCTTTCATTGATTTCTGGACTATTTTTAAGAATATATCAGATTTGGCTAAATCTTCTGAATCTTTCTGGTGAAAAGGAAGTTGTACTTTGCATACATGAAAAAGCATTGCAACAGACATTTTTGGTTTTAATCTACTTGCAACATGGCAGTCGTTACAGGTTAAATTATTTACATGAACTTTTAACCACAAGAGAAAAAATACCCCAAAATTGTGTAAAATATGATTAATTTCCTTCAAAAACCAATTAAATGTTTTCAGCCTACATCACATATGAATCTCAGTATCGCAACCAGCAAACGCTGTGTAGAATGGAAATACAGCACGCACTCTTGAATTCCACTTTTGTTGGGTTTAGATGATATATTTGTTTGATTTCTACCATGACATGCTCTTCCTGTTCTGAAGTTTTCCAGAAGCCTAGATTAATGACAAAATGATCTCCAGTATAAACTTCCACAATGATAATAACATATGCTGGCATAGGCAGAATGCTATCACAGTGCCACTGAGATCCTCTGAGAGCATGAAATAAACACACAGCACTCAAAAAAGAACTTAGTTTGCGTGTTATTTCCAGTATTACCGCTCTAAATATGCAGGGACTCAACTAACTGACCATTTAGTTTTAATAGGATGGTATTCAATATCACAATACTCATGTGCTATGATAAGTATTTGAAATACTCACTCTGTGCTGTTAGATAAATTCCCTATTAGACCTATCCTTGATAATGTGCATATTGTTTCTGAAAGCAATTTCTGGATTATTTAGAATAGATTCGTTTTCCTCCTGAGTTGTAAAATGAAAATGAACTGCAGATTTTCTGCAAGTTCTTATTACCATTTGGTCTAGACCACATTATGACCAAATTATGGTGAAAATCCTTGAATAAAGTAATTTCACAGGAAGCTGTTAACCTGCTAAAGCACCAAGAAATACAGATCAGACTGAAATGAGCTTTAGTTGTATGCTTCTTGATTCAACTATTTAGATAATGTACTTTCATTTAGATCAGCAGCTAAATGTGTGAAGGATAATAGCCTTTCTTGTACAGGTATAATGAGACATCAGTGCGGTGGTATAGAATAGCAGCAAAGAAGGGAAAAAAGCAGTTCTGATGCCTGAAGTTCTCTCGTGACAGACACTTTTTAAAAAGAATATGACTATGGAAGCAACAAGCATTTATGTCAGACACTTTCATACAACTGGAGAACATGAATCTGTCACCTGATGAAAACTGATTAAAGGCCATCAAGCCCAGAAGTGGAGTTTCTACTGCTATTGTGAGAAAAAATGCACAGCATAAAAAGAGGGCGATACTTATGCACATGCCATCTCTTTTCTTAAGCAGAAAATAAGCAAATTTCAAAGTCAGATTTCTTTCCTCCTCCATCCTATTGTACCTAAAAAACAGTTCAGAAGCTTTAAAGGGAGGAAGAGACAATGTCAGCTTACTCTTCACTCTGAAATTCTTCTAATGTATCTCCAATATAGTCACCACGGACTGGTTTCAGAAGAATTTAGTTCAAACTGGTGACTTATTTTCAGGTGGCAAAATACCTTCTTTAAGTACATTAATGTATATAATGATACTGATAATCTGATTTTATTTCCTTTGTGTATTTGCTTTGCAGCTTAAGCACACATTTTTCCACTGCCCTAACTCACTTTGATTGTATTGCAGTTGACCTCAAAACAATATACAAGTACTTCTGGATCGCTCGAGTTTTATCTTTTGTTATCAACATTTGTGCACATGGCATATCAGTCAAAAAATATTATTAATCTGATCTATGCCCTAGACCAAGGGAAAAAATCATGGGAAATTTAAGCCTGTACTTAAAATGACTTCACATAGAAAGACGTTGTTGAATGGAGGTCCTTATTATCCCTGTTACTATATGACTATTATTATTAGAACCACTAAAAAATCCAGTATTTCTTTTTTCAAGACATTTCATTATTTCAAAATATGTCTTCATTGAAAGTGAAATTAAAATTACTATTTTCATAATTGAATACCAAGTTGTTCTCAGACACTTCCTTCCATTTATTTAGCTTCAAAGGATTTACTATTTTATTCGGTTACTCAGTTTTTTCATCCTATACCAATGGCAGTAAATCATTATATATCATTCAAGACATGGCACAATGTAACGCACAATATGTTACACTGTGCACCCCTCCTGACTTGCTAGGTTACATGAGATATGTGTGTAAATTTAGTATACCACATAGGGGTCCACATGTGAGCTATTCACTTAGATATTCTCCTTTCTGTGAAGAGAAATAGCAGTTATGATGCACAATTCATTTGACCTAATTTAGATGTTTACTTGCTTAGCCATGTCATAAATCAAACCCTAGGGAATGCCTGTTTCTCTCCACTAACCAGCATGAGCAATCTTGCACTGCTCTTGTCTGTGTGTCAGAGGATACTTCAAATAATTTCTACCCTGGCTTTACTTTTCTATTCTGTATTGTTAGAGTATTTGTCAAATCATTATAAGAACAGTAGCTATGCTGATATTTCAGGTCGTATATCTTTTATTTAGTTATCTATGTTTTCTGTCTCCCATTTTAATAGAAAAGTCTAATGTTCAGCACCTTGAGCAAAAAAAGGAAGACTAACTTCTGTATTCTAACTAAAGGTCTGACTACTTTCAGTAGCCAGGGAAAATTATTCCAGAAATATTGGAAACATTGATCTTTTTTATTATTTGTTGCTGTTGCCATCATTATTACAGGACATCAAGGTGAGGCCTGAACCCTGCTTGGACTCAGCACTGCGGAATAAAGGGGAGACCGAAAGACAGAGCTGGTAGGACAGCTGAATAAAGCAGATGATAGGAATCACAAATATTTCAGTCTCTAAGACATAAGGTCTATCTTTTTCACTTGCATAAAGGATTCGAATTTACTTTTATCTAATATATTTCGTATATACTTTAGCTATTGGGGAGGGCTATTCTTCTTTTGCTTTCAATGTAGGCATGACCAGAAAAGAAAAAAGGGAAGACACAGCAAATCTCTCTAGTGAATTGGAAGGATATATTGCAAGCCACTATTAGCAGCATGCCTTTGCTTTTAGAAAGAAAAGATTGAGAGCAAAAGCTTATGAGTTCTTTTGCAAAATACTCTTACAAGCTATGAGAGATACAAAACACCATAACAATTTATTAGAGGGGACAACACGATACAGGAGGTTGTCTTGATAGCTTACATAAAATTGAAAGCTTGTGCTCTTAAGTTAGAAAACTGATTACAGAATTATTTCTGTTTAGTGATAAATAGAAACGTAAGTAAGCCTACCTGGCTTGTGTTCCAAGACTGGGAACAGGAAATAAAGGTGGACCTTCACTTACTGTATCTGCAATTCTGAAACCACCAACAGGCTACCTATATATATAAAGATTCATTGCAGGATATGTAAGGTGACAAAATGAGGCAGATGAAAGTGGGGTTTTGTCTTTTGTTTTGCCTTGACTGTTGTCAGTTAGGTAATGTGCTTACATTTGCAGAACTATTGCTTAAAAACATGTACTAAACAGTAACTATATCTTGGATAGAAAGTGTACATTTTTACAAAGTGCCCAGGAGCATGTTATACTTGCTTCAATGATTGCTTGTGTGGATATTTTATTTGTAATATCCATTGTACTTTACATACTTTATTGATCTGATTATTTCCTGGGAGTTTTTTGTGTGACTTTTGTTGCTGCTTTTCACCCATTCTTAAAATATATTGATTGCTCTCAGATTCCACCTACTTGAGAAACATGAGGAAATTCCCTGTCTTACAAGGGAGTTGGGTTTTTTTGGTGTCTTATCTTTTGAAAGAATAGTACCATCTCAATGCTTTGCAGGATCAGGGATCAAAGCACAAAGTGTTTCAGATTCCATACTCACTCTATAGAAGGACTCATTCGTCAAAAGATGGGATTCATATCCCATGGAAAATCTCAGTCATTTTTTTCTCATTGTGAAATAAAATCAAGAATAAAAACTTATTCACACCCCAAGGACATACTAGAAGGCAATGAGTGGTCTAAACAAGTCTCAGTTTATATAAAAAAATCAGTGTCTGATACACTTGGACTTTAAATTCCCATGAGACACTATGGTAGCGCAGCTAGGTGAAGGCTATTACTGCCAAACAGAAAAACTGGCCTTTTCATTTTCTTTGAGGAAGATCACAGTGCAACAAGTTTTTAAAACATATTTTTCTAGGATTTTTTTTTATATAAACTTGTATTTTCAAATGCCCCTGACATTTTAAGAGTGGAGAATTCAAGCATTTTATCCATAAAAGCTATAATCCCTACTGGATAGAGAATACAATAATGAGAAAGGAAGTAGAAAAGCGCACAAAGGAAATAATCACTTCCAAGTTTTCAATATAAAACATAATCCCATTCAAAGTCTGTCAAGGTAACAGAATCTTTTCCGTACCTTCAGTGATCTTTGGTTCAGACTATATTGATGCTCACTGTATCACAGTAATCTCTTTTGTTTCCTATTCATTTAGAAGATTTTGTATTACATTAATCCTTCACATACTGCAGATTTTGAGGTCTTCTCTAAAATCAGACTTGAAGTATGAGATTGGATGGTAATAAGGCAAAGAAGGAGTACTTCTTCTGGATATAAGCAGGCATCTAAGTTCTGCTGGAGTTTTCATCAAGCATAACACGAGCCCTGATAACCCTCACACTATTAAAATACCTCTACATATACATAAATAAAAGTTGTGCTAAGAAATGCAAGTGTCAGAGCTTTATTCATGTTTTGTATCCCAATAGTAATGCAGAATACACAAACACTTAACTAAGTGAATTATGGGTCTTCGCTACAAGCAAAATAGAAATCTGCCACCAGAGAAGAACAGCAATGACTGATTCCAGGTAAGTGTTTCTCTAAAATGAAGCAAGAGCTATTTGGTACAAATCACTCTGCTTCCCAGTTATGTTTCTCTCTGTAGCCAAACTACATAACAATTTGAAGAGAAAACAGTTTGCAAGTGACAGCAAAATGAACCCACTGCCTATTTTCACCACACCAGAGCACCAGGTGGGAAAGGGCTATGGGGCGTCAGCAGCAGCAGCAGGCTTCCTGGGCCTCTGAGCATTGCTTTTGGGATACCACTGGGAAACCTAAGTCTGCTACTGCTTTCTGAAAGGCAAAGAGCTGAGGTCTAGTATCCCAGATCTCCAAGCTAACAAGGCCCTTCTTCTCTGCCTTTGCTTCCCACAGGGGGAAAACTGTTATTCCAACAAGGTCTAGTTTGCTGTCCTTTAGCAACAATATTTGGATTTTATTTGCACCACTGTGAAGCTTTGAAGCAGCTCTGCTGAAATGTGGTTTGATCTTCCCTCTTTTTCTGTGAGCATTAACCATTGCCTGGAAATATCCCCCTAGAAGCTTTGTTAAATGTCAGGCTGCAGGGATCTCTTGGGACTATGAGGTTCCCAGTCACATCACACTGCTTGAAGCATTTCTCAGACATTTAAGATGTTTAATCACTAAATTTAGCTCTCATCATTCACTACATTTTATTTTGATCAGTCAAGTGTTTTGAGCAACAGGAGGTAGCAGCTTTTTTTTTTAACCTTGCATGTCTTTTTCATATATCTCAGAAAGCTGACATTAACTGTAACATGAAGCTCATTCCTTCTTAGCCCTAACTCCCAATGAAACCACTTGGGAATTTTGACTGTTTAAAAAGAAAGGAAGGAAGTATGTTCGGAAGGAAATATATATATAATATGTGTAATTGGGCCCACTTTCTGAAGTGAATACTCCCTGGTGCCTATTACTTTCACTCAAGGGTGTCTTGCTAAATGTCACTGTAACTTATTTCAGTGTTTCTTTCAGTAGAATTTTAAAACATCATGCTGAAATACTTCGAGTAGCACACTCTGTTTAGTATCATTAGACCTCGTTAGCAATCAGCATTTAAAAAACATTTTCTCAGGGTTTTTTCCTTAATACCCATACATACAGTTTTTCCATAATTAAGCAGATCTATTAGTTTCACATCGTGGGTGGGATGGAATTTTAAATAACATTTGTCTCTTTCAGAAATAGGAGTCCGAAATTAAAAAATGCTCAGTTAGCTTGCTGTTGATATAAGGGTGGGGAAAAGGACAGGTTGACAACAATGTTGCCTGAATATACCGTGCTGCAGGGCTGAGAAAGGGGTGGAAGGTTTTCAATCAATTCAAGCCTCGGCAAAGAATGATCACTTCTGTGACATGCTGGGAAGACCTGGCTCTGCCTAACACACATCTAACATTTCAAGGAGGTTTTCCAGAAGGTTGATTTCAGTCAAACATTGAGCTTAAATCTGGATTTACCCTGCTGAAACTGGAACATAAAGATGCTTGAGAAGTTTGGGGAAGCCAGGCCGTGCCCAGGGAGGACGGAACCAGAAGGCCCGGTGTTCTGCTCAGCTTGGTTGCTGTCACTTCTCAGCACACAGGATGTTCAACACCCAGGGAAATATTCAGGGTTTAGAATTAAAACACCATTGTCATATTAATTCACATGATTGGGTCGGTGGAGACGAGCAGGGTTGTGGTTTCCAGATTTGTTTCCATTTGGTTGAGAAACCAACAGCACAGATCAGCCCTGCACCTGGTTCTGTTTTGTTTACCTACAAAGAGGCAACAGAAAGCCAAGCAAGCTTAACTCGATAAAAGCCATTAACAGCAGGCATTTTTATTCTTCAGGAATTCCAAACTGCACAAGCCCAGCAAACTCTGTGTCTAGAAGTCCTGCTCTCACTCTGTCTCAAAGTCACATTTCACCTCTTTCTGTAACTTTTCAGCACACAGAGCATCTGGCTTGAAACCAATAAACCAACCCCATCTCATGTAACCAAGGAAATCCATCAGTTGACAGCACCTATGTCTGAACTCCTTAAACACAATACGTAGACACAAAGCAATAGATGTAGCAAAACCACAATCATAATGGTAACAAGGAAAGTTCCTGTATGATTAACTAATGGTACAATGAAACTTGGGGGACTATAGATATCAGAATTTTTTACACACAAGAAAGTTAAAACATTAACACATACTTGGGCTTAGTGCAGAAAACACTCAAAATCTGTAAGTCATTTAAGCTCTTTGATTGAGTACAGTCTGATTTACACCAGATTTAAGCTTTAATCTCCACTAGGAAACATCATGCAAAGAAAGAGGGAAGGGTCACCCTTCTGTCACTTTAGCACTCCCCTTTTGATGAGCCCTCTTATCTGCCATCAACATCAGACCTGCATTCATCCCTGTCTCTACACTGAGCTGTGGAAGGGGAGCATCTGACTGCAGATCAATCAAAGTATTTACTTTTTTCTATAGTGTAAATAGCAACAGTGAGAAAAAAATTCTAGAACTTCAGAGCTGGGACGTGCCTGGCTGGAAGGAACATGGAAATCTGCTGATCGCATCAGAAAATAGAAACAATCATTCAAGTTCTAAAATGTTTATTGCCTCTCAAGTTAGAATTGCAATATTTACTTCTTTCCTCAGCAGATCCCTGTTCCCAGTTAGCACCTGCCATCGACTGGGCGGACCATGGTGTTACCTCCTTAATTTTGAACTGTTGCCATTAATTAGCCAGCTTCTGCTTGTCTCCTGAACTTCACATTTTTTCCTTGGCATTTTCTCTCCCTCACCAGCACCTTGGACCCTGGGTCTACTGCAATTCTCCCCATAAACCTCTAGCAGCAGGAATGCACACCCAAGTGCTGTATGGAGAAGAGGAACACCTAATGGGAGCACCAGACTGACCAAGTATCTTCTAAACTGGAGACCACAGATGAAATCACTGATGCCTCTTCTGCTGGCCTTCCTCACGCTATGGAGAGCTCTGGTCTCTCTCCAGGCAGCAGACCGAATCTGTGACAGAGGACTCCAGATGGGAAGCAGGCATTTTCATTTCTAGCCAGCCTACTGTGAGAATTCTGGCTTTCCTCTTCTGAAAAGTCTTGTCATCTCTCAAAATGCAGCTGGAATTCTTCACATCAAAAACAAGTCTGGGCTGCTGATATCTAAAAGTTGCTAAGAGGTGGGATGGTTTTGTGTACAGTAAGCCTACACATTCGTTGTGCCAGCTAACCTTCTGCCCAGCATTAACTCCAGGTCTGATAAGACATGAAAAGGAGTGGTGTGCACATCAGTCAACCTGCATCAGGCTCAGCCTGTGTTAAAGAAGGGGCTGTGATGGGAACTCTGACAACTTTAATCAATCTACTCCTTCTCCAGACTTGCTCCTACGCGTGCATCCAGACCTCCTGCTTCCTCTGTGGCTGTGCCAAGCCTCAGATTTCATAGCGCCAGTCTGTAGAGACCATGCTGTTCATCATCTATCATGAACTTGTGAGCACAGTGTCCCTAACTTCCTTACTGTAGAACTTTGAAATGTATCCTGTAGCGAATGATGACTCTCCATCTATTTCTGATCCAATCTAAAACATATTTCCTCCTTTGCTGTACTTCTACTTTCTATCCCTGCTTTCCTTCTTATTTTTAAACTTTACCATGGAGATCCATATGGTGTATTAGATTAAAGTCATTACACAAAGAAGGCGGTACATTTTGTTGTACTGTTCCCATCCCACCACATCAAACTGCAATGAGAAGAGGGGAGAGTACTGTAGAGAAGGAAATAAGGCAAAATCTTCTGTTAACCATAGCTCCTATTCTCTGCAAATCTTGAAGAGAGGAAGTCATAGTCAACAGCCATACTGGTTAAAAATTATCTGTAGGGCAGAAATACTGAAAAACAGTTTAGGCTGCATTCAGTGGACCAAATTAATCTCTACTAAGAATTCTCTTAATTCAGTTCGGAAGAACGTGGTCCAACTTTATCTAAGCTCAAAGATATTCCTAAAGGATGAACCACAACTTGGTGACATTAATTATGGAGCTCCAGAGACAGAATGAGAACAAAGACTCTCAGCTTTCCAAATGTGTATCATAGAAGCAATTGTATCACGAGCGATACGGATAGGAGGAATAAGTCTATACAATTAAATAAATATGAAATCTTTCAACTTTATACTAAAGTCTTAGAAGAGCAGTTTCCTGAACAGTTGGCAAGAACTGGAATGGTTTTAAGATAATCATGATCAATTCTTACAGTACAATAAAAATAGGTATAAGAGAAAAATCACTCAAACCTGAAATGTAAGAGGACAAAAGGTCATAAATTGCAATAGAAACCCCTAGGGAATCTGAAAATGTGTAGGGGTTGGGGGTTTCAAAAAATTTCCTAGCTATTGAAGAAAAATATTGTATTAACAAATGGTCAAATGAGAGTAGAGCTATCCCTCAGAGTCGCTTCATCAACCACAATCATATGAAGAATCCAAAGTACCTTTTTGAAAAGTAGTTGAAATACTGAATCTGCTAAAGGAGAGAACAAGCCTTTGTTAGCTACTTTTGAAGGTCATCAGTAGCTTTTAGTGTATAGGACGTTTTTACAACAATTAGATCAAAACTCAGATTGAAAATGTTGGTGGATTTCATAAGTTAGAATGACATCAATAGTTGACTCCTCCAGGGCACTGCCTGGGAACAGGGGTTTTATTCTAAAAAAATCTCACTTCCACTTGGAGCACCACTGGAGACACACATTAATTTGATATGATAACAAATGATTGTTTGTTCATTTTAATTTTAAAAGATGTTTGAAGAAAGATAGTTTCATTCTGGTCACCTTAGGCGTTGAAGATCTGAAAACCCCTGTTGCTTGTGTAACTCTTGAACAGTCATGCGGATCCCAATAATCAAAACAGATGCACATACGATGTCTCTGGCATGACTGTACTTATACCATCTGTTAGGCTAAATTTGCACACTAAGGAGATACAAACTCAGCATTAAGAGGTCATAGCTTCAAAACTCAGATGCGCCTCAACAAGCAGGCCTTCAAATCTGTGCTAGCATGTCTTGTGTCTGAAAAATCTTTCCTTTCATAAGGCTCACAAGCTATATTAAATGGCATGACAAATATAAATGTTCTGGCGATCAAAAACCTCAGCNTGTCTTGTGTCTGAAAAATCTTTCCTTTCATAAGGCTCACAAGCTATATTAAATGGCATGACAAATATAAATGTTCTGGTGATCAAAAACCTCAGCTCCTTCAGACCATAGCAGTATGCAGAAGGTAAAACATAAAAGATTTTAGGAACAAGAAAAATTCAGTTTGCTCAACAGGCCTGCCAAATTTTATTCCTCTTAATATCATGTGAGCAGGAAGGAAAGTAATTATTATTTTTCCACATGACATTAATTCCTTTTGCATTTGACAGGGTGAACAAAGGCTGCACATGTTTCATTTGGCCAAAAGGCTAGTTTTTGTTTAACAGCATAATGGACGATTCACTAGTTTAAAAAACAACCCTGCAAGAATACAAAGAAAAATGTCATATTGGTGAGATGCTAATGCAAATATGGTATTATACACAAACAGTACCTTAAACATTGGTTCCTGTCATGTTAGCAGGAAAGATTTTTTAACAAGACTATTCAAAGGAAGCCTATGTCCTCTATTTACTTGTGATTGTATGTCCCCACTGAAATATTCAAGTTACTGTCTTGAAATTCCTGGTGTCTTTTCCCACAACATGCGTAAATTTTAATCAACCAGTTGGAAAGTAGAACACATGCTGCAGATAGCAGACAACAAGTTAAAACTTATTAAGCAGGTTGCTCACAGCAAATAGACTAGTTTTGTTCAAAGACAAGTAGACCAAAACAAATTTCAGATGTAGAAATTATAAATACCGCAAGTTGAGTGTGCCTCTGCAGAAAACTGAAAAAGGTAGAATTCGCCCATGGGTCTATGAGACCCTTCTCTGTTCTCTCACCGTGCTTCAGAAACAGGGTTCAGTCTGCAGCATCATCATCACATTACAATGAAAGAGAAAGATATACTTGGAAAGGGAATTAGATGACAGAATATTCAAGTTAATAAAAGCTATTATAAAAAAGAAAGCTTAGAGATAGCATATATAAAGCATATAGACAGGAGTAAAACTCTTAAGTGGTGAAATAAATTAGTTATCTAATGGATAAAAGATGGGAGAGATTGGGAAAGATTAAGAAAATGTACACAACAGGCTTCCAAATGAAGTGACAGTAAAAGACGTATTCAACTGCAAAACTGTTTTCAAAATGAAGTGATAATATGTCCATTACTTCCAATATTCAACCATCAAGAAAGAAAAGCACTGGCAAACACACAGAAGATTAATCTGCATTGGTAAAGACAAGGGTGTGGTTTCCTAACCAGGGTGTTAGGGAACATTTCCTGTATTTCGTTGTATTTCTAGTTTTAAAAACTGAGATACTCCATTTCATAAGCATTAAGTTTGGCACTCTTAACCTTGCTGAAAAGTAGTTGCATTGCACAGACCTATCATGGTTTTAATTATTCATTGCAGTATTTTCATCCAAATGAGTAACACACATCCAGCAATACTGCATATATTATCATATACTGTAGCACAAGGTAGAGAGAAATTCTTTTTTGTGATGCTTTGGTCCTTTCTTTTTAATATAACATTGCCCCAGAGACAATGCGTATAAGGGTTTCTCTGCCTCCTGTTATATCTCACTAACACTGAAAAGAACTGAGTGTATTTGGTTGAGTGTATTTGAGTAAAATCCCATATACACATCGGGTAGATTTTCTGAGTTGCTGTTGTCATCACTGTTTATAGCAAAGATGATAGCTATTCTGTTCTTATTTTTGCCCTTAATAACCAGTCTCTTTCTGTCTGAGTATGTATTCAACAGGAGATTTCTTTGGATCATAGGAATTTTTACCTGATGAATGCAATTACTTATGGTGATAAGTTACACAAGCTACATTGTGATTTTAAGGCATGCTCCTTACTGACTCAAGAGCACTGTTCCAGTCTCTATTCTAGCTGGCGGTTCACTTTCAACCTTACTCTGCCTAAAGAACATTGCAATTTTTCCAGTGACAAAGAAATTCTTAGAAAGCAACAATATAGCTATTCCCAGGCTTTCCTGACATAATTGCTCAGAAGTGACCCTTTCTCATTACTATTTTTTAAATGTTTAGAATTTCCACTGAATTCTATTTTGACATTTTCAAAATCATGAAGGCCTCTTCTTGGTCAAAATGCTGTTTAGGACTAACAGACAAATATACTTCCAAATGAGAAAAATCACACAAAAGACCTTGAACTTAGCTAAATGAAACATTTTGACAGTACCAATCTGATATTTCTCCCCTCTGGATTTTCAGTTCACTCTTACAAAATATCCATTTTTCAGCTCTGAATGAGACAGTGCCAATATTGAAAATCTTCCTAGTCCTCCTCTAACTTGAGCTGTCAAGAGGGTATTTTTAAATAAATCGGTAGATCTCCAGTCTCTCAGAAATTTATTTCAAGAATATTGTCCCAAATATGTTTCTTAGCAACTGTCAAGTCTTTTGCATTGAAGGGCTGAGAACTATTCAGGAATTTGCTATGTTATGAACGTCTCCTAGAGAATGTATCAAAGGTCCAGAAGCAGTGTGACCACATTAGCACTGTGTCACATCTGAGAAGATAATCCTCTTCGCTGTGTTTATTAGCTGAAGCTCCATGTCACGTGTACCCTGCCTCTGATTTCAGAGCAGACATGTCCAGAGACACCGTAAGTTTGCCTGCATATAGATCTTCCTCTTGCACCGTGGCTACCCTTCGGTTGCACTGTGTGGCATTAGCTGAGCACCTGATAGCTCCCACTCGTTGTTGCCATTCACAAGCCTGCTCTATCAAACCTCCCACCTCAAGCATCATTCTGAAAAAAGTCCACTTTCTCTACAAGGCTGCTCAGTAGATCCCTTGTCCAGCTGGGGCCTTTTGAGCTAACAATGCCCAACCCCGTCACGAGGAACCAAACAGCAAGATAAAATTGAAGTACAATGATGTGGAAATTACAATCTGTTTTAATAGTGTGTTTCTTCTCATGATTTTCCCCCGAAATATATCGTCACTGTGATTCCTATCCAGGATGTTTTAAAACACTGGAAATAAGAAGATCTTTAGAAAATCCATTGCTTTTCTTTTTTACCCCCTAAACTGGGCACTTGCTGTTCCAACCTCATCAGGTCACACTTTGTCTATTACCTAAGAAGGCTTTCAAATAACCCTGGCTTAGGCTGAAACTTCTTTTGAAGGGAAAAATCAATGGGTTGCTTGATTTTTTTAAATGTTCTAATTCAACCGTTCACAGTGTAAAGAGTGGTTGCAGGTAAAGAAAAAAATCCTTCCTCTCCCTCTTACCTCCCCCGATCTGCTACTTTCTCCCTTTTGAATGCCTTCAGCCTGAGCTGTGGAGATTTCAAAGGCTTCAAAGGCAGCTGATATTGCTGCCTGGGCTGACACTGAAAATGTTGGATTCAGCAGAGAATGCAAAGATTATGGAGTATCTTCATTTGTTTCCAAAGAATCGTGGCTTCATTTGCTTCAAATGAATTAAAATGAATATCTGAAACAAGAAAACAAACGAAAACAGAGGAGGGAAAAATCACAGGAGGAAGAAGGAATTAGTGTGCATCAGACAAGTCAAATTTCCTGCTGTATTCACCATATACTAAGCAGACAGAACAATAGTTGTGGCTCTCTCCATGGCTGCCTGAAGCCGAGAAAGCAGAGCAGCATCAGCCGGTGACTATTTCTTAGGTGCCTCTGCCAGCATGCATCATATTCTGGCCAGTTCCTAAACCTTGGTGCTGTTGCTGCCACAGGCTGTGGAGCAAGGGCAGAGAAGCCAGCACAGTGTCCCACAGGGGACTGTAGGGTCCCAACACTTGAGAAAATAGAGGCAAACCCATCACATGCACAGGGAGATCTGCTGTGCCACCGGCAAAGGGCTAGAGGGATGTGGGAGGTGAGCCGCTGAAAAGGAAGTCATGGGTAAGATCGGGGATTAACTAGGCAGGGAATCCATTTTATTTCTGGGCTGGATTCATGCCAGACCCTGGCAGAAAATCCTGTGAAAGAAACTAGGCAGCTCTCTGCCGCTCATGTATCAGATAAACTGTCCCTTTCTAACTGGTTTCTTGCCATCTGTACTGATCTCAGCACCAAGTCCACTGCTGTCTGATCTTACATGTGCTGCAGAGGTCAGAAACTTGGTTAACCAAACACACAATTACTACTGTTCATTAGGATTTACTGCTGGAATTATCAAAATAATCCTAAAATACTAATGTATTATTTACACACACACCTGAAAGTCTAGCAGAACCTCTTGAAAAATTCATCAGGCTTGGATACCATGTGAATTTTATTTCAGGCGTTATGCTTTTATGCACAGTATCATAGCTTTTTAACTACAGCATATCAGCTGTAATGGGCAGGCAATGCAATTAGTGCATAGGGGTACCACATCTCTTATTACAGAAGATTCTGGGTTTTCAATTTTGGGATTAAACAATTTAAAAAAACCACCTGGAAAGTGTTTGAGTAAGAGCCCTTCAAAATGAAAAACTATTTTCTTAGCTAGTTCTGGATGAACTACTCTGGTAAAAAGAATATTGTTTAATTTTCATTTTGAATTAAAGACTTGGAAAGCTGAGTAATGCACAGGCTAATGCTGAGCTGAGCTATGCTTCTGCTCCTCTGAGAGCCATAAAAATGTATTAAAACAGGAATTATTTTGTACACTGTGCTGTACTTCAACATTTAATTCTCAGCAGGCTATAAAATCACTTCCCAGATAATGAAATTACAAAAGAATTTTAATTTCATTTTCAATCCCTTATCATTACAAATTACTAAAAGAAGATGCTTGGAAGATGACTAGCAATATTTCTACTCTCCATCTTCTGACTGGCCAGGGCTTTTTGGCTGAAATACCCACAAAAGACTTTCGCAGGTAATTTAAATGAGATGTAGTGCAGAAGATCCTAAAATATGCAGCTGGCTACATTGCTTTATGCATTGTGAAAACACTGTTGTTAGAAAGAGTTCCAAGTGGAAATAGCATTAATAGACAAAGTAATAATAAACAGGAAAAACAGATAATAAACAGGCAAAACAATTATAATAAATATCAGTACAGTAAGGGTTTAAGGTAAAGACTTATTGCAACAAAAGGACAAAACAAAATCACATGCTCTGAGCGTCAATAAAGTACTCGGATCAATAAAATAATGAATGTCTCTGACAACCATGCTTTGGTGCTATTTCAAAGAAATGCCAAACAAAACGTTTCCAACAAAAAACCTTTTGCCTGTCATTTGCAAAATATTCTTTTTTTTTTTTTTCTCCTGGGCTAAGGTCCACAGTTGTTGTTCAAGCCAAATTCTCGCAAGAACCAGTGGAGACATTTTAGATTTAGCTTTCTTTCTGAAAGTTATGCAAAGGCAGATGCAGGCCTTACAGGACTGAAGCAAAAATGACTGGCCTGTTACAAAGCAAATCTTAATATAATTCTTCTTTCAAGAAGAAGAGGTGCAGGGCTGGATCTACAAAACATTTTAAATTCCTGCATTTTTAAAATGCTGGTTTGAGCTAAAATTAAAGGCTAAGATATTTGACCTTCTGTAAAGCCCCAATAAATGAAGGGAATCTCCTCAAATGTCAAGGAGTGGAAATTCCAAGAAATAGTCTCTCCAAGACTAGATTTGTATAGGAGAAACAATGACAGTAAGTACCTAAATCATATTCAAGTGCTAATGTCTAGACATAAAAACAAAAAAAAAACCAACAAAAAAACCCCCACAAAAAACCCAACAAGTCTAAAATTTCCCCAGACAACTGCCTAAGCAGTTTCCCACATACGATTCACTGCACACTATCAGATTGAGCACATCTTGCTCAGCCTCAAGTTCAGTGCAAAGCACAGCAGGTCAGTTCAATTAACAGGGAAAGGTCTTTAATTACCAAGTTTCAGGCAAGCAAGAGACAGGACTGCTCCACACCCTTGGGAAGAGGGGCTCTTTTACTAGCAGGAATGGGCAGGGTAAGGTGAGTGGGGGCAGATCAGCTTACTCTTCCTTCTCCAGCAAATTTCAGTCCTGGACAAGCAACAGCTGAGCTTCTGTGAACACCACATGTGTATGACCATCATACTGACCTGTGGTTTTCATCTTCTTTAAGTGACCACCTCGGTGATTTAAAGCAGTTCACGACCCGCTTCATAAGATGTGTTATAACATCTGAGAAGGAGCATAACCAGAGGGCTTAACCTCTTCTTGTCACTGGATCATGCCCACATAAATCAGCCTATTTATGCTTCATGGTTCTTCCATCACCCAGCAACGAGACTGTGAGATTCCTAAGTTTTGGTTCCCACTCCAGCTGCAGTTTATGCATCTTATCCAATGGCTTGTAAGAAGAAAATGTATAAAGACAGAAGGTACGTGAGAATAGATGCAAAGAGAAATTAAACAATGTGCTCAAGCCTGTAGAACCAGAGAGAGTCCGAGCTTGCTGCTGAACTTTCCCACAACCCTGGTCAATGCTTCAGGTCCTGCCTCGTTTAGAGAATAAAGAAACTAAACCAGAGACACAGAGAGAGAGGAGGTAAGGGAAAATAAAATGGTAAGTTGTCTTGGTTGTTCACTTCAGAAATACAGCTACCACTACTCGGTTTTGCAGTGATTTATACCTGTTTAGCAGCTGCCTGCTCTAAGCTTTCACGGGCCACATGTGACAACCTGTTCCCAAATAACCTGTGAAGATAAGCCACAACTGCTCCTCCAGCTGGGAACATGAACCGTATTTCATTTCTTGTGTAATACTACAGCACTCTGTGTTTAACAAGTTTCTTTCCTTATTTTGTTCAGTTTAGTGTAACTTGCTAGCCTAACACAGTTAAATTTATGAGTCACATTTATTTATCCCTCTCAAACTGCTCCATTGTGATGTATGTGATGAATATGGAAAGAGAAGTGATTCCAGAAGCTGCTCAGGCGTCTGTGTATCCGTGCCAAGTTCCACATTATATTTATCTCTCAGCTATCACCCAAACACAGGCTCAGTTCATACTAAACACCCTTTCTGCTTCCACAATATTTTCTTTTAATTTCATCCATAAAAGACAAATTACAAATTGCCTTTACCTTTCTGTCACCTCTTTTTACCATCACTTCTTCACTTCCTTTTTCTTTCTTTGCTTTATTTGTCCCAATGTTGCCAATCTTTAAAAAAACTAAAACGAAGACTCCATCTTCAGGAGTAACTGTCTTTCCTCTCCCCCTGGCCTTTTGCCAAGATCAGGTATGCCAAGTAAGCGTGGCACTGATTAAATTAAATGCCAAGTGATACCATTACGTCTTATGGGAGGGAGTCCCAGTGTTAGGTGCAGAAAGCAATGGGAAGGTGAATAAGAAATGGAATGGATTTTAAAAAAAAAATAGACCAATGATGAATCAAATCTTATTAACATCCACAACTAACTTGCACAGTTTGACTCTTCCACTTCCATTCAAAATTATGACCACTAAAAATATCATCAACTGGGTCTTCAAGATATGCATCCCTTGTGTCATTTTCTTATCCCAAAAAAGCAGCTCCTTCACAGAGAGATTCACAAGCCTGTTTGATTTCATTTCAAAGCCATCAAACTTCCCAAGGTTCTTTTAAATACATATATGGGTCTCCCTAAGAAGAGAAAACCTACTGGGAGATCTAAAAAATGCCAAAGAAAAGTGAAGGTTGTTCACAGGTTCATAGCTCACAACTAACTTGCATTAGTTCAGAAAAAGTCGAGGGTCAGGTAAATTTTTAAAGCCATTAGGCACAGGATGGGTGTGAAGATTAAACAGATAAAGCTTTTCATCATTGATCCTTTGGCAATGTCAAGCACTGGTACACACTTCTGTCAAGGAGCTATTCATCCTCGCATCAGTTCCAGTGCAAATGAGCATCTGGCATGGCTGCCAAAAATACAGGGATGCAATAGGAAATGTGTTTCAACCAAGGGGCCAGGTGCCTGGAAAAAAAACAAAAACAAAAACTAGTGTGATTTAGGTGTTAGAATTGGGATTTCAGAAGGAGTTCTCTGTACAAGCCATGCTGGAAGATAAGTGCCCAGCAATCTGCTGTGGTACAAGGATTTTTATACCCATTTGCACAGATTTAGCACATATAACTGAGTTCCCACATCTATACTTACATGGGGCCTTAATGACCCACTGCTCAAGCCAGATTTTAAAGACTTCTAATGTGAACGTTCTTCTCATTTTTTTCTTGTTTTGATATGGAGTGAAGGAGCTGACACTTCCATAGTTATCAATATGTGAATCATCACTCCTTAAAAACATGCTGTTTGCAGTTCAAATCTGAAGTTTCTTGTTTTCTGTCATCTCAGGTAGACATTAGGAGTACTTAATATTCAGTTTATATTTTTACACTTCTGGTAAAACTCATAAATTTTAAGTTGGAAATCCACCATCAAAGGATTATTTTGTTTTACCTACAGCAGAATATAGCCACATAAACCTCTTAGTAAATTCTGTTTGAACTATTTCATATGTTCCAGAGGAACATTCAGTCCTGAAATAAAGGGTCCACATAGTGGAGAATCAACCACATTCCTAGCTTAAGTTATGTCTGTGTTTAACTACCTTCAGTGTTAAAAATGAGTTCTGTGTTTCAAATCTAAATTTGTCTTGCCTCAGCTTCCAACTTCTGAATCTCACTATGTTTTTTACTGCTAGATTAAAGAACTGGCTATGAGAAATCTGTTCCTCAGGTAGGTACTCACAGACCATGATCAAACCATCCCTTAGCTTTCTCTTCAGCAAAATAAGTAGATGAAGCTTCTTAAGTTTCTCAGCATCAAATATGTTTTCCAAATGCAAAATCTTTCATTTAGTTTCTTTTGAATGCTTCTTATTTTTTCAGAATGCTTTTTAAACTGCAGCGCCAGAAATGGTCATGGGGGTTTTTTTCAGTTATGGTCTCATTAGCAGTATACAAAAGATAAAAAGTACCTACTATTCTTAAATTATATTCCTGTCCCTGTACCACCAAGACCTATGTTAGCCTGTGACACTGAGAGCGAACATGTAATTGCTTATATTGATGGCCTCCAGTGTCGCTCCATCGCCGGGTGCCATCTCTCATTCTGGAAGGCTGACCTACACTCTGTTTTTAAATGTATGACCATGAACACTTAGAGTTATAGTTCATTAGGAGTTTTCATTTCAGATGACTACTAGACAAAAATCCATCTTCCATAGAATCTACTTTCTTTCCTTGAAAAAGTTCATTTTTTCCTAGTTTCTTTTTCTGTTAGGAAATGTAAATGAATACTTACTTCAGTATAATTTATATGCTTTCATTCCACATCAAAAACATTAAATCATACCCTTCTTAGCATACGTTCACTTCCAGGAAATGTGGCTGATGCCCCAATTGTATGAGCCAGGCTCATGAGGGATTGCACCCTACCATAATGCAGTATCTATCAAATTGTTAGATAACACTCAAATCCTCTGTTGTTGGAAGAATTTCTTGGTTTCTACTAGGATTTTTTGTCATCTCTCAATTAAAGCCTTTTTATCTCTAATATTAATTTAATGTCAGATTAGGGCTAGTCAGACTTGTTCATGGAATGCTATGTTAAGCCTACTGCCTTACAGAAGCCAATTATGCTACATTACAGGTTTGTTTGACTGGATTTGTTTTCTATGAAATGCATACTGATTGGCATTAACTATATAACCATTCCTTAACTCATGACTCCACGAACTCATGTTCCATATTAGTTTTACCAAGACTGTGTCAGGATTGATGTCAGGGGAATAGGATAGAGTTTCTCAACACATCCTTTCAAAACCTCAACAAACCTTCTAAGACTGAGAAGCAACATCAATGGTTATGGGACCTTCTTGACAAATTTTTTCCTGAACGAGAAAGTTCTCCTATGTGAAATTATCAGTTGTGCTGACTAAAACTATTTTAAACCGATTTATTATTAGAATTTTTACAAGCTTTTATGCATGCATCTTATTTAGTGAGTTCTGAAGTTCAGCAGAACGAGACAGAGAGGTTTCAATGCTCTTAGATGCTAGTTCGAAACTAAACACAGAATATTAATCTCTGCAAAAGATTAGTTGGTTTATGGTATTTCTACATTTTCTGGTGGATAGATAAGCAAATGGGAGACAAATATGTCTGGAGGAGGCGAGTAACTGTGCTGCTAGATATTCTTCCTGGCACTGAACTGCTTCTGACAATCCACATTTAGGCATAGACAACTGAATATGTAAGAGAAGCAAGGGTAAGAGACCACCTGCTTTGTGTATAAAATCCAAGGGCAAGCTGCTTGAACAGTGTACCATTCAGAAAGTTAATACTTATGTTTTATCTGTACAACCCTCTCCTCTCATTGCTGCTGCTCCTGCTGAGGAAGGTGTCAGCAACTACAGTGAGGCAGAAGGATTTTTTACCCCCTTTCTCTCCACTCGCCTTAGAGTCTGTTCCCAGCTCTTCATTTTAATTACATTATCTTACCCTCATACAATTTTGCCTACATGTCTGGGAAGCTTTGAAAGAGACCTAATGAAATAAAATAATTTCTGACAAAGCTGATAAATTTCTTTATTTTTTTGCACATTTTTTACTTTGTTAAAAATAGTTTGCAAAGAAAAATAACAACAAACCTCATTCTTGAAATTAAAATAAAACAGAGATTTTGGTGTATTTTTTCTTTGCCTCTTTTAACCATTCTGACAGAAATTCTGTTCTATCTTTACAGTGGCAAAATGAAAATGTAGGTCATACAAAGTAGGTGCTTATCTAAACGGAAAGGACAAACTCTATTTGTGAGCCAAAGAGGAAGACAAAACCACTTTTGGCAAAAAGTACTATCTCCCCAAGCAAAAACACATGTGTTGGGATGACAAGCCCACACACAAGCTTGACTGCTGCTGCGGTATTGATCTTTCCAAAGGTCTGTGGCTTTTGCCAGCTGTTCCATTCGCTGCTAAACTTGGCTTTACTCTTTTGAATTCACTCAGTCCCACCTTCAGTTGCACTTGTCCGTGAGGGAAACAGCAGCAGACAGAAGAGAAATGTTTTTGTCGTCTATATCAGAGTTGATCTCAGGCTCCTTTATATTCTCACTTGGGTAGTTGAAATTGAGAGGTGCTATGGTACACTCAGTGAGAGCCCTCATATGGGAGTCCTGTGGTGGTACCCTCAGTCCTACTCACACTGCTCCTCTGTTTCTTTGTGAGTGACTCTGAAGCAGCATCAAAATGAAAGGCTCAAAGTCCAATGCTGAAGCCAGGCAATGCTAGGAGAGGTATTTCACTTCTTTCAGTGGACACAACAACAAATACACATCAATGTAAGCAGGATTTTTAGTGACCCATATCCAGCTCCAGTACCCAGATCAGTACATTAATTTCAGAAAGGCCAGAAAACGTCTTAAAGGGAAAACAAAGGCAAGGTACTAAGTGGTAAATGTTCAGCACAGTACATGGTAATTGACTTAGCCGTGCAGTTCCCATTACTGTTAATAGGAATCAGATGGCTAAATCCCTGTACTAAAAATGTACTTTTAAATAGATATCTGCATGAGTGCCAAGCAAAAAGCATCAAGGTAGCATAAAATACCAATGAGGAAGATACAAACACTGAAGACATTTACTGAAGGCATCAGGAAAGGTTACAGAAGGACTTACAAAACTGGGGCAAAATTGTGCCATGAGATCATTTGCTGGAAGTAGTTTTCATATAAATTGGATAAGGTTTTAGAGAACAAAGTGTGCACTGGGTGAGAACACAAGTCTTCAAAGGCAGGGGAACAGCTGTGCTGCTCCAGAAGGCACAAGGAGAATAGGTGCAGGCCATAACAGGGCCACACAGGAGTACACAACCTCGACTTGCTGCCTAGGAAACTCCACAAACTCACTTAGCGGAAGGATAGAAAATGGCATGGTCGTAGCTGCTGAGTTTATAACTGATTTGCTAGCCTGGCTTACTGGCCTAAACTCCTTCAGAAGACAGGGATAGTAGAAGAGCTACTCCCTGTAGAAGAATGTTGCAAATCTATATTGCACCATATATATTTCTCAATAAAATCTCAGAATGCAAAAATGACATTCAGAGCAAACACTTAAAATCAACTGAATTCTTAAATTCAAACCAATATTTTGTTAGTCTTATTCCTTATAGATAAATATAAAGTTGATCATTTATTATGTTCATTAGGGATCAGCTCTGCTGAAACAAGGGATAGCAAGTCTACGACTTGGAGTTGTATTAATGTTGCTGATTAGTTGTTACATACAATTGTTTATAAGAATATGTTGTATTACTTTTGATAGAATAATTAAGGCCAGACTATCAAGGATATTTACATTACTGAATTCCAACAGTGAAACAAGGCTTGGGGTCTGAAGCATAAGGACTACTCAGTCGCCATGACAAAGTCAGAAATCAGTGCCAAAGTCTGGACATTTATTGACTAAGATACACAAAGGGAAAAGAATCAAAACAAAATAAAGAGTCTTCTGAAACTGAAATAGAGTTTCTGCACGAAGGAAAAAGAATAATCAAACTGTATCAAAACGCTTCTTTCAGAGACAGGATTTTGGATACACTCTCTGATTCCGTCAAGTAATCTTTCTTCATCAGAATGAAAGAGTTGCTTCTGTTGTTCAGGTATGAGCTGTGAATGATAGTTTCTTTCCCTGTCTTTGAAAAACAGACAGACGTGGTTACGAGAGGGAAAAAAGATACATAAAGGTGGAGGAAATACAGCTTTTATTGATGTTCTTACTCTCCACGGCAGCTGTTGGGTTAGAAACAGGCCGTTCTGGGCTGACAAAGATAGTTGTAGTGCTCTTACTCTGAACTTTGTCATGCTGATATCATCCGAGTAGGCTGACCACAGTACTCTCCTTGCTCAGTCAGACTCATTCAGGCCGTTATGTTTTGCCTTTGGGATGCCATGAAAGGGGAGAAGGGGTATAGGTCCACTCAGACATCTCAGTGTTAGAATGGGAAAAAACATGTTCTGGTGCTGTGGCACATTCAGCACACACTCTGCAATCACCTCCATGTGCACGGGCTTGTGCTCAGTCAGGAAAGGAGGTCACAGCTCCCGTGATAAGGCCAAGCATGAACCCACGTGTGAACACCAGTGCTGCTTTCATAATGGTAGGTTAAACAGACTGCTGACAAATGGCATGGCGTGGTGCAAGTCTGTATTCTTTTTCCCAAAAATAATGAGGTAAGCACCTCTGTACTGCCTATTAGGGACCGTCCCAGNGGAGGCCACAGCTCCCGTGATAAGGCCAAGCATGAACC
Source organism: Steatornis caripensis (assembly GCA_013398225.1). NCBI lineage: Eukaryota > Metazoa > Chordata > Aves > Caprimulgiformes > Steatornithidae > Steatornis > Steatornis caripensis. The sequence continues at coordinate 143,172 of VZSC01008461.1, read as the reverse complement.
CATGTGTGAACACCAGTGCTGCTTTCATAATGGTAGGTTAAACAGACTGCTGACAAATGGCATGGCGTGGTGCAAGTCTGTATTCTTTTTCCCAAAAATAATGAGGTAAGCACCTCTGTACTGCCTATTAGGGACTGTCCCAGGCCTGTATTATCCCTTCAGCTATGTCCAGAAATTGTCCAGGAGAGCACCAGCTGGCCCTGGCCAGAAACAACCCTGCCACACAACCGCTGCTGATGTGCCAGCAACGCCCCAGGCTGTGCCTGGCCTAATTCGGTTTACTAGCATAGGCAAAGCCAAAGAGATTGATCCAGGGATCTGATTTGGAGAGGTGCAGACTGATGCCACATGTTAGCTGCAAATCAGAGGCTGAGAGCTGCGAGGCTCTGAGGCAGTCCTCCACACCCTGTCTGTAAGCTCTTGAGTTACTTTGGTCGCCACTGCGAGAGGATTTGAACAGAGAATTATTTTGACACAACTCTGAACTCAACACTGTATTAAGCTGTCTGTATAGTGTAGCTGTACCTCTGAAGTCAGATTTTCAAATATACATATGATCAAGATCCATAAAGGACTTCAGGGTGGTGAAACTGAGCCATGCTTTTTGGTGCAGCTGTTTGAATCATTCTTTCCAAGACATCAGGATCATGCCCTCCCAGGACCACACACTCATCACCAAGTCAGAGTATTTCTTTCTTTACTCTGCTTTCTGACTCCACTAACCCTATGTTTATTTCACCATTAGTGTCTGGACTCCAGTGGAATGTGTCCCCTACATCAGCTTGTCCCCTGCTCTGGAGGCCAGGACACTCTGAAGAGTGCAAGATGTGCAGTTTTAAATTCCCAAACCCTTGAATTCAGATGTTACACCTGCTAGGCAGGTGCTGTAACCACAAGGCATTGTGTAGAGGGTGCACAGCTCCTCCTCCAGCTGAGCCTTCAAGGAGAGAAAAGGAGCTAGCAAACCACCCGCACAGGGATGAGTTAGTACCACAGTACAGAAGGATGCTTTTCTTTGCAAATGCTAGTTTCACGTAAGTGCCCAGTTGTGGGCTGTGGGTCATTTTATGAGAAAAGTGGGATTTCATACACATTCCCCCTTTCTCAACATTTGCTTCTGGCTCACTTTCGCTTTCTCCCAGTCAGTGTGTCCCACTTTCTCCATTCATTCCACAGGGCCATGTGTGCTTACTTGGGCTCTATGTACTCCACTAATTAACCCTGCAAGGCCCATGCTTCTCTGTGTATCTGGGTCTGAGTGTCCTTGCTTGCAATCCCCTCTCAAATGAACAGCAAAAGCCATTTAATAGGCCAGTGAGCTTGGTCCTTTCAAGTCAGTCAGAAATGAGTTGCCCTCAGAAACCGTTCTTCCCTTTTGTCCTCTCATCAGGACTTTGCAGTTATCCTTTTTCATTCCTAACTGTGGCTATTTAGAACTTGAGTCTTTTGTACTGATATGTCACTGCCACAGAAGTGGGCAGATTTGATTATCTTTCTGATCCTTGTGAGTAATCTCATTTCAAACTTTGACCTCCCACAGGTACCTGCTCCTTTTGACATCAAAGCCAGCTCTTTATCACGGAAGTAGCTTAGCCTTGTGGCAAAATTATCGATTGCAGATGACTTATATGCTTTCCCTGCTGTGCTCTATCAAAAGCTGATCCTTTCTTCTGTTGCTTCTTTTGAAAATTAAGTTGAATTTGTTACTGTCTCAAGCAGCTGGCTCTATGCTGGTTCGTAACTTCTCAGGAGTTGTCTCCATCTCTCTTCTTTTTGCATTCCCCGGTTCCTTTCCTTACCCTCTGCACCATTACTGCATAGTGCCTCAAAGACATGCAGATGCATTACCTAAGGTCCCTGGTTTTTCATCCAAACTTTGCAGTAGACTGCAATTTATGCTTGTTGTAAGTCTCTGTCCATACTCAGCAGACCTGTTTTCCATACTGTGTTCTGGAAAACAGACCTCCTGTGGGAGAACAGGAAAGACCTCCCTCAAAACCTGGGCACGTCACTGGCTTTACTTCCTTCCTCAGTCTCTTCCATTTCTGTTGGAGGCATCTCAGGGCCGGGAGTATCTCACCGCCAATGTGAGCTGTGACTTGTGGCACAAGGACCCAGTTCTGGCAATACTTGTAATGGCTAGTGTGATTATGCTTGCGTTGCCATATAGGCAAATGTCTCCTAGCAGGCTCACCAGTGCCTTAAATGAGAATTTATCACAATTGACAAGTTCCCATTTTTAAGACAATAGGTCTAAGTTATCTGGCTGTGATCATTCCCTTTCCTAGTGGAATTTTCTTCTATTTTGGCCAGAATCCAATCATTCTTTTCTGGGGCTAATGATGCATTGAATGAATGTATCTGTTTACCAATGCCAACCTCTTATATCAAATAAAATTACTTTAGCTACCTTCATGTACTCGACAATTTTCTTAGACTTTTCCTAAAACAGTAATGACAAGTTTGATACTGTAAGCCAAAAAATTAAATAACTACCTTATGTTCTAACTTCAAGATCTTATTTTAAGTAGTCTATCCTTCTAGTTTTAAGCAATTGCGCCTGACAGCCTTTCCCCTTCAGTGCTTTACTCCATTCAATTTCACTTACAATATTCTGCCTGCTCCCAAGATATTAGGGGATAAGTGACCATTGAATATAAGACTCTTTAAGATTTAGCTGCAGAGCAAAACACGGAGTCAAGAAGCCTGGGAACATTTTCTAGCCCTTTATATAAAAGGGCTCAAAAGTGGGATTTCCCCAGAATTAACTCAAACCCCTGTCTCGAACAGAATTTTTCTCCAGTTGCAAGATTGTCATGGCATTGCAGTGCCTGGCTGATGACATTACACAGGATGAAACATGAGCTATGGGAACGTGAAGCTTTAGTCTATACACCTGGTAAATCAGAACTTCATAGGAAGAACTGACTGCCTAACAGGTGTCACCTTCCAGGAGTGATACTGCAAACCATGGCCCTAGAGTCCTCGATGACTGGCAATGGCTTCTTAATTTAATGCCTTCATTATCTTCTGCATTTATTATCAGAATGAGGAGTTATCTCTGTTACTGCTTTGACTCTTTTTTTTGTAAAAATGCTGATGATACAATGTTACAACAATTGAGAATGCTGAAGTTTTAGGACTAAACAAGAATAGAGCCCAGCTGGGAATAGGTTTCAAAGGGCTTTCCTGAACTAAACCACAAATCTTATGCTCAAATGCATATAGCCAAAATAAAATAGCATGCTAACAATAAGTGGAAGCCTTCTTACTGTCTCAAATCCTATAAAACATACACGGAGATCCCTTCATAAAACTATGAAGTATCTCATTCTTTGGAGAAATAACTGGTATGTTGAAGAACCTTTTGGCTAGAAGTGTTACCTATGAGAAATGAAAACATACAGCATGTTAACATTTACATGTATTTATAGAAAAAAGAAGAAAAGGATAAACTCACATATGTGCACATTACTGTGAATCTTTCCTCTCTGCTCCTGAGTCAGTTGTCTTCACTGAACAAAAGTTCTTTCGGAGCAGAGACCTGCTATACGTGCAAATACAGTGCTCTGCACAGTGTCCTCTATTTGATGGTCTTTAGGTTTCTGATACACAACAAATGTAATAAACTGAACACCACTGACAAGAAACAGTGCTTTTGTATTAATAACACAAATTCCAAAACCTGGAAAATTCAGAAAACTTCTGATTTCAAGCTGGATATTGAGAACTGATTTTGAGTGAAGATGATGTATTAAATGGTTTGTGATGCTATTCCAAACTTGTACTTTTCCATGCAAATTCTGTGATTTTCTTCTTTTTTACATTATTACCAACATAAATAATCCAGGCATTAGACACTACAATCCCATTTGTACCAGTTTGCAAGGGTTATACTATAATCAAGTTCTGACATTTAACATGACACAGATAATTTGAGACCATTACAATTCTGGGTTAAATCGAAAACTGATTTATAAGAGGTAAAAGTTAGGCTCTTTGTACATAATTGCCCCCTCAGGAATAAAACAAAGCATAATAAGGTGATAAGGTGCAAATTAGACTAAAATATATGCTCACTTTTCAGGTTCTTTACAGCTTCAAAGCAAAGCCCATTGAAAATAAAGGAAATTTTCCTCAATTCAATGGCATTTGTATTCAACATCAATATAAAATATTTTCTACATTATTTTAATGGAATTAATTGAATCTAGGGAAAATAAGGGATCCTAATTTTTTTTTTTTTAAATGGCCTACTATATGCACACTGTTAAACCTGACAAAAAAATTGATCTGACAGGTTTTTTCCCTTACTACCTCCAGATAAGAAGTTAAGTATGACAGTCATTAAAGGGCATCAGTCAGGCACTTGATGGCTTTGGGTGCAGATACATCAATTTATATGTTTCTCATTTCCCTCCGGAATTGTTTCCTCTGGCCAACTACACTGAAAAATGTCAGTTCACATTTCAGTTTCCCTCATGACATAAAAATCCAGGCACAAACTGCCAAAGTCTAAAATTCCAATATTTGGTAGCATCTACTAAAAGATCCCTAGCACTCTTAGTACTAGCATGTATCGGTAGCAATCATTACAAGCACAACTCTTCAGACTAGTGGAGGCATGGAAGGGTTATGCCATTATATCCAGAACAGTGGCCTGTTCAATATATGCTGAGAGCACACCTGTGATCACACACTCACACTTTGTTGCTGGCCATGCTGGTTNATGGAATTAATTGAATCTAGGGAAAATAAGGGATCCTAATTTTTTTTTTTTTAAATGGCCTACTATATGCACACTGTTAAACCTGACAAAAAAATTGATCTGACAGGTTTTTTCCCTTACTACCTCCAGATAAGAAGTTAAGTATGACAGTCATTAAAGGGCATCAATCAGGCACTTGATGGCTTTGGGTGCAGATACATCAGTTTGTATGTTTCTCATTTCCCTCCGGAATTGTTTCGTCTGGCCAACTACACTGAAAAATGTCAGTTCACATTTCAGTTTCCCTCATGACATAAAAATCCAGGCACAAACTGCCAAAGTCTAAAATTCCAATATTTGGTAGCATCTACTAAAAGATCCCTAGCACTCTTAGTACTAGCATGTATCGGTAGCAATCATTACAAGCACAGCTCTTCAGACTAGTGGAGGCATGGAAGGGTTATGCCATTATATCCAGAACAGTGGCCTGTTCAATATATGCTGAGAGCACACCTGTGATCACACACTCACACTTTGTTGCTGGCCATGCTGGTTCACAACACCCAGCAGACATTGCCGGTTTTAGCTGAAAGCTTCGTATTTCCAGGCTAAAAGCAACCTTTAAAGCTCCCCATAGAGTGCAGGTCTACCTTGTCCAAAACCGCAATTCGAAGACAGGAAAATGGAAGTGCCCTGGCTGATTGACACCTTCCGGATTCACAATATGTTCCCAAACTGATTGTCTGCCAAGGGCACCGGTGGCAGCAGCAGTAGGAAACTACATGACTCTTCTTTGGTTGCAAACAGAGGGTGAACAGCATTGCAGAGTATGACCCCTGGTACAAAATGTGCTCTCGTGGTATACACGAGGCAGGTCAAGGTGTTTGCCAGAGATGCAAATGGTTATCAGAGAGGTCCCATGTGACGACGCACTCCTGTCGTTACAGCTCCCACTTGATCTGGGACCTAGTGAGTACTCTGTGATAAGACTGAAAGAGAAAGAGTAGGTAAGAAAGAGATTCCTGTGTCTGAGTGCAAAACACAGTGAGAGCCAAGAGCTAGATAATGTTCATAGATGCCTCTCTCAAGACAAAGCAGGTCTAAGTTCCCAGTCTTGCAGAATGCCATTTGACATCTGCTCTCACACCAAGCCTTTGGTCCTTCAGCAAGACATTGCTGATCCCTGCCTTTGCTTATTTCTTCATGGCACAGTGGATCACGATGTATGCTGCAGGGGCACTGAAGCTAAGAGCAGTCAGAAAGCTAAGAGCAGGACAGTCTAAGTAACACAGATCTCAGAGATTTGACCTACCTGTGCATTTGGGCCAGTATCTCTGCTCTGTGCTGTGTGGTCAACATTTTGCATACATCTAGCTGTGTCCTAGGCAACGTGCGAACACAGCTGCCAGTAAAATGAAAAAACACGTTTATATTTTACATAGTTACAATCATATAGCAACTAATTGCCATTATTCTTCTCAGTGGAAAAAGAGATTTCAATATAATGTTACAGACAAATTAGAGCATTTAAGTAATGGAAATGTTTACATGTGTTATCTACGTTTGTCATACATACATATAAAAAATTTAATCACCATGAGAATCAGGTTTAACAGTCTAACACTTTTAACCTATTCCTTCTGGCTTGATTTTCCTCATGAGAAGATTTCCCCTTTTGGAGATGGAACAATAAAAGTCTGTAGAAAACCCACTCCTTTTTGAACAATAGTTCAAAAATTCTGTGGTTTAAACCATCTCAGAGCTCTTAAAGCCAAATAACTGATTCATTCTGGCATTTTGAAATATCTTTGAAAACTTTAATGAATGTTTGAATAAAATAAAAGAGATATTTTAGCATTTGTTTATTCTAAGTGCCTTCGGAGCGGAAATTATTGACTCCCATTTTATCACTCAACCTTTTCCTTAATTCTATTCACGTGTTTGTCAGCAGCATTGAGCCTCCTGATATTTGCATGAGATGCTGGCTTTTTACAAAATTATTCTGTAATATAATAGAGTTGCCAAGACTTTTGTGCCTATATCAAATTAATTCTGACCTTTCCTCTCACTCCTCACACTGAAAACATGTGGTTATCCCAACCTAGCTATTTTGCCTGAAGGACAGCGTAGCCCTCTGAGATGCAGTGTCTCCAATAGGTATTTCCTTTCTTTCCAAGTTGTTTCATCACTTGCACCGCTACCGGAGAATGATCCAGAAGATTCTCTTGAACAACTTGATTTTATTTTCTGCTTTTATAGTACTAGATATGCTTTGGACATTTATCTTTTCAGACGAGTGTTTGTGTGTGCCCATAGATGTATGTGTCTTTTTGCTTTTGGGTGTTTACTTTGCAAGAAGGCAAGTGATGCTAAGCTAGTTCACTAGATCCTGTGCTTGGTTCTCAGGCTGAACTCTCTGCAGATGGAGCCAAATCAAATGTTTCATGGGCACCAAACGCCCACAAAGTTATCTAAGAAGGATGTAAGAATGCTTTTTAGGGGAGTTATCAGCTAGACTTCCTTAGTTGACCTCCTTAGGCGTCCATAACCCAATCTTGCTCCCTTGATAGGGTGCTTCAGTCTTTGTGAATTGGCAGAAATAAAACTCCCTAATCCTTCAAGGCTTCTAGGATCACAGGAATCCTGGGTCCTCCTTTCCTTTTATTTCGACTTTAGGTTTTTTAAGGAACTTTAATTTTCAAAACACAATGGGCAAACAAGACTAGATCTTTCTTTTAGATATTGGCTGGGAAAGTGCACATGGCTTCCTGCAATGTACACACGCAGGCACACCTACTACAGCACTCCAAATGCGTGCCATGGGTTTTTTCCAATTTTACCACTTAATTCTTAGTCTGAAGTGATGAGGAAAAAAATTGAAGTGAAGCATTGGTCTGGTGCACGTGGCAATTCCTGTAATAAAATCTAGGTCTTTAAGAAATAGGCTATTAAGCTTCCTTTCCCAGTAACAATTTTGCTTATTATTTATTATTATAGGCTGAATTTCCTAAAGGAGGCTAAAAGACTTCAGTGCCCAAATCTCAATGAAATTAAGAAAAGCTGTGCACTTAATGCTTGTGATTTCTTTTTAAAATCTCGATCTTCATACATAATAAATAAGACACTATTGCTGACTAGCATCATTAATGTTTGGTTTCCCAGAGAAGCCTGATGACAGAACTGCGTTTAATCTTAGACTGACTTTCAGAAAGAGGAGACGAGGTTGGTGATCTTACCTGAGTGTGTGACTTTGGATACTTAGAAGGCAAGGTAGATAAAAATTTGTTAAATGAAAAACGAATGGCCTTTTTCCTCACAGACTGGAGTGCATTCCCCTTGATGGGAAAAGAAATTGTGATGGGAATCTGGGACATCCCAAAATCTTACTGCAGGAATGGAGCTTCTGAGTAGCAGCACATAGCAAGCCAGAGCAGAGCAGCAGCTCGCTTTTTATTAAATCATTAGTGAATTGTTGAATTCTAGGGACAGAAATGCCTTATTTTTTTGACATAATTTATTTCTTTTTGGGCAGCCACTGACCCTGAATTTCCACTTGTATGCATTTTGGATTTCGTTACTACGTGAGACAGCACTGGATTCTTCCATTTGCTTAATTTGTGGATTTTGGTTCAGTGATTTCAATTGTGTGTCACTTTGCTTATTTGCTTTGTTTTGATCGAAGCGTGATTCCCTTTGGAGTCCCTTGACTCCCTTCAACTGAATAAACTGTAGCCCTGGTCTTTCACTGTAAACTAAGTACAAATACAGTGGCACCTCCCAAAGCAACCATACCTACAGATACCACATTTGCCCCTTTCAAATATCCATTCCCGAGAATGAAACTGCAGCACAGCAAGATTAAGATTTGATTTGATCTGCATGTCTGAAAATTCCTACAGAGCAATGTAATTTTATTTTTAGAGGTGTATTTTTGTTTATCCTTTCTGGTCTGTACTGGTTCAGCTATCTGGAAATGGTAAAGTAGGGGGTGGTTCTGCTGGGTTTTTTGCAGACTCTGCTGTGCTGGCATCACCTCCCCATCTTCTCCACTTCAGTAATCTGTTCTTATAGGTATATGAACTTTCATAGGTTTTCTCAACACAGAGTGGAAGGACTCATTAGTTAATTGAGTCCAGCCTCTTAGTTTGAGAAGAAAAAAAAACAGGCTTCCAATAACTGAGCACTTTTGGACAGGAAACAGATTAAAATGGATCTTCAAATGATTTCAGCCTAACTCCAGAAATAAAAGCAATATAGACCAAGGTGTTTGCTGATCTGACTTAGAAAACACAAATCTGGAGATCTGTTGAGTAAATAAGTGGAAAATAGAATCTGGCATCTGCAGTCTACCCATCTGTTGCCCTGTCTCCAGCTGCAGCCACCTCTGATGTTTCTGAACAAGGTGAAGAAGAAATAAAGGCAAATTAAGACACGAGCCCTGAGAATGCATCTGCCCAGTATCCAACGGAAAACCTTTCTCTTCGCTGATCTCCTGAAGTCTTGGTAACCTTTGGTTGCAGTGGTTGTCATAACACAGAGTTCCAGGTGTTACGGGCATTCTAAGGGCTGTGCATAACTTATTATCATTTCCCTGGGCCACGAAAGGATGACGTGAATAAGGGATTAATACATTTATAAGCATTAAAGCCAGAACGGACCACCATAACTATTCCAGCTGAACCGCTGGACCTACTGGATGCAGAATTTCTCCCGGAGAGTGTATTAAATCATATCCCCTAGAAAGATCTTGAATTTTATTTTAAAGATCTAGATTCATGTTCAGTCATCTCTTTCCTGTCCCCATTCTAACCCTTTTAGGAGACTATTACTTAGTTTAGTTATCCTCTCTGCTAGAAAGCAATGACTTATTTCAAAGCTGAATTTGTCTAACTCTCGGCCACAGATCTTGTCAGGTCTTTGTCAACAAGCTCAGAAAGCCCCTGCTATTGGATCTCTTCTCCATGTGTAAGTACCTAGACATAATTATCAAGCCACCTCTCAATCTTCTCTCAGATAAGCTGAAGAGATTGAACTCTGTAAGCCTCATATAGTACAACTTGTTTTCCAGCTGCCGGATAAAACCTCCCAAACCTTTCATCTCTGGCACTGTTATTAGGCTGCACCACTACCTTGGAATGTGGGAGGGCTCTTCAAAGGATTTTAGACTGACCATCTGATATCCACACTGCAGTACTGTCTGAGGGGATTTTGATATTTCTTTTGATTCAGACCTTGGCTTTAAGAACCTGATGGATACGACTGTTTCAGGGCTCAGTAATGGCTTTGCCACAAGCCAGCAGGAGAGCAGCTCACTATTATGGAAGTCAGATGTGCCCCCAGGGTTCTCTCTTCTATGCAGAACATATTCCTGATTTTTTTTTCTCCCTCTGCTCTAGCAAATGAAGCTGAGCACACATTCGTGTGAGGAACGACATTAAAGCTCTGCTTACACTTCATACAATCCATCGTGTGTATGAAGAAGGAAATGCAGCAGCCCCCAAGAAGTTTCTGTCTTCTATAGGTTAGAAGCTCTAATCGAAAAAAGACTACCACAAAGGGCAAGAACACAAATACATAAACATGTATACACTATTCTTTGCTCATCATTTAACATTTCTAATACAAACAAGTGTGATCTAGATAAAAAATTTTCTAAACACTTCCATACTAAATGAGGGTCTAATGCATTTTCAGTGACATTTCAAATCATTCTCTTTTGGGGGGTGTGCCCCAAAGTCCACAAATGTGCAAGTATGTCTTTCCGTTGACTTCAGTGAGTTCTAATCAGTTCCTTATACTATGACGGTTTAACCTTTTAAAGTTATAAATAAATTCACTAGTTACCTTGTGCTATCCTCTGACGCCATTTCTAAACTAGATGGGGTGTTTATTAAACTCATTTTACAGGACATTCTAGTGAACTATAACCTAATTTACAAGGAAATAATGCTATAATTTAGGAAATGGTTGACCATCTATGCCCCCAAGGTTTTACACACTTTTCAAAGAATGAATAGGCTTGAGGCAGAATGGAAATTATTGAAAGCAGTGAAATGCATTATGTACACATTTCTGTACATTTATAGGTTTGCTGATTAATAAAATCACCACTATAAAAATAATTAATAAAAACTAAAAATAAAATCTTGGGTCTCATCTGTGATTTTCTCACATCCTCGTTGTAAACCTCAAATATTGTCACATGGATTGGAGTTTCTCAGCCAGGGGCTAGGGCTACAGACATTTTAAGCAAGGAAACAAAATAGAGCATCTTTACATAGACAAGGTCCCTTGCTTGACAGGGTTTTAATATATTTCTCACACACACAGACTCACAGTAGCAGCTCAGTGCCATATTTACTTCCTCACTTCACAAACAGAGTACGCTTTTCTCACTTTTTCACATGATGCATCACTTCCCAAGAGAGATTTAAAACTCTTTTCGCTGGCTCCCATGTTCTGTTATCAGCACCTGGCTCCATTGCTGTCTAAAGTCACCCCTGAGAAGGTGGACTGAAAATCAATTAGTAATAAGCAGCAAGAATTTGTTGCTGTCAAGGTGTCACAGTACAAAATTAGTACCTGGCTTTCCCAGATATCTCTGAAGCTTAAGTAACCTACCCTACTGTCCTCAGCCACAAAGAATAGTATGTCACCAGCTCTGCTGTCTACGGTGTCTCTCCCCTCAGCTCTCTCAATGCAATCCTTTGAAGGTGCTTATTCTTCTTTATGAAGCACGTTGCTGAATCTGCAGTATCCAAACAGTATAATGAGAGTGTCAAAACTCAGTACTGATAAAGTAAATGTTTCTTCTGAATGAACTTGAGCTGCTGACATCAAAGCCTATTTTGGCAGAAAGGAATACTTAAACAGAGAAAAGGAAATAAGTTGCCCCTTAGAGTGCAGCAGAAACTCACAATCTGCAAAGTTCTGTCCATTGCTGTCTCATGAGTAGAGATCAATTCACTTTCTCCGCATCCGAGTAGTATGGGGACGAGCTGGAGCAGGGCAGGGCAGGGCTGGGGGCTTGTCCCAGGATTAAGCACTAGACAATCATATGCCACCAAAACAAGCCATGAACATGAAAATCCATGTGGGTAGCAATGCATAGGATCCTGCAGTATTTGACCACGAGTCTTTTTGGACTCCTTCTGTCACTGGCCATAGCTTTAAGGAGTACCCACGCAGCTTCCAGTAAACAACTGGAGATCTGACCTCCCACTCTCCTTCTAAGGAACAAAGGCAAGTTTGGATACCAAATCCACAGATGATCTCTGCAAGCTCTAGTGTAGGAGTTCTGATTCATCAGCTTCCAGTCTCCAACATACAGTCCTGTCTATTGCTCCAAGTGTCTTATCTTAATTCATGTTCCATCAATGCTTAATACTATAAACACAACAATAATAAACCCTGGATAAATTATTTTTCGCTATAAATACTACAGTTACCTGGCAAACATAATAATAAAATTTGCTTATTTCAGTAGCAGCTAGTAACAGCCACATAAAAATTTGCATTCTAGATCCTTGTCCTCATGTCTTATAACCTACAGGTGATCAAAAGAGGTGCCTCATACTAGGCTATTAATTCCATATTTAGGCACTTTGACTTTAAATGTACTGAGTACCTCTTGGCTGTGATGAATGTCAAAGAGGATTCAGATTTAGAAGATTACATAAATTTCCAGGGTTTTTTTAAAGACTCTCAGTCTGTGCTGGAAGGTAGGGCAAGCTCTTTATATGTTTGCATTGCATTCAATAATAATAATACTAATATTTCCCTTGTAATAATATCAATAATAATAACACTAAAAGGAGCAAGGGTACAATATTAAAAAAAAAAACATGAGGAAAGTGGCCCAATTAGCTGTTTGAAAGATACCAGAGTTAAGGTTTCACAATAAATACAAAATTTGCTATTAAAAGCAAACCAGGGTCATCAACAAAGGAGTTACAATACGAACATGTACGCAGACAGGTGTGTGTTTATGTACCTTAGGTTTTACATTTCAAGATTTGTCAACCACACTGATGTTTACATATTTAACAGTTAGTAGGCACTTAATTTTTTTAGACTCTAGTTTGAAATTCCAGACCACAATTTTTCTGTTAAGTAGTGCTCTTATTCCTATATTAAACACAAGAAAATTTAGTCTTATCAATAAGCTACAGAGTACTTTTGTTGTGGCTTTACAATAACTGTTCTGATAGGAAAGCTGCATTTTCAGGTATCTGATGCAGAGAGGGAACCATTGTGTGTGAATGCTGAGTACCTGGATATGAGGATGTGGACAAAAATTTGGCAATATTTGGGGGCTAATGAAATCTTACGTAGCTACTAATACCCATAATAAGAGGGAATTCTCAAAGGTTACAACACAGGGAAGGAAAACAAATTGTCTGCAGTCACTCAGAGACCTGTTACTAGGAACAACAGATGAGAAGAAAATGTTTAGTAGCCAACCAAGACAAGTTCTAAGAAAAAGTCTTTTTTTCATTGGAAATTACTTTTAATTGCTCTGTTGCTTGAATCCTGACAAATAAGAGAATTAAATAAATTTCACCCACAAATCCATGGCCCCACTGAGATGCGCCCATGAGTATTGAGGGAGCTGACAAAAGTTATTGCTATGCCACTCTCCATCATCTTTGAAAAGTCATAGAGAACAGGAGAGATGCCTGAGGATTGGAGGAAAGCCAACGTCAGTCCAATCTTCAAAAGGGGTAAGAAGGAGGACCTGGGAAACTACAGGCCAGCCAGTCTTACTTTCATCCCTGGAAAAGTGATGGAACGTCTCATTCTGGAAGTCATCACCAAGCATGTGGAGGAGAAGAAGACTATCAGGGTAATCAACATGGATTCACCAAAGGGAAATCCTGCTTGACCAATCTGATAGCCTACTATGATGGCATTACTGTCTGGGTAGATGAGGGGAGAGCAGTGGATGTTGTCTACCTCTACTTCAGCAAGGCTTTTGACACTGTCTCCCACAACATACTCACAGGTAAGCTTAAGAAATGTGGGTTAGATGAGTGGACAGTGAGGTGGGTCGAGAATTGGCTGAATGGCAGAGCTCAGTGGATTGTGATCAGTGGTGCAGAGTCTAGTTGGAGGCCTGTGACCAGCGGTGTTCCCCAGGGGTCAGTGCTGGGTACAGTCCTGTTCAACGTATTCATCAATGATTTGGACGAAGGGACAGAGTGTACCCTCAGCAAGTTTGCTGATGATACAAAGCTGGGGGGAGTGGCTGACTCACCAGAAGGCTGTGCTGCCATTCAGCGTGACCTGGACAGGCTGGAGAGTTGGGCGGAGAGGAACCTGATGAAGTTCAACAAGGGCAAGTGTAGGGTCTTGCACCTGGGGAGGAACAACCCCATGTGCCGGTACAGG
>VZSC01008461.1:80214-128929 GCA_013398225.1 Steatornis caripensis | reverse complement strand
TATGAGGAAAGGCTGAGAGACCTGGGTCTGTTTAGCCTGGAGAAGAGAAGGCTGAGAGGGGAATCTCATCAATGTTTATCAGTATTCAAAGGGCAGGCGTCAAGAGGGTGGGGCCAGGCTCTTTTCAGTGGTGCCCAGTGACAGGACAAGGGGCAATGGGCACAAACTGGAGCACAGGCAGTTCCATCTGAACATCAGGAAGAACTTCTTTACTGTGAGCGTGACAGAGCCCTGGAACAGGCTGCCCAGAGAGGTTGTGGAGTCTCCTTCCCTGGAGATATTCAAAACCCGCCTGGATGTGTTCCTGTGCAACCTGCTCCATGTAAACCTGCTTTAGCAGAGCAGTTGGACTAGTTGATCTCCAGATGTCCCTTCCAACCCCTACCATTCTGTGATTCTGTGACTCTGTAAAGTATTCAGAAGAATGGAAGAAAGACAAGAATAGAAGAAGGAAAGAAGGAGGAAAGCAGGAAGAAAAGAAAGTAGGGAAGGAGGATGGGTGGGAGGGAATATAAGAAAATACCATGTAGCTGACAGGCATTGATGCGATGACCAGGTAGGTCTTTCCCAGCTTCTGTTTTAGCAGCACAGAGTTTAGTGTGGTCCAGACAGAAGATGCACCAAGAACTTTGTAGCGCTGGGCTCTNAAGGAGGATGGGTGGGAGGGAATGTAAGAAAATACCATGTAGCTGACAGGCATTGATGCGATGACCAGGTAGGTCTTTCCCAGCTTCTGTTTTAGCAGCACAGAGTTTAGTGTGGTCCAGACAGAAGATGCACCAAGAACTTGGTAGCGCTGGGCTCTAAGCCTTTTTTTTCCCTTCAGTTTTTCAGAACACATTCAGGTAGTGTTCATTTTTCTTTCATGATGGAGATTATTTTCTCTACTGTTTGGACCTTCTCTAAAATAAATACCTCCTAGGATAAAATAAGAGACTCCATTTCATTTGAGGTTGTATTAGTTCAAAAGCCACAGTCTTTTGTGAGTGAGGAGCAAAATCCAAGTTTCCAATTAACATCAGGATCAAATTCTGATTACGTGACCTGCAATTCACCCATCTGCCCTCATATGCATTTTCCGTGGATGATTATTAAATAAACATCCTATTTCAACTGATCATCTTTTGACCCAAATATGATGTAGGGCTTTAGTAATGTTATACTTAAAAGGAACTCAAAAAGAAGATAAAATAAAGAACAGTTATTTTAATAACATACATTATACCAGCAATCCATAGAATTAAATATTGTAAATTTTGGAAAAAGGTTAGTTTGAAATATATTGCTTAAGCAACAGGGAGGCCTCTATCTTTCAGAAGTAGTCCACTAGGAACACAGCACAAGAGTGGACTCTGCTGAACTTAGGTATGCAGCCAAGTCCCAGATACTTAGGATTAGCTCAAAGTACTTCAGCTGTGTCATAGCATGTTCAAAACCTGCACAGAATACCAAGACCCACTCGGTGCAATGATAAATTTAAATTTGATCAAATGAGAAACAGAGACTAAAAAGACATTGCTCAGATGTGGAACTCAATTTTTGCATCTTGCACTTCCTTTTTTTTGTCAAAAAGAAACGCCAAAGGCTTTTTGAACAATAGAAAACGTGCAATTTGTTTCACAAACATACATCTATGCTTTGTTTTCTTATTGTTGTTGACAGAACCCTTCATTATGCCCTTAAAGAATAATTTTATGTTTATTTGTACTGTCTATACAGATCTAGGGACTTGTTTTATGAATTGCCAGAGGGCAATGCCTTTTTTTAATAAAAGTTTATTACACTTTGATTGATTTCCCTGATATTCATTGTGTATACCTATGTTACAGCTACACATTTTTGTTCTAAACCCCAAATTACTCTAGTGTACCAGAGGAGCACTGTTAACTGTTAGCAATTGACAATGCAAAATGTTTCTCAGCTTTACTTTTCAATGTTTCCATGGAAAAATCATTGAGGGCTAGTTTGCCACAGTCTTTATTTACTAATTTACGAAAGTCTGTAAGAATAAGCCGTGAGTGTGAAACAGAACAAAAATTAGAGCTCAGCCACCTAATCACATTACAACAAATTAACAAATCACTGCACGTCTTCTGAGCTGTGGTGGAGATGTTAAACGTATCCATATGCAAGCGTTCACCAGCAACAAACATATATATTTAAAATGTTGGCTTATCTTAGCACTTAGTGGAAGAAGCTTACATTTTCCATAAGCTAAAAGCATATGTAGATACAGTTCCTGTGGCTCTGCCGATGTTTGGTAACTTGCTAAACACCAGTAAGTTGAACATGATTCAGAAATACATGCCAGAATGCCTTTTTTTGCTCTCACTATGAAAATCACTGTATTATTTGCCATTATCTGCAATTGTTCTGGATAAGATTAAACTTGCCTGAGTTTCATCATTTTGTGAGTCAATTTTTATCTCCTATCAGTTCCTCTCTTTAACTCAAGTAATGTTCTTTAAAAGTGGCCATGGCCTTTTAGTGGGGCAGAATGGGATGAAATTAAATGTTTCAATGAAACCTGAGGTCTGTGTTATTCCCTCAGTGCTAATGCTGTTTCTCATATTGCCTGTGGGGACAGTTAGATTAGATAGACTGAGCATACTCCATAGAGACTTCTAGGGGACAATCATTAAAACAGCTCAGTCTTGCCTTCCGTTGCTTCCCCTACTCTATGTGCAACCTATTGCATCTCAATAAAGACTATGACAAGTGAGTATTTTACAGCTAGATATTCACGCTCGCTGAAGGACATAACTGAGCTGGCAGGCTTCATCTCGAAGAGAAATAAATAAGCAACATTTATTCAGCAACCTTTGGTGAGTGGTGGTAAGGTGGTGTGACTTCAGCTACGGAAAGGACAAAGCTGTCTGGCCCTGCTAGCAAGAGATAGGAATTAAGCCATGAAACTAATGAACAGTAGAGTAGATGGAAAGCAAGGTTATGCTGTCCTTTGCCTGTTTACATAGTCCTGGATTTTAATTCTCAGTCCTGCCTCCTGCACAGTCAATAATGGCCATCACACAAGGTTAAAATAGATTTCTGTAAAGATATACTGTCCTGAAAAAGCCTCAGTGGTCTGTCTACCTTGATGCCTTCCAGGAGCGAATATCGGGAGTGCTCTGGGCAGCCTAGATTTGACTTTGAAGTTGGGTTTTCTTTGAGCAGGCGTCAGAACATGTGATCTCCCAAAGTCCCTTCCAACACAAACTACACCACCACTCTGTGAATCTGTCCCAGCTGTCCCCCTCCAGCATTTGGCACCAAGAAATGGAAATAGTACTGCTGGGTCTTGTGCTGGCCATGTTACCATACAAGCACTCCAGCACCAGCAGCGTGGATTGAAAACTGAGGCTCCTTTTCATTAGAGCTGACGTGGGTCTGGTCTCCATAAAAGGGAAAAAATCAGGAAGAACTCACTACAGCAAACACATGAGATCAGCCAGTTCAATATGTTTCCACATAGCTTTCTTCTTCTTTCAAAAGCATTTGTTTCCCTTGCTCTTATACCTCACACACACACCCCTTCATAAGAGAGATAATATTCAATTATATAGCATGCTGTAGGTAGTACATGCCCGTGCTGTTGTGTGCAGGCACTCCTCTGCTTTCTGAGGCTTCCCAAGCATTCCAGAGCCTTTTTTTTTATCTACTAGCTACTGATTGATACAGAATCTGGAAATTATTTTGCTGCCAAAGGTGTTAGAGAGGTGGGACAAAATCTGTGGGCTTCTGCTAGAGCAAACACAAAGAACCGTTCTCTCGTCTAGTAAAACAATAAGATTAGTCCTTCTATCATTAATTTTTGCTCTCTCCTTCACTGCTTTGTAAACACTGCTTGTATGACTTTGCCTCTTATCATCTGCAAACCGAACCTGCTTTTGTTGAAGCAGTGTCAATCACAAGGGTTTTTCTGCTCATATACTTAGTGATATGACTGATTGAAAAAGAAGACAGGCTTTCATTTGGGTCTGCACTATGTGACATGCTCACTGTTGGAAACATAAGGGGGGGAAGAAAACAAAGGGAACAATTTGGTAAAGCATAACCCAAAGTTCACTTGCTCTGTCAAGGAGATTAAGATTAAACTGAAGGAGGTCAAAGCTATTAACATTTAGACTACAGGGTATATAACAAGTTAGCATCCAGTTAGATACTGCCTTTCTAATTGCAGAGAAGCTTGTTTCTAACTTTTTATGTAAACACTAGCATTAGCAAAAGCCTGGGTGGTCTCAACATCGTAACCCAGTGGACATATTTGATCCATGTCTCCCTGCAAAAAATGTCCTCTATGACCAAGCTCACATTTAAATTGTAAATAAGTCTCTCGATTCCCTTCTGCCAACTGCGACAGCATTTGCGAAGGGAAAACTTCACAGTGGTACTTTTGGGCTTGCTTTAAGTTTGTTCTCCCAAATGCCGAATTCTCCTTCACACCACACAATTTGTGACAATGTTATTCTTGTTCAGCTCTTTAGACCAAGCAAGATTACTGCAGCCACCAGGAAGGAGCACAACCACGAGTTGTTTGTTAGGTAACTCCCATAGCAAGACTGACTCTTATACAAGTCAGATGCTTATTTATGGAATATCTCACATTATTTTCTGATTTTACAGTGCTCTCTCTATAGATTCTTGTTCTAAATCCAAAGGCGAGAGAAGTGGGATGGCTTAGCAAAGGAAAATAAATTAGATGATACCTGTCAGCAGGGTTAGCCTTTGGAAGGTGATTTGGTTAAGCGTTTAGCAGCACTGACCCAAATACTAGCACAATGACCGTGTTTTAGCGTATTACAGGCAGACCTGGTTGATCTCTCCGTACACTGCATTAGTGTATTTTCTGAGTATGAATATGTTTTGGCTTGGCATGTGACCAGCATAACAACCCATCTCTTACAAGGGGATGGATGAGTGCAGGAAAAGTGAGCTTGTGGCCTCCTCCCAGTACACTCTATCCTTATTAATAGTGATATCTCCTTAGCTTTTAAAACCTATTGCAGTCCTTTGATACCAGGAAGGCACTGTGTGTTAATTTTCACCCTCCCTTTGAACCACATCATCACCCAGTAAAGCGAGGGTCTTCAAAGCTTTTCAGGCCCAATTGCCTAGAAGGCACATGTGGCTGTCTCACCCCTCTGACTCTGTATAATCTGTCCATCACTGATCCATCCCTCCATGCCTACTAACACGACAACATTGCCACCATGAGAAGCATGACCAGTCTGCCCAGTTCTCATTTTGCTAGATGCTTGTGAAAGGAGGTGAGTGTTACATTACCATCTCATTAGTTAATCAGTTTGCATTGTCAGGCATGCTAGTCTTCTGATAGAAGAGATAATACAAAAAAAATTCAGGGAGAAGAATTTGCTTCAAACAGATAAATAGAAATCTCTTATTTTGGAAGGATCAGAATATATTATATTCCGCTTTTTGGAAGCAACAAAAATAAAATGTGGCAAAGACTGACATGTATTCGTGAAACATTTGGCACTAACTAGTCTATAT
Source organism: Steatornis caripensis (assembly GCA_013398225.1). Classification (NCBI taxonomy): domain Eukaryota; kingdom Metazoa; phylum Chordata; class Aves; order Caprimulgiformes; family Steatornithidae; genus Steatornis; species Steatornis caripensis. The sequence continues at coordinate 123,418 of VZSC01008461.1, read as the reverse complement.
TTTTCATCAAAAAAGTAATTTCACAAATCTCTATTTTCCAAGAGATGCATTTTTTTGAGCATTCAGAGACCACAGGAAAATACCGGTTTACTGTTGTTAATTGTAGTGATAGTCCTAAAGCGAAAAGGTCATTTTATGAAAAGCAGAGGGTTTTGATGAGGAATGCAATACATCTTAGACAATGTAAATTGACTAATTCTGTTGAACATTGGTCTAATTTGAAAGATGGAATCATAACTGCGCAAAAAAAAAAAGCTTAAAATTAAAAAATACACAAGTGTATTGTAAGTGTTTAACATCAACAAATGAAATATGAACAGAATTATAAATGAGGTAGCTGCAAAGTGCCCTAAAAAATCCCTAGAAGGAAATAAACACAAAGAAGAACATCCTCAAAATGAGATCATCTTCCCTAGCTCAGGGCACAAAGCTGGCTGTCATTTCTAACTTTGTCCATTAACAATTACAAAACAGAGCCAGAACCTAGATCCACTGAAATTAGCAGTGTCTCCCACTCAAGGGCCAGTTTCCTGGCTTCTAGGGTATGTTTTGTACTGAAGCCTGACTCTGTAATCCACTTTACCATCTGGCTATCTGTTGAGGAAAGCATCAAGAAAGTATAAAAAGCTAAGAGACGCACTATGCCCTTCTTAAAATGCCAGTTAAAGTGGAGGTGTTAAACATACTTCACTTCTAATCCATTTCTCTTCCTTGGGAAGGATTCTGTTGGAAGCCAGTTCTGTCCTTTCTAAATTCTGCTTCATCATGAAAATAAGGTAAAGGAAATGCAACAGAACTAGGCAATAGACTCCAAAAATGTAAGTAAATCTTAATCTGTAGATCGGCGTGTTACAAAAGAGGTACAAAAAGGTATGTTTTTATTCTGTTATTACTGCCTTCTGCAAGTAATTACCAAAAGAAGAGGAAAACTATCTCATTAAATAAGCATCCATAAAACAAGAAGAAAAATAAACCATGCAATGTCAGCACTTTGAACTGAATAGCATGGTTTGGAGTTTTCATGCCACCAAATTAATATATCCTTGGAATATGCCATAAACGATGAACTCCTTAAAAAGTGCTGCATCCAACACTTTTGGAATGCTGTAATGCGTTATTTTATCCTTATAGATGAAAATAAAATATCGTAGAACTAGACTAAAGAAATCAGCAGTAGCTTAGATAAAAGTGATCATGATTTGCTTCTGTTTGTTATATATAATCAGAATTAAGTCCAGACCAGTAATATGTACACTTGATGGATTGGAAGAGCCAATTTTGCAAAGCTGAAAACAATTATGAGCTAATTCAGTTGGGAGAAAGAAATTAAACAGGAAATGTGGATAATAACTGGAAAGTGTTTAAAAACATTTTACCAGAGGTTTAAAAAAAAGAATGATAGCTGGGCTAGCCTAAATGTTGACTTGCATAGAAGTGAAAACAGCTATGTAAATCAAAATAATTGTGCAAAAAAGGCATTTATTAGAAGTCATGAGTATTAGAGAGAAGAGAAGAACTACAGAAAATGGATAAGGATGGAAGCAAGAAGTAGGCTTTTTCATCAGAGTTAAGGATAACAAGAAAGGTTTCTGGTCTTGACTACACAGAAGTGTTGCCATGTCAAAAATATATGCAAAAATCTGTATGTTTCATAAATGAATCTGATCTTTGAAAAAATAATCAGACAAAATCGGTTCTGTCATAATAAGACAATCCAATGTTGTTCATTCCAGCAATAAATCCGGAGAGTCCTAAATAACAAATTAAATCGGCAGGATTACATAATTTGCAACCAAGAGCTTTAAAAATGCTGGTTGAAGAAATTTCAAAACCATAAATATTCCATTTTTGTAAGTCTGAGAACACCAAAGAAGTTCCAACGAACAGCAAAAAAAAAAGCCAACATCACACCAAAATATTTTTTTTTTAAGTTATATGTGTAACCCAGGCAATTACAGCCCTCTCAGCCTCAGCTGAAATGATAAAATAATGTAAAAGCTAAAGGAGGACTAATTTAGCAAAGGGCTAGAATTGTGTAATGCAGTTAATGCTAAGCAAAATGTTTTAATGGAAACAAGAAGGTTTTGTGAGCCTTCCTGAAAAACTCAGCATTTTTACTGTCCTTAGGAAGTAAAGAAAGGGCACAAACTGGAACACAGGCAGTTCCACCTGAACATGAGGAGGAACTTCTTTACTGTGAGGGTGACAGAGCACTGGAACAGGCTGCCCAGAGAGGTTGTGGAGTCTCCTTCTCTGGAGATATTCAAAACCCGCCTGGATGCATTCCTGTGCAACCTGCTCTAGGCTAACCTGCTTTAGCAGGGGGGTTGGACTGGATGATCTCTAGAGGTCCCTTCCAACCCCTACCATTCTATGATTCTATGATTCTATGATTCTATGAAAGGCAAATGTGGCCAGGCATGTATAAGACACCATGGTCCTTCCAAGCCTGCAAAGAGCCTGTGGATAAAAGTAACAAAACAGCACCGGCACTAGAAAGATTCAGTGTTTGGCAGAGCCCATACGGATGTGGATAACCCTCAATGCAGAATAAAGCACTGTTGAAAAGTGGATCCTACACCTTTTGTAGCAACACTTTTTAAGTCCCTTGAAGTTGACAGTGTGTCTTTTTGTAAGTCTGACTCTTAATTTCAAATGTCTTTTTTCCATACCGTTACTCAAGCAAGGTTTACCTGGCATAGAAGCAGGGGAGAAAGGCTGTAGTGAGCCTGGTACCCCATTCACCGAGCAACATTCAGTGCAGAGCAGTTTTCTGTATTAATACAACTCTGAAAGGGTGAACTAACTCCTAACCAGGTAACCCAGCTAATAATTGGGACAACTTGCTAACTGGTTCGGGTTAACTATGTGTAACATTGCCATTGATTGATGACTGCCAGGTTCACGGTTATTTAGATTGTTCAATTTAACACTTTTCCCCAGCTTTCAATTGACCGTTTTGAATCAGGTGTTCAACGGATTGATCGATACTAAGTACAATAGGTCTCTGTACTGCTCCATAAACAAAGTTGATTTTTATAGCCTTGGTGTGATTTAAACCTTTAACACTTTAAACCATTTTGCAGCCCTCTTGACGTGTAACCATGTGCTTCTCTTTGCTTTCCTTAATTCACATCACATTGTGACTTAGCAACGTGCAGGGCAGTGAAACCTCCTGCGTGACGAGAGGGCCCGATCCTGTACACGTGTATGCACGGCACTGCATGCAGGTAAATAACTCCTTTGATCCCCGTGAGGCTATTCACATATATAACCCTGTTAAGGTGAATTAATTGTAAGGGAAGGACTGACATTTGAGTATTGAGCTTTGTGGTTAGGGAAAGGTTTCTTCGGCCACAGAGGCCATAGGTAGAGGCAAGTCTCATTTCCTCAGTGTGACTTGCACAATTTTTCCCCATGTCAGAGTCCCTGCTGCCCCTGAAAATAGGCTCATATATCCACCTTTTCTGCCTACCCCCCACCTCGTGACTGTACATATCAGATGCAGTTGGGTAGGGGACTGCTCATGCCCACCTGCCAGCCAAATTTGGTGCCTGGTTCTGAGAGGAGAAGGTGAGTCTCAGGAGAGGGGTGAACACAGATGCAGCCCTGAGGGCTTCTCGATATGGAGAGCCCTGCTGGGTGGCAAACTCATTTTGCACCATAGTGTTCTAGTGAAACCACCAGACACACCATCCACCACTGCGTGATCAGCCCCAGTGTTTCCTTACGAGTTAGCAAAGATGAAACATTAAAAGGTCTGGAGGATTAAAACCTCAAACCCGGTTTTGGGGAGGACCTCATTCTTGCTGCTGCTTCGAGTGTAGATTGCAGAGCAAAAAAATCCCATCTCTTCTGTTCCGAAAGCAGGGTTATTATTCTCATTCAGGACCTGGAAAGGAAAGGGATACTCTCCCTTTCTTTCCACTTCACTGACCTCCTGTTCGCACATACACACCCATCACGTCGTTCTTGAGTAAGTGCTGCTGGTTTGGCTGACCTTTGCTGGAGATTTCTCTAGAACGGAGAGAGTCCATCTGACTAAATACCCCTGAGGCTTGTGAAAAGCTTGTAGGGATAACTGATGCAGTCAACAGATGGAAGAGTTTACTGTCTTACCCTGAGGTAAGAAGCAGATCCTCCTTAAGCACTTAAATAACTACAAATGTGTTCAACTTGGTGTTGTATAAAATAATAATAAAAATAACCAGTCTTCTTCAAAAATAGCGGGAAGGGAAGGGAAAGGGTAGCCCTCTGAGCCATCACCACAATCCGGCTTTCATGTCACACACTAAAAAGGCATAGAAAATGTGATGCAGTTGCAAATGTCTGAAAGAGCAAGTTAAATGCTTACCACAGGCTGGGATCTTTTAATATCTGTTGAGCTGAGTGTCACAGACTACCCACATTTATGCATTTAACGCAGCTTTAAATAGTATACATAAATGCATGTCGTTGAGCAGTGACAGGAGAATCAGGCAAGTATTTCTACTTATAAAAATATCCTCCTTCTGTGTTGCTATTCTACCTTGAAAAAGTGCCATATTCAGCGTCCCAGGCCCTGAGCACCTTCCTTTGGCATCGGTCCCTGTGGATCAGCCTCTCTGAGCAAAGCAGAAACGTTTGAGAAGAGATCGAGCTTGTCTCTGGCCTCAGAGGCTGCAGAGAAGCGGCTTTCTTATGTTCTTACACCATCAAAACCTGTGAAAAGGAAGTGAATCACGTTTTGATTTCCGAAAGAAGCTGCGGATTATGCTGATTATTTCCTGATACATTATAAGGAGAAATGCTTATTTTCATAAATAATGTAGTTATCTAAAAGTGTAGCCAAATAAAAGGCTTCTATCTTTTAGCCATCAGATCCAGAAACAGCTGTAATTTAACGAACTGAAAAGGAAAAAGAAACTTATCTACCCTCATAAAATAATATCTTGCTGGAACACAGCCGTGGCATTAATAGCAGAACTGTGTGTGTCTAGAATGAGATTTTACCTGAAATGCTATTAAGTAAATGAAAAGAATCACTAAAATATATCACAAGCTATTACTAGAACAATCCCTCGAAGTAATTTTTATATTGCCATCTTCTTCTTTTACAAACTCACTGCAAAGAAACAGCTTAGTATCATGAGGAAAGAAAATATTCTTGCTGATGGTTTGAAGGCCGGTACAACTGCAACCAATGACCTGTGTGAGGTCCAGTGCAGCCCTCAGGCACTGTAAAACTGGACAGCAGTCACATCTCTGCAGAACTGCAGGTCAAGATGGGTCTGCTCATGGCGACCGCCCTGTTCGCTTTACCCTCTCAGAAAAGGAGAGGTCAGCTGATGAAGGCGTAGCCATTTTATCATTGCCAGTGCCTTTATCTTAACTTGCTTGGATTAAGTTAGGGCGCTCCTTCTAGAGCTACATCTACACAGGTGCTGTCTTTGTATAGTGTTCAGCACAATGGGCTTCTCTACAACTCTGAGAAACCAAAGAATACAATTCTGCTACTAATGATGATGGTTATGCATATGTTGCTTTTCACTCAGGAAAAGGTTGCTAGATTGACACTAAGAGAAGTAACAGATGGAAAAAAAGAGGCAGAGAAATTTCCACATTCTCTGATTTGAGTATCCCTCCTACAAAAAGTTGTCTGCAGGCTCCCCAGTCATACTTCTGCTAGCTCATAGTCAAAGGCAGTGTATAATTAGAGTCACTGGCATTGCAGTGACTATTTTTTAGTACAAGATTTAGCTGAAAACAATTATACCTCTGTTTCGTTGCTTAGAATACTGCAGCATTTTAACTGAACTTTTAAAACCAAAACGACTGTAACAAAATATTGTAAGTATTTTTCCTATATTGGTGTACAGACAGCTGCAGATGAAAATTGTTTATAACCAATTTACACTATTTGAAAATCCTGTTCTTTATCAAATTACAATAAATAATAATATTTACTATTTTAAAAATTCACAGACTAGGACCTTTAAAAGCTTTTGTACAAAACAACTTCAAACCTTCAACTTCTAATGGTTGTTCAAGAAGTTCATGAAGTTTGTTTTCCATTGTTCGTCCACGTCCCTAAAAAAACCCAAACAAAACCATTAACCAAATGTTAGGCTAGCCTGTGTCCAGACAGTGACTGTGAAGTTCTGCAACAGTGCTCTTTTTGAAACTCTGCATTATTAAGGCACCACTGATAAAAAGTAACTGCTCCACAATAGCTCGAATCTACTGACGTCTGTTATAAATTTCCCCTTTCTGCACTGGAACGAAAGACTCAGCACTGCACTTTAAGGAACGGAATTCCATAGCCAGGCAGCTTAATTTGCCAATTCACTTGATCCATAAAACATAGCCTGCACACATGGACCATATTATAGGCATTTCAAAGGTGAATGAAAAAGAGCAGTCTAGTGAATAAGGAACATAGGATGCAGCCATATCCTGCAAAGTTTTTTCTCAACAAGTACTAAATCTTGAAATTAACCCACCAGTGTACCAAATGGTCTCGGTCAGATACGAAATGACCCGTATTCAGGCATAACCAAGACCAGCTCTGTTGAAACTCAGTGTAACAGAAAGGACTCCGCTCCAGAAAAAACAGTAGCTCGTGAAATGAAACGAAACATTAGCATTTAAGACATAGACAAAACAGCCTGGGATGAAAACCTGCTTTGAGTTCATGGCAGCTTCATACAGAAAACATTCAAAAAACTGAACAGTCTGCTTTAATTGCTCGCCAGAAAGCTAAAATATCAGAAAAGCTCACTTTATAATGGCATTTTCTGGAAAACAAAGATATTCCCAATTCAAAAAAAAAAAAAAGCTGAAGAAAAATATTCAAGACAATTTCAGGTAGAAAATTAACAGCAATTCAGAATTAAGAAATACAAAGATACATATTACTGCTTTATGAACAGCACTGAAATGGTTTGAGAAAAGAAGGTATTGCTAAGAAGACTGCACCTGCCAGCAAACTATTCTAGATCGTCTGCAGACCACTAGCAATACACAAGGGCCACAAACTTGATGAACTCTGGTCAGACCTTTATTAAGAGAAGGACCGTTTTGAGAACTGTATAGTAAATTAATTTATTCCATTTCTGGTAAGAATATCTCAGTCCTTGTTTCCCACATATCTCACCTCCAGCAATGGAAATGTTACCTTTTCATGTATACAGTGCAGAGAGTTCAAGGATGGTGATGAATATCAAGCCAACGTTTCTCTTAGTGGCCGGTTTTCCAAATGTGGACAGGCAACCATATGCACATGCACTAATCAAGTCTTCCTCTTTCCACAGGAGGCTGCTTAGAGAAATATATGGTAGTAGGATTTGTGCTATGTTGCTTAGGGAATAGGGAACAGATGGAGAGAATTTAATTCCCAGGGCCTATGGCTGCTAGGGGATTCCCCCGTGCCACTTAAGTCTTTGAAATAAGGGAAGAAAGTTTTCCAAACTACAGAAAGCAAAATTTTACTCCCTACTAACTTTTCTATTTATTTAAAAAAAGTCTTTCAGCAGAGAAAATCTTTCTCTGCAGCAGATATAACAAACCTGCCCCAGATTTGCAGAGCAATCCCATGGTGTACGCTCTGGTTGTCCTGCCAATTTCCTTTTTAGCTAAACCACAAAATGATGGGATGCCAGCCATGAGGGAGCGTATTATTCTGATGTCTGGCACTTAGGTGTGTAGAATATTAACTGACCCCTTTCATTGATTAATTGAACCTTTTAATGCCATTAAGGAAAGGGTTAGGTTATAGATTCCTGCAAAATGGGACAGGCAAGTGGCACACAGGGCTTATAAATCACCCAGCTCACAGGGGCTTCAGCAGCTGTGCAACTGTACAGATGTGGAGCATAGTAGAAGTTAATCGTGTTGTGAGTCACACGGCCAGAAACACATAGACAGTGCTTCTTTGAAGGAAACAAACTTCTTGTGACCATGATACATGAACAGTTGTTACTGATGACAGTTGACTGCTGGATTGAAGCAGCTCACTTGAACCCCGAAAAGCCAACAGGACTTGGTAAGATAGCTGAGGGGTCACCAGCACAAAGATCTCAGACAAGTGTGTCTGTCTTGGCATGGTGGGGTGGTGCCTAGGGTCATTGCAGTCCACTCTGACTAGCCTCCTGCCAGGCAGGGCTGCGGCTTATTTCACTGTGAGCAACTGCAAATGCAAGTGCTGAGAGTGCAACCAGGAGCAGGCTGAACACAAGTCGACAGGTATCAAAGTTTTATTTTTAAAGCTGTGGATCCTGCTTCCCTTCTCTCCTCTGCCCTCTAATTTCCAGTGGATCACTAAGAGAACAAATGAAGATAATATTTAAACTGTGATTTAAGCCACAGCAGAAGAAAAAATGACCAAAGTAATGCTGGGGGCCTTTTGGCTAACAGAGCATTTAGCTCTTTTGTTGATTCAGCTTAAAAGAGTAAAAAATGTTTGTGTTTATTTTAGGAAAACATCAAAGCTGCATCTTTTCATTCGTGACTGTAGTAGCCTCTAGGTACTGCAGTGATTACTGCAACAGCAGCTCTTTTTTGATCTAGCTGAGCCAATAACTCTAAACTTACTCCTTGAAATAGGAGTCTAGCTTCTCTGGTCTTTCCTCCTCCATCCTGTCCTGTTACAGAGCAGAAGGCAGTCGCATCCCTGGAAGTAAAGCTTGCAGTTCAAGGTTCTTGCAAAGATTCATTTATTTGCAAGTTCCAGATCCCCGTGGGAAATTGGAAGGGTATTGAGGGGGATTTAATTGTATTATAAATATCGCTGAAGGAGGAGGAACATGAAGAATTATATAGCATTAAGATATAACATCTCCTCTATCTTTTGACCAGCATCTTCTCACTCTACCTGCTCCATCCCCACACAAACTGGCCAGAGCCTCACTGCGGGCTGCATCAAACCGGCGATGTAAACCGGATTCACAGCCCCTTCCTGAGATATTGCCTCGAGGCACTCCATTTCCAGCAAAATCTCACCCTACACAGGGCCTCCTCGCCTACATGCCTCGTTCACTGACTAAAACAAACGGTGGTTTCCACCAAAGCCAGCGCAAACCCCAGCTTGTGGCATAACATCCTCCTATTGCTGGTGGGGAAAGCGCTGACACGCATCCCACCAGCACGGGGTCCTGCACGCACCCCCTTCACCAACTGCTGTGTCCTGGACCCACGGAGGAGCGGCCAAGCGGCACAGCGCAGGGGGCACGCAGGCCCCTCCACCCCACACAGGGACTGAGAGCTGGTGCCCTTAGAGAGAAACTGGGCAAGAACAGACAGGCAAACATTTTGTGAAAGGAATCATGCAGCATTTAACCTTATGGCTATCTCCATGCACAGATAATATTTATCAGACTGTCCCTTCTGCAGCACAGTCTGGCACAGGAGCATCCACAGGGGATGTCCAGCAGGATGGGATCATTCAGTCCTGGGAGGGAGGGACTGCAGGGACAAGGGAGATGGTGAGAGGTGAGAGCCATTCAGCTCCTTCTCTTACATGCTGGCTGACTACATAGGAAAATTAACCTGCACCAGAAAAAGGCAGATGAAAAAGGAGGAGTGTAAATCACCCCTTCATTTCACAAACAAGGTGGGAGAGGCAAGACAGACTATGCTGCTCTCAGGTCCAATTCCTTCCTTGTATACTTCCTGAGGCAATGTAGTTATGTGCCTGCCTGATAGCCCCGTCTAGCTCCAGGTAAGTAGTCATTAGTTTTCTCAGGAATTGCTCTAGCAGTAACATACAAAAAGTGGGTAAAATTATTCAGTCATTAGTAAGGAAGTATATGCACAGATGTGCATATACACACACATAAATATATGTTCAAGGGTACACACACTCACACATACGCATAGCTTCATAAAAATTGATAGATCTGGTGCCACTTTCTGTAGGGATGGAATAGAAAGAAAGAAAAGGAGGGGAGTGTATGAATTTAATAAGCTCAGACATAATTGCCATGAATAAATGTTAATGCATAGGGATGAACTTTTTTTTTAAACTTTATACATATTAATAGGCTCTCTCTTTGAGAAAGGATGACATCAGACATTGATAAACGTGACAGAAGTGAAAGGAAAAAATGGTCGCGCTATTAGGAACACTCCTGAGGTGGTGTTGAACGGTGTCTTTGATACATCAGCCTTCAGTCTCTGAGCACACTCGTATTAACTCACACGTATACCCAGAATTCAAATGAGCTGCTTCTTTATACGCTGAGTTTTAGCAGCAGTCCCACCAGACGGTCTGGAATAAAACTCACAGTTTCAGAGTGTGGTATGGTATAATTTTCTCAGTACAGTTTGTGCCTACTGACTCTCTCAGAAGATTAGAGAAAGAAGCAGCGTACAGCAGATCGTTAAAGATCCACACAAGGCTGAAGGGTGGAAAAAAAATTCTTCAATGAGCACACTGCTCCAAGTACAGACATCCTTCTACTCCAAGAGATCAGTGCAAGGCTGTGTATTTAATATTGCTGGAAACAGGGAGATGACAAACTGCTTGGAATAGATTCACTTAAAGGCAAACAAGGGCTAACCATTGATGTATGAATGCCTCAGCGACGTCTGAATGCTGGTGCATCACCGCAACACGGATGCTCTTTATAACCCTTCAAGAAACCACTGTGAAAACAATGCTACGCACCTGCAATATATGCGTTTGTCTGGAAACATCATACCACTGCGGTAAATTCATGAATCTTCCAGTAAAGCCAGCACACCCAGGTGCATCACATGGCTTAGGATTCACAGTAAGCCTAGAAATAAATAAAAAGCTAAACTCATGCATCTTTTTCTCATTAGCCCATTGCTTTTAAGAACTAGACATGGGGAGGCTGGTTTTCGAGATGAGAGTTAACACTTCTGACACGTTTCTGAGCAGCTTCAAACCAAAAAAACAAGAGAGGAAAAGATTTGGGAAGTGGAAAAGGAGGTAGCCATGGAAAATGAATGCATAAACAGAAGAAACAGAGATGAGTAAATGTGTTTTAGATAGCAAGGATCTATAAGGGGAGGAAAGAAAATACAGAATAGAAAAATGGAAAAAAAAGAAATTGTTAAATAATTGGAGGTCATAAAGGAATATATCATATAAAGGATATACATCAGTCTATTAGAAAATTCAGTTTGAAATCTAGTTTTATAGAAATCTGAGTTATTCAGTGAGATTTCTGTAACAATGTCTGCTTTCAAGAGACAAGAGAAGAAAAATTCTTCAACAAAAAGTCAAATATTCAATAACATTTTCCCCTCCTTTGTCCCATCAGCATGCAAGCGCTCTCTTTGTAGATGCACAGATAAAAAAATAAGATACAAATATCCACCTTTCTGTTCATCATATAAGAAAACATACTTGATTTTTTACTCTTTTTAATCTGGTTTCATATCAAAAAGTTAAAAGTATTTGGGCTTTTTCTTTTAAAAATGTCAAAGTCTACTTTTGATAAGCATATGTAGGACATCATCTATATTTTTACATAATTTTTTTTCAAATGTCAATCATAAGACTGCAGGCAAGTTAATTTCCATGTATAACCAAGATGATGAATGCTAGTAACAAACACTAGCAAAACATGTGCAAAACCCAAGCATTTCCGTTCACTTCAGTTCATTTCAGTTTTTACCAGATCTACTGTATATTTGAATCTCTCAATGCCTACTATCACAGCATGCCTAGCAGTTAAAGATAATTAAAGTGATAACACACCCATTAACTGCAGGGATATTGCGCCCACCATCACACTGCTTAGAATAACTAAAACACACTGGCAGAAGGGTTGAGCAGACTGCATGTTCCTGCCGGCTAAGAGAAGCCTCACAACCCTGTCCTGACATCAGTGAAATAAAGCGAGAGTCCTCCTATTTTGTAGAGCAGGGGCCACAGACTAATACAACAACCAACCGTTTTACTGATCACTCTCCTCTTCTTCGTAATCAGGTGGACCAATTTCCCTCTTTTTCACCCCTATCTGAAGCATCTCTTTCTCTTTAGGGAAAGTACTCCAACTGCTTACTTGTTCTCTAAATATCTATTAAGCTCTTAACACATCTTTTACCTTCTCTTAAAGCAATGGGTGTCTGCAAGCCTGTTCAAGAACCCAAGTTTTCACATCATCAGCATCAGCGTTTTAAGCAAGCAGCCCCATCTAAAGAGCAGATAGCTTGTGAATGACAGAAATGCTCAAATACCATGTTGCTGGATATATTCAAAAATCACAGATAAGCAGAAAGGAAATAATTTAGGAGCTCCTGTTTCTACAAAGCAATGTGCTCACTGTAAGGACAGAGGTGTTGCATTTAACTGGTAATGATGACTTTCATTCTGAGCTGGCAATAATCTGCAACAACAAATACGTCCAAGCGTTTTACTCATCCGTGCATACTCATTTTCCTCCTCCTGCAGATAGATATCCATTCTTTGTATGTGTCTAGTGGCTAGAAGCCAAGAAACTCATTTTACGCTTGATAATTCGTTGCTAATCAGTGCTAATCTATTTGGGAAAACATCTATAGCTCAAGCACAAAGAGAGTCAGATCGGTTTGGCTGCGTTGGTGGTGACTGCCCATCGCTGAGCGCAGCTCCATGAGGTCCTCCATGGTACCCACCAGGAGGTTCACTCACTAGCTGCAAGTAGTTTTGCACCAAGAACCAACAAGATGTCGGGCATTTAAAATAAAAGTGAGAAATTAATCCCAGTGCTATTTGCACCAATTTCACTATTTACATCTTTCAGAACAGTAGTCACTGCAAGTAGGAGTTTACCACTGCAAAGCTTGTGGGAGGACATTTTGGCTCTACTGATAACTACTCAACTGAAAAAAAAAAAAATCATGACAGCTTTGTAAAGGATGCCAGGTTTGCTTTGAATTTATGGCCTTGAATTTCCATTGGGCAGATATCTGTCATTCCAGCATTTAATATGGGCAATGATTATGAGCAAAATTTGTATACTGCAGTCCAGAAACACAACCCTGGAAAATGCAGCTTTCCCATGAAAATAACTGTAGACTGGGGAGGGAATGGAGGCAAATACCCCAGACTCAGTTAAATCAAACAACGTACGGCTTTCAAACCGTGAGAACGCGCTCAGACAACAAATATTGATTTTACCTTGTGCAAAATAAGGTTTATGCTATTGCTGCAAAATTCCTCTTCTGATATTTTCCTGTAGGCTTTGAGCCATATGTTTCTGTGTAATACAGCAAAGGCACAATTAAGCTCCTCTGCAAGACTGTGCTTTGCCCATGCCAGAGCTCCCCCGAGCAGAGGCACTGAGGCGAGGGGAGCCAAGACACGCGCAGGCTGCGGGCACTCCTGCATCCCACCCTCAGTCCAAGGACTTGGTTTTGAGTCGAGGTTGCTGAGGCATATCTCTGCTCAGCTTGACGGATGCGTGGGGTGGTTACTCAAGTGCGGTGTTGTCCAAGCCTCGTCTGGAATGTCGCATGACAGCATTTCCCACTCACCCTTATTTTTTTAATCCATTCAAAATAAGACAGCATGAGCCTCTGAGAAACCTGTCTGTAAAATAAAGGTCTGCATTAAAGCCAGGTACGAAAAACTGTCTTCCTGACAAGCAGTCATTATTTGGAGGCACATCTCTCTCTCGGGGAATTGGTTATGTGTCAGAAACCGAGAAACAATCCCATACAAACAGCAACATTAGGGGAATCTTAAGGTTGAAATTTAAGCACTAAAAAGACAGAGTGCACCTCAGGAAAAGCTAGATTAGCTACCTTATCTCTGCCTGCAAGGATACGTGCAATATTACAGCCCTTAATTAAACAGACATGTTTTCTCTCTGACAGAATGTATCAGATGGTCTTCTAGATTTTCTGTGTTTAGCATATATTAACAATTTGTCTCTTCACTATGTGTCCATCACTCCATTAGCATAAAAGCCCCCTAGCCCTCTGTTTGCTTGGTCATCTTTATAGTACACCATCATATCTCAGAGGTACTTATTTTAATAATTTCATCAGTACAGATGCACGATGCATTCAACAAGGTATTTTTCCCTTTAGAGACAGATGTACTTCTTAACAATAATTCATTACTTATTACCTCACAAGCTGTTTTTCAGGCAAATAAACTCACAAATCCATTGCCAGTTTCATTTAATGATGTTTCTGTTTCAGATTGCTTTATCATTGGAGTCTAATCCAAATTTCACTGAACTTTCCCATTAATTTCAGAGATCTGAAGGCTCTGTTCTTCATTTTCCAAGCAGCTGCCCTCAAAGCACATCTCAGGAAAATCTGTACACTATTTATCCAATGAGACATTTTAAAATAAGAAGGAAACTATTTCTTTAACATCAAAATGTTTCTCTAATGAGCAAAACATCCTGCAGAAGTTTTTCACTAGTTAGCCGAGAGCATGTCCTCGAACAGAGTAAGTGAAAGAAACCTTCATGTTGCATGATAAATGGGACCAGGACGTTTTCAGAAATTATTTTAGAGCACAGTACAAATGACTTTCATATGCAGACTTGCAAAATTATCATATTGGGCGAATTTGAAATCTTTTTCAAAATGGTAATGTTAAGACTGAGAAGAGATAGTATTACAGGAAAGCGTTAGAAGAATAAGAATAAGTCCCTGGATCTCTGGGCTGTGCACCACCCATCCCACACTCCTAAGCATGACTGTGGATCTTCGAGAATTTCCTGCTGAGGGAAGCTGTCTGCAAAGAGACGTAGCTCTGAAGAGTAGATGCTGTGTAGACCCTTCCTCTGTAATACTCTGTACTCAGCATATTTTCTGTGCGTGGGAACCCTGGACTTCACACAGCAAAGGACTTTAGTCCTTGAGGACCTTCTGAAAATCTTATCCTATTTTATTAAGTCCTTGATCTTGTAGATTTTTCAACCACAAATCTCTCTGATCACATCCAGTTTTGTTAATTTGATTGGTGTAAGCTATGAACATGTGCAAAATTTAGCCAAATCAAACTGGAATGTCGCTGTGATAAAAGTGGTGATCAGATAACACCGAAGTGGGATATTCCGTTTAGGCATGAAGCAGGAACCCCAGTATCCCTCTATTCCATACTTCTCCTTAGTGGTTATAACATGAACTATGAAATTTCATTACCTATGTCATGATCCATTCTTAAAAAAAATTCTAAAAATTGGAAAGGATACCTGGGAACTTTGTCATGTTTAGAATTCACCTGTATCTTACCTTTTGATTTTCTCCTCTCATTTTTCTCCAAACTTACAATTTCTGTTTTGTTTTGCTGTTGAGTATGCACATTACATGGTTTCAACGATATTTTGGCAAGAGTAAACAGGAGACTTAAAAAATTAAGTATCAATTTTAGTTAGTATGTTGTATTAAGTTAGGAATACTGAGTACTAGGCCCTCAGTGTACTGAAATTCATACTAAGAGAAAGGAAGAGTTACCCTGAGGGCACCACAGGAGGAGGGATATCTATGCTTATTAAAATATTAAAAATAGTAAAATATTAATTATCTATAATTAATCTATTTTTTCTACACGGGGCACTGATGACTGACCCTCTGGAAATTAGAAATTCAGAAGACCTATTGCACAACTGATTTTCTTTCCTTATTACTACAAACTTGTTCCCTATAGTTTCTTCTCTAATGATTTATTCAGCAGTTTATATTTTTAAAAAAGGACTTGTCATTCTTTCCTGTCCTTTCACAAAAGAATGAAGAGATTGAAGCAAGAGAAAAAATTGAGATACTGTATTTCTCTCTTATCAATATCAGAAACTCATCCTAATAAGAATTACTCCTACACTGACTCCACAGCTCTTCCTGTTTCCATAAAACTATTCGCAAGTTGCATATATTTCCATATTTGATCTGCATTAATATTAAAATCCTCCTGAAGTTTCTGGAAAGATTTACATGTTTTATCATCAGATAAATCCTTTATTATCTTGTACCGAAAGTTCATTGTTCTTTAAAACGCAATGAATATTTAATTTGAACAAACAAAGTAAAAGCAATGAAGGAAAAGAGGTGGCCCACGGAAAGAGAAACGTGGAGACTGAATTCGCAACCACAGTTGCTGTCTGCATAAAAATTCCCAGAGTCAATACCAACTAGGAAAAAGGTAGCAAATACCAAATCTCATATGCAGAAGGCAGAAAAGGTACCAGGTTATTATCCTCAAGCATTACATTACCCATGCACTGCTACATTGGATGGACGAGTAGCAGAAGAGACAGTATATTGCTGTGTCTGCTTGAGACAGAATGCAAGAGGCAAGGGGACAGCATAATGGGACTGAGCAGACAGCAAACTTGTCAGCTAACGCTGGCAATAAGAAGTTATAAGCGAAACTCAGAATGTTTTCGATTTTGTTTCCCAGGAGCTGTAAGGTGTTGAAAGGTTTTATTTATTTATGGAAAATCCTTCGGAGTTGTAAATCTCTCAAGGCGTTGCTCAGCAGATCAGAGATTCTTCAAGAACATCGTATCTCGTGTTTCTTCAGCACTTCTCATCACATCTGCTTCCCAAGAAGCGTGCGCGGGCAGGGGGCTGCATAGAGGGAGGCATTAGTAAGAGAACAGAGGGCAAGAGAGGAGGAATAGGAAGCTCTTCACTCAGATATTGTGGAAACATACTACAAGAAAAGAGTGGGGAAAGATTTTCAATAGATTTAAAGGGAGATAACTTTAAAAGTTGGGTTTTGTATCTGAAGCAAATTTCATTGTCTTTAAACATAGCCTAGACCTAAACTACTATAGCACACAGAATATAGACCACAAATGCTGCTGGTCTCACTCCTGATCCTCCCAAGTTTACTCCTACAGTAAAAAAGAAATTTCATCTTTATCTTTATTTGGCTATCTCTCTTTTCATCTCTGCTGTATCTTGCGATCCCCATCTCTGCACCATCCGTCAATGAGACAGGCCAGGGAAATACAGAACCACTGGTACTTACAACGTTTGAAACTCCTGGATAAATCATTAGAGAACATGCTATAGGGAACAACTTCGCAGTGACAAGGAAATAAAATCAATTTTATAATAGGTCTTCTCAAATTCTAATTTCCATAGGGTCAATCCTCAGTCATTCCCATAGAAAACTCTACCTGAGAGGGAGGGAAAGAGAAAAATTGGCTGAGGTGCTCCTCTGAGAACATTTTACTTCTTCCTCGGGGTGAGGGAATTTGCTCCCCATGCTCCATGGAGCAACAGTGGGGGGATTAGTCTCCAAATCCATTAAATTTTCCCAGAGACACAGGGGACTAAGCAATCTCTAGCTCTTTTCTAAATGACAGTTTGCTCAAAAGTCCTACTGCTACACCTGAAATATAGGACAGGTGTTGTCACATTAGCTACAGACCCACGCATAGAACCCGGGGACAGAGGAGAGGGGTAGTGCCATGGAGCCCACAAATTTTCTTAGTTCATAACTAATGCAGAAAAAAGGGGTTTTATCAGACTAAGATTATTTTTAAAATATAGCTTTTCTGCTAGCATTAAAACTTTAGAGGGGAGTTGAGAGTGTCCTGTTTTCCAGCATTAAAAACTAGCACTCTGAAAACATTCGCACATCACACAGTACAACGCTGAGTTTTAGTAAGTAACATTTTCTCATATAACAAACACCCCACTAAGCAACTGTGCTTTTAGGATTGCTATATACAGAGCAAATAATCTTTATCCTGTCACAAGTCTTGCCTGCCCCAGGAGTTTGCTCCATGTGATATCCTCCTCCTGCTATTTCCATTTCAGAGTAAGCCCTCTTACCTCCTCCCACTCCACTGAAGTGTGTATGTGTTACTGCAGCTAAAAGTAAAGGGTAGTCGCTGATGTTGTCATATTTATGGAAACACTGTGCCGATGACTCACCACACTGACAACCTCAAAAATCCTTTTTTGCCATAGGCTGGGTTTTTGATCTGGTACTTGCATTTCCTCCGCTTTTGCCACTTCCCAAAAGTCAAAGTAAGTGGACTTGCCCGTGTGGCACTCCATGTGGGCCAACAGTGGTTTTCAGAAATTTTTTGTGTGCACAGATGGTTTTGGCTGAAGTCACCAGGCGTTGCATTGAAGTCTCCATGATTAATTTTTCCCTTCATACCTGCAAAGAAGGAAACGTTCCATATCAGTATCATTCATCAAGTCAGTGATTTCACGTAGGTAAAATGGTGGACATGAATCTTATTACCACAGTGGCTCCTTTAAGCCTCTGTGGTGGAATAGAAGGGCATCAAACCGTATATGAATAATTACAGTGGTCTTTGAGGTCCCTCTGTTCTACTCATACAAATGGAGCATTGGGAGAAATTATTATTAGGTCAGGTAACTCTAAGAGTCAAATCCTCAGCAGATGTGGATTGCTATTACTTTACAAAAAAAAAAAATCACCGTTTATGTCACTTTGAGATTTGGGGTTAGGAAGTGTTTATGTTACCACACTCACCTGAATTTATGAGGAACTTGCATTTAAAAATGAAACTGCTTCTCAGAGTCGGGTACAAGGATCAGTTTTACACAAACAATTAGATATGATGAAATGACACCAAACAAAATTCAAGGCTGATGAATTCCCAAGTAATTTAGTTAAAGAACATGCAAAGATGTGTTTCACTGGAATAGGATGTTGTCTGGAGATGACATCAAAGTTAACAGAATACCACTGCTATTACCATTCAAAAAACTGTATTTACAGTTAGAAAGATAAACTGGGCACGTGAGAAAGGTAATACACAATCTAAAATTAAATAGTTTGCAGTGTCCAGTTAAATTAAATGAGTCATGGGGCAATCTGAGAAAACACGCCATTCATTTCATGCCTATTATATAGATGGCTGTCAGTGCTCGTTATGATTATAAAATCACATTTCAGATGAGCAAATCTCTCCAGTTTTCCACCCTTCCAGGAGTTATGTAGCTCTGGCACTCCTCTACGGTACAAAAATACAGCACAGCTTCTTGCAATTTCCTGAGATACTGCACCTGCAATATATTCATACTAATTGCTCCAAACTCACATACACAGATGAAAAAAGAAGCTGAATGGCAATTCAGCTTTTTCATGCAAAGGAAACATAATTGTTTTATAATGTACTGTAAGTTTTAAACCTGCAGGTTAAGTATTTATTTAATTATTTAGGGAGAGGTTGCTCTTATACTCCTTCCCTGTACAAGAGGCAGCCTGTCTCTGCACCACACCAGGATAAGCTCAAGCGAAGATCTCAGACTCAGGATTTTCTTTCCTCTCTTCACATCTCTCCACCTCCCGTTATTACAAATGCAATATTTCTTCTAATGCCTCCGCTCATCCACTTACCACTAGTATTTTCAGAAACAGGTTATTTGAGCCAAATATGTTGTGGAAAAAAGGAAGAGGAGGGGAATATGGAGTCCCGTGTTTCCTGCACAGGCAATTGAATTCAACACAGCTATTATGACTGTTGTAAATCAGATCTTTTTCTTGTTAAGGGATTTTATTTTAGACCCTATCAGTAGGATGTCAGGAAAAAGAATGAGTCCGCAACAAAATCAGAGGTATTTCGAGTTTCTGATGAGAGACCGACTTACCTCTGCAACAACAGACCCAGTAAGACGCATCAGTACTAGCTACCAAAAATCTTCTTTGGCTCAAAACATTGAAGTATGTGTTTTTTAAAGTTGAAGAACCAATTAAAAGAATGACATCTGGATTTGTGTGCGTGTTTGATCCAGTAGTTGTAATTTGTTGTCTGTAGCACACAGAGTCATTAAATTTGTCTAAAGGAACTACATTAAAAAAAACCATCAAATGTTATGAACCATGGATTATAATTTTCAAAAGACTTTAAGTAATTCAAGGATCAGATTTCCATTTGCACTTCCTAGGTAGTAATTAGGCTTTACAGAATTAAGCAATGCAACACCTCACTCATAGTTCTGATCCTACCTTGTACAACACTCACACAAATTTTCCGTGAATAGGCACCTAGGTGCGAGGTCAACAGAAAGCTGCTGAGCAGGGCATGGACCAAACTAGCAAGAAATAAATTTCAACAAAAAGCAACAATGCTTACTCGTGTCCAGACAGAGTCTCTGTTCAGAGCCATTAAGGTCCTAAATAATCTCAGCCACTTGCAAGATACAAAACACTGCATTTCCATTTTTAAAGAGTAATAGTGGTAGGACAGGACATATGAGAGCTTTGAAGTTAAGTCACCCCCTGAAGGTGTTGGGGACAGGGTCAAATCGCTCTTTCTGCTCAAATTGTAGCAGGAGCTTGAGTTCAAACCAGCGCCCCCAAGTCAGTACCCCAACACTTGGCTTCCTGCAGAGTGGGAAAAATATCTCAGTCACCAACAGGAGACCTGCTCTTCTTTGTAGAAATAATTTGATATCCAGAGGACTGAGGCCAGAGAGATTGAATTTAATCCCAGAAATTATGAAATGTATCTAAGATTGGAGTTCAGGTCCACGTTTGATAGATATCACCGCTCCAGAGCAGTGATCTGGACCTGGATCTTTTACCTCTCTCTCACAGCTACAATTTACTTTGAGCATGTTTTAATCATGCTGGTAACAGACCCATAGAGAAGATAGTCCCAGTTTGAAAGATTTAAGGCTTTAGGCCACAGCAGTCCTTGAAGTAGGTCTCAATATTTAGGTCAGTTTGGACAGCAAAATCTTGAGCATATGCAGAACTTAACATGCTAAACTAATAGTCAGGAGGCAAGTGACAGCTGAGGAGTAATTATGCCAATGGTACCTGAATGCTGGGACAAGGTGATATCTACATTGTGCAGTGGATTATGGTGAAAAAAAAGCTCTGAGCTGACTTTCAGAGTACATCCACAGAGTTCAGCACAGCACCACGCAGAGACACTCGCCTGGGTCTCAAAGGCAGCCTAGCCTTTTTGGTATGGCAGAACATGCATTATTAAATTCAATCCCTGTTTCTCAGCAGAGCTAATTAGTTCAGGTGCAGCTCAACACTGCTATAATTATACTCCATCTGCTTCCAGAGCTAGCTAGTTTGGGTGCTGAGAGCTAGGAAATTTCTCTACAGTACCCCCTCATGGGAGAGGGCATGATACTATTGTGTCCTTAGGCATGAAAAGAGACGGATTGACGCTTTGGTCCCTTTGATGATGCAAGCCTTAGCAGCCTAAATCCTGCCGAGTTAAATCCTCTCGAGGGACAGATTTTTTAAGATGTTTAAATAGCTAAAACCCCAGGTATGGCCCTGGTGTGATTTTTGAAAAATGCCTCATAAGCACTAAGCGTTTGTTGGGTGGTAAATGACTCTGTGCGGCAAAGCAGCGGTGAGAGCCCCGTGTCAGGCACCCGACCGAGGCGGTCTGTCGGAGGCAGCAGACTCCAGGGCCCCGGCTCTTACGGAAACTTTGATGTGCTCGTGTTGGCTTTGCTGGCTTGCAATCCAGCATGAAAATGCTAAGGCTCATTTGGCTACACAGAAAATATCTAGCCTGTCTGTTTCTCAAGAAATGGATAGTGACGACTCAGATGAACACTAATTTAGCATGCTGTGTTTGCTTCCCTTAAAATGAAGCTTTGATCCAAAGGCTATTGCAGAGAATGGAATATCTCTCCTCAGTGTCAATTCTTATTGGATCAGGCCCTGAATTTGTGGCATGGAGCAATTAGTATGAAATAGATTAGGCAACAACTTCCTTTACTCAGTCGTACGAGTTATTTCAAGATGAACTGATTGCCCACATTTGTTTTGTACAGGCGGCTAAACCATTAATCCCAACAACACTGGCATTAATCAACGCAGAACTATTTCCTCGCTCTTGCAGCTATTTTGCTTCATATCACTTTACAAAGACTGTCACGGACCGTCTGTAGCTTCCAGTATAATACAGCAGTGCCACAACATGTTTTTCCAGATACTGGAGTCATCCATATCCATTTGCCCTGTGAGCTTTCCAGCAGCACGCTCAAACGAGAACATCTTTAGTGACCACATGGGTCCCACAGTACATTCTCATCCCGCCCACTGTGTTTAACCACACACCACGTCGGTCGCATACATATGAACCACCAGGTGCGTATGTGCGTGTGTGTCCAGAAACAGTGTGCTCTGCTTCCATGTGTGTTGTGCGGGCGTGAATGACACCTGCATCTAGCAGCGTGGTGTCTGTGTGAGCATCTATGTCACTGCCATTAATATTTTGACTCGCTGCACTGCTGCCAGTGCCAGATCTCTCAGCACTGCTACACCTCTCCTAGCTTTCTGCTTTCCAGGGGCACTGGCTAAGGCTACTGAGACTGTAAGATTTTGACTGAAACCCAATAAGTTGTTACTTATTTAACCATTATGTGGACATCACTTCATGCAATGATTTTGGAAAGTGACAAAGGGAAACGCCCCGCGCCACTCGCTCTTCAGAGAAGAACTCTGCATTTCTGCTCTTGCTCAGTCATGGCTGTCTCTCTGCCAAGCTACTCTCTTAGGGTACGGAGAGCCTCTATTGGACATGAAATTATAAATATATATCTATAAAATATATATATAAAAATATAAAGGTTGCTGCCAACTACTTGCATATATTCAGTGTATTCAGAGTCTTGTTTCAGTCCTCTCTCATGTTGCACTGCAGCTCTCTAACTGTTCCATGTGAATTAAGCAATTTACATGGGTTTCTGTATACTGCGAGAGATAGTACCCAAAATGCCTGTCTGAGCCCAGACGCGTGCCCCGGCTCACGAGCCATCCCTACTGTTACCCTTCAACCCTGGCTGCGACAACCCACAGCCCCCGTCCTGGATCTCCCGGGGAGCTTCTACTTTCCTGTGTGCACCCCATCAACGGAAGCAGACTGCCATGGGGAAAATCAGATCGAAAGGCAGTAATCAGCGATTGAGAGGTGGTAAAGAGCAGGTATAAGTGAGTATTTTTGCCTATTTCAGTGCAAGGCTAGCAGTTTAACTCAAAGCATCCCCTGCAGTGGTTTAGGCTGTTAGTGCCTGACTTTGTACTGAAAAGAAGAGGGAGGACTCACAGGCAGTCATAGCGGAGTGGCATTTTGAGAAGCTATCTCCGCTCAGTTACCTTATCTAGGCTGAGAAGTATGTGTGAGTGACTGAAGCCTGTGCAGTGTACATTCCAGCAGGTAAGTTAAAACCACTGGCAATTAAAAATAACCTCCCCGGCTTTGCAGTGGGACGGCGGAGGAGAAGTCACACAAGTGCTGAGGCTCAGCTGAGAGCAGCAGCTAACAGCTGAAAGACAGGACATGACTATGGACTCAGCTGGACACAATAACAAGGGGTCAGGTTGCTTTCAGGCCTCAAGCCCACTACTCAGGTCTGGGCTAAAAAACCCTTTTGCACATGACCAGAGTTCATTCAGGAAGCCTCGTGAGTCTCACAGACTGCAGCTCCCCTAAATGGCTTAAGGGCCAAAGGCAAATGCAGCTTATGCAAAAGAAATTTTCCAGAAGTCATAATTTTTTGTCTTTGCCTTTTTCTCTTGATTCTTTTTTACCTTCTTCATCATTTTGTAACCTCCTGCCTGTGCGAAGAGAAAGGTTGCAATTCCACTGTTTGTTTGCTACAGCTCTACATTTTAAGTTTTCGGTTAATTCTTGTTTTCCAGTTCTCGTTAATAGATTACAAATTACTTTTTTTTTTATTAATTGCCATCTATTTCACTTCCTAATTTGTTTTTCTGGGAAATAAATACTTTCCTGACCTGTTCCAGTCTTATTTTAACGCTTAGCCAAATATCTTAAGGCAGTGAAGGAAAAAACAAACAGCTGAACATCTGCTGAAAAGGTTGCAAGGGTGAATAAGCTCTAATAGCTTCTAATGAGCTTCCAGAAATATATTGCATAAGGAGTAATGAATAGATCCCAGTCCTTAAGCCCTTACTTATAAGACTATCCTGGTCAGTTACTTAATTCAGTTACAGACAGGAGTAAATTCAGGTGCAGGGTATATTATCAGCTACTTTTAAAATGCATCCAACAGCGACATACCTCTCTCTCTTCAAGCAACCGTTAATTGGGCTCAGCTCACGGACTGGTTTATGCGTTACTAGTGCAATTCACATCGGGATCTTGTAAGACTGGAAGGAGTCCCTCACCATAGCTCAAAGTCTCCACCATTTTGATGTACATCTTGGCTGCCCCGTAGCTCCGTGGCCCGTAGCTCCGTATGCCCCTGAAAGTGAGCATTACAGAGGCAGGCTTAGAGGTCTACGAGAGCACCTGGTAGCTGTTCAGGTGTAGGAAGAAGTGTCACTACTATTCCTCAATCTATTGGCCAAAGCAGTAGCATGGAAATTACTGCAGAGGAATCCCTTCTCTTTGCCTTGGACTTCAATTTCTCCTGTTAGGGTTGGCCTCAGTTCAGCCACATATGTCTACCTGCCAAGCTCAGGCCTGCTATAAGTAAACGCAACACCAGGAAAGTCAATAGAGTTTCACTCACTTACAATAGAAGTGAATTTAACCATAAATCAATAATGAAAAGCAAAATGTTCCCTACATGCCCGTTCTTGTAGCTGTCCTTGATCTGAAGAGTTCAACCTCACTTAGAGAATCAATGTATTGATAGAAAGTAAACTGTGTTTTCAATAAAACTGAAGATGTGAGCAGATTCAGCATTGTATGACTATTAATTTCCAAAGATAGCCATAAGTTTTTAAAAGTTTCCATTAAATCTCCAAAGGAAATTGAAGAACTTGAATAATTATTAAAAAATGCTGTATTAAAATACTCTCCTCCGTCCCTCTACATGTGCAGAAGCAACTTGGCATATTCGTAGGGCAAGCAAGGATATGCTGTTGTCTGAAAACAATGATGCTTCACTGCCTCTTATTTCTGGGATAGCCCTGAGCTCATTCTGCCACCTTGTGTGATCAACACATATTACAGCACAATCTCATTTTCAGGTGCGTATTTCTTATTCCGCTCCAGGAGGTCTCGCCTCTTATTTGGTACTATTCAAAGCCCAGAGTCAGTCAAACTATGTGGAGACAACTAATCATCTCTGATATTCTAATATGGATTGTCAGGGTGAACCAAACATACTGTTTCATTCATACTCCACCTCTTAGTATTAATAAGTAGAGCAGTGAATATTTCTTACCAGTTATATGACAGAATGCATATTTCTGTTAGCTTATTGTTAGATTGTTGTTCTCTTGAATGTATAACTTGAAACGATTTGCTAAATAATGCCTGGGAATAGTTTTAGCCCGTATCATCCATTCAAACCAAATTGTTGAAAAAAGTCCCCAGTTTTTCAAAACTGGAGCTGTGTGACTAGCCGCTCTTTGTCTTATGGCTTATTTCCCCTTTATAGAAATAGTTCCTTCATGCTTACCCTGACTGGAAAACTGTGACCATTAGAAAAACATTTTGCATTTCAATGTAAGATGCCTGCGGAAAGCAAATAGAAAGGAAGTCTTTCAGGAAGTTTCTCCACTGTTTTCTCAATGTTCCTAATTTCCAATGCTATGTTCAGTCATGACAATATGAAAAAAAAAAAAAATTAAAAAAGCAAAGCCTTTAATGAAAACTCTGGTTAAAGCCTGTTGGACAAAAATGTTTGATGCTTTAATTAGCTGATGAATTTGACAGTCTTGTTCTGGAAACAGGGAAAGCATTCCTGAGGTTCATCTGCAAACACCTTCTGAAGCTTTAGCTCAGACTATCATGAGAGGCTCCGCAACAGATTCACATGCCCCGAAATGACTGCTGGTAGAATGCAAAAATCAATAACGTTACATGAAGTTGTTACCCAGGGATGTCACGTCCCTTCGGAGTACCAGCAAATACCCACGCACCCCGCAGGTTCTCAAGACACATAAAAGCAACACCAGCTGTGTACAGAAAGGCTCTCAGCATAGAGGGGCATTTCACCCTGTTCGCTGGAAGGAGGTCAGTACATCCATGTTTTGAATGCCTGTAAGCTTGTGTGCACCGGTCTGCTGGTAAGCGAAAGTGACGGAGAGTAGGAAGCAAAGGAAACAATTATCAAAAGCTCCTTCTAAATCCTACAAACACAGACACTGACATTTAATATTGCCTTATGCTCTACAGATATGGAACTACATTTCTTATCTCAGAAGTGAACTATGGCTCAAACTTAATTAACCAGAGCTGCGATGCCCATGAGATCTATGTTAAAAACATAGCGTACACAGTCAAAGCAAAACTCATTCCTGTAGTCTAGTTTCAATGTCTTTCACACAGGGAAATAATCATACCTAAAAGCTGACATTTTTACTTAATACTTATGGAATACAATTCATTTTACAATATCTCATCATCACCTTAAATTGTGGCTGTGGTCAGAAAACTGTTTATGTTGTTAGCATCACACCGTTTTACTCACCGTACACTCTGCAAGTAATCAAATCACAGGGCTGATCCCCAGTCCTTCCTTGAGGAGAAATAATTGAGGCAGAAAGATTCACAGTGATTTTAATAAGAACCAGGCAAAATCTATCTACAAGATACAAATTCAAAGAAGTATGTAGTTTGCATGTCTGAGAAAGCATTAACGAATTTGGAATTTGCCAAATAATTTCAGGCTACACCCACACACGCACAAATTATTAACAAAAATAATTTCAGAAAAATCTCTTGTTTCACAACTTGCTCTGTACAAAATTTTGATCTCTCTTTCAGAGAGGTTTATAAAAGATTTTTTAAAAACTAAATTATTTTAAAACAAAACTGAAAATTTTGTGTCCAACTATGTGTTTCAGGTTGACCCAGAGAGGCAAATAGTATTGAAGTACTTTCTCCAGTCACCTACTGATTAAAAAAATACAACCTTCAAAACATTATACACACAGTTCTAATTTCAAAGGACTTCGGCTCAAGTTCCAAAAGCACAAAGCAGTCCTAAAACGTGCATAATTAGCCTGGTATAAGGGAGCATACGGTAAAGGGACCTGAAAAGACTGAATCCCTGTACAGGCTCTTGCAGAGCCTTTGGCAAGTCATTTCATTTCCTTGTATCTCTATTTCCCTATCTATTAAGTCAGGGCAATAATACGTACCTTCCCTGAAGAGGTGACAGTAATTAAGTCAATGTTTTGCATAGCACTTTCAAGATGCAAATCTCTACATTAAAGTTCTAAGTACTATTATTATTATCATCATTATCACTGATTATCATTAAGCTAAAGCTACTGTTTAATTCTGCATGTTCTCCTCTCGTTCTGAGAAATACATTCAACTGCCATTGTAAGCTAATTATACTATCTACTCTTAAGTATAGGAGTACAAAAGCATACCTTCTGCTGCATTTGCAGTCTGCTCCCTCTTTCAAATACTCTTTGTGTAAAGGAAAGTATATTCTTAACTAATGCCTTAAGGAAGTTTGCACGGTATTGCCAAATTAGCTCATCGCAATTAGTATCTCAAGTTTCTCTGTAATCCCAGGAAAATACCGGTAGCCACAAATGCAGTTAATAATGATGACTTTGTAAAACAGAACTGGAGGCTAATATTGAAAGGGTTGTCAGAGAGCAAAAGGCTGCTTTTCAAATGACCTTTAAATCCTCTGCGACTCCTGTGGAGGATAAAAGGTAACATGAGTGACAAAAAAGGGTTTTCCAGCTCACCAGGTCAAAGAAACATTTGTAATGAATAAATAAATAGATAATTCATCCCCTAGCTGTTTCGGCATCTTTTCTGATATGAACACAGGTAAGAAGCAGGTCTGTGAGGCTGGATGAATTTCAGAGACTTGTAAAACAGTCAGAGAACCAAGCTCAGAGAGCCCAAGTTGCTCAATATGCAGAGCAGAAAGGAACATTAATGTGCCCACAGGGCTTTGGACGCAATGTGTATCTGTGAACCATAAGGTTTTTAAACCCTGATGTCAAAAATAGCGTTTCCTAAAATCAGCCTGCCTCGGTTTCTTCTGGTTTTGCACACCAGAACGTGCAGTTTCCCAATGCCATCCTGCCACCCTGCCACCCTGCCTGCCCTCTGATGCCATCGGCTGCAAAGCTCAATGTATTTGATCTTCCAGATGCTTGGGCACAAAAGTGGCCAACACTCAGTGTGCTTCAAAGCCTACCTGTGACAGAAATAGACACAACATATAGACAAAGAGTAAAGAGGTGGTATGTCACACCTTGTCATGCAGCCATGGAGAAAACCACTCCTCTTCTCATGATTGTTTATGTGTTATGGCAACGCTTTAAATAAAAATGAAATTTCTAAATGGATATTGAAATTTTACAACTGCTAGCCTTGAAAGAACCTCTTCAAGATGAGATATTTTGCAACAACACAGTATTCTGCATTTATATAATCTTTCTTTCTAAGGTTTCTAAATTAAATAATTTAGAAACATGTTTCTAAATTAAATAATTAAAAGCACATGGAAATCCTGAAATGCAAGGCAAATATTAGTTTTTATAGGGAAGGAAACTGAAACCTAGAGGCTAAAGTCTGCATCCAATCTTATGCAGTGGGACTGGACATATAACAGCCCATGGTCCTGGTCCTGGCATAGTACTGATTCACCAACCATTTGAAGATCACTGTGGCTCCAACCTCCTCCATGTGTCAAGGAATTTCTCTGCTGCAGATGAGGCTTTCTGCTGTGGCCCCGGTCTCACCCATACCGGAGCACAATCAGATGCAGCTGCAATGCTCATCAGGATCCAAGATGCCAGGCAGGCACTTCCAAGCTGGTATTTAGGCACAGCCTGAGGGGTCGCCCTCCATAACACAGAAAGTGGAGGAATGGCTTTTCTCTCCTGAAAATACCTCTATGACAACTAATGCAACCCTCTGTTTTTTTCCTTTGAGAGGACATTCGATAGATATTTGCTCAACCATCACGAGCAAAAGAGGTTAATGAAGATTTTCCGAAGGACGAGAGAGGTTAAATTACTTCCCTAGTGTAAAGAAGGGATTGAGAAATGAATGAACAGTATTAAATTACATTAATACATGAGATAACGGAAGAAAAGTCATAAAACACACACATACATTCTCATTTGTCCATCTTCTCTTCGGCTTTCTGTAGGTCTTGTAGAAAGCTGTCCTGAGGTGGCCTGGATCTGGCTGTTGGTATAAACAACTTTTCGTAACTGCAATAAGAAAAAAACAGAAAGGGAGTAGACTGTAAGAAGGGAATTCTTCATATAAATAGCACCTGCATGACCATCCAGCGCTATCAGTCACTATACCCTAAGTGGGCAAGGTTAATTGGTAAGTCAGTGTGGCTCCTTGCTGAACTAGAATTCTATGCAAGGCATTTGTCCTTCTTCTTAAAACATAGCTTTCCAGAAACAGCTTAATTCTCCCTAAGTAAGTCCAAGGGATATCTTAGAAACACTGTCAGGTGGCTTTCAACTGCCTGTCCTTCTTTGTCTAGTATTTTTAAAGTATGCTTAAGCATTACTACACAATTTTAAAAGATAACAGAAGAGGGGAAAGGATTAGACCGCTCAATAACATCGCGGTTGGTACACATTCCTTAAAACTGAGAACACTGAATTTTGCCAGCTAGACAGTTATGAAATGCAATCAACGTACTGATAAGCTGCAAAATAGAATTTATTATACAATACCATGTCTTATCATATAATAATATAAAAAATATTTATTGCTGCACTGAAAAATGTAGTTCCACTTCCCAGACAAAACATTTCTTATTTTATTACTTCATTGTTTCCAAGTAACATTTGAACAGGCTCAGAAATGGCTGGAATTTCAAGTCTAACCTCTGCTAAATCTGCAAAACCCCTGGACATTTGTATCTATCTCACTCATTCTGCTCCTCAAATCTTCAGACTGATAGTACTGGAAATTAAATTGACCCATTTATTCATCACTGTAGCAGGGCTTAAGCCTGAGCAGCATGATTGCCATCATGTCAGTGCTGCCAATGACCTAAGTCTCAAGTTTCAGAGATTGCCCCAGCAACACTTGATAATAAGTGGCAAAACATTATTACTTCCTTTGGTACTCATTATAAAGACATTAATTGGGGTGAAAGGTAATCCACTTCATATGCTAAGTCATGGATCTTCTCTAAGGGTGGACAAGGAGGATTGCAAGGATAAGTATGTCATGGTGATTTGTTGCCACAAAATTTCCTTAAAGTTTGAATAAATGGGCTAGTAGGGGGCGGCACAACAAGGAAAAACATTCTTTCGATTTAAATTATCCAGATCTGGTCTGAAAGGTCACCATCAAAATGAAAACTCAACACAGAAAAGAGATGAGCTCCAAAGGAATGTCAGTACGATTTATGCAAACCATTTTTTCCACTGTCCTGTTTTGGATAGTTTTATTTTATTTATTTTAGGGAATCACTCCATGGCTCACACACTGCAGCTAGTTAAAATTCACAGTTGTTTTACCATCCTATTCCTATTGTCTCTCCCTTTCAAGCACTCTTTCCATACCAAAAAAAAAAAAAAGACAAATAAATAAAAAAAGAAAAAAAAAAAGGAAAAAAATCCCCACCAATTTGCTTCGGTTTGACTCCTGCAGCAGAAAAGCATTAAACTCACAGCCAGACATCTGTTTCCCCTGTCTTGAGTGTTGTCACCCTGCCTCTTTAAGCTCTGTTTTACCAGATGCATAGAAGTTTTTTTTCTTCATTTCAAAGAGCACATTAAACTCTCATTAACAGTAAGGGGAATTAGGCATGCACAGTTAGAACATGAAAAAAAGATTTTAAAAAATCCAGCACTATCAAAGTAAAGAAAAAGGATTCCCCTGACAAATGTGTATTCACAAAGAAATATCACTGCAGGTAACAAATAGGCTCCCTTAGCTAACTCAGATACCATTTCCAAAATTTCCTCAAAGTGGGCACTGTCTTGCAGCTATTTCTGCAGGAAAAATGAATTCTGCTCAGCCTAGGTTTATCTTGAAATTTTGGACTTTCATCTTTACAGAACAATAATGTTTGAAAAACCAAAAATTTAAATTAAATCCCAAGCCTCATAAGGAGGCATCTCAGGGGCCAGCTACTGGCGGGGCTGGAGAGAGTGCTGCTGCCAAATGGAAAATGTGAGCTGGCAAGTGGACCTGAAATCTTAGATTTTGAACTTGGCAGATCTGAAAAGTCTTGGCATTTGGTTACAGATCCTGGAACGCGAAGCTTGCAAACAAATTTTTCCTCATAAGAGTATAGAAAGCACATTTAATATGTATAAAGCAAACTTCCGTCTACCCTTCTTATAACCAACACTGGTGTGCTTTGCACAGTACGAAGCAGCCTTCAGAAACATGTTGATTCTGCCTAGAAATCCTATCTTCATTTGTCTTGCTTTATGTCTCATGGGGGCCCCTGCGACTTTTTGACCCTCCAGTAAATTTTAGCATCATTCAAGAAGGTCAAACAGTCAGAGAAAGCAAAAATGGATTAAAAAAGAAAGAGCTGTGGTGGGTGGAGAATTATCATCACAAGCTTTATTAGATATTTCAAATGCTGCAGACTTCAACGGCAGCAGACCTTTAAAAGTTCAGCCTCTGCTTTTGCTGGTATAAGGGGATACCATTAATTTTGCATCTAATCTTGAATACCACTAATCAGAACAGTTACCCAAGTATTTCTGCAAAGTTATATGAACTAGCTAAATTATTTTAAATTTATTTTTTAAATATTTTTTAATATTCTTTTAATATTTTTTAAATATTATCAAACCAGTTTTCTAGTGCTTCCCTGTACCTGTAATAGCAGGGAAGAGTCATGACATTACTTGCATCTCCCTGCTCAGCTTGGCCAGAATCCTCTCTGCGTTTTCTGGTTCTCTTTTTCTTTTTTTTTCTCTTTTGCAGGGTACTTTTCAAAGTAAATAGAGGAGTGATTGCAGTCTATTTAACAGCAACATATTCTCCCTATTAATATTGTTACTGTCGTCTTTACCAGCATCATAGCTGGAGTTTAAGCACATAAGAGACACAACTGCTTTCATAAGTCACACCTCTTTGTAATTTGCTTACATGCAGTGAGTAATTTATCCCATTAATATCTTGTTCAGCTATTGAGAAGTCAGAGTTTGAAACCACTGAAAAGAAGCCCAAGACATAAGGTGCAAAAGAATGCGAAAAATTATTCTGTAGCTGAGCCACCCCCCCCCTACCCTGCATGTGCAGAAAGTCTCCAGCCCATGAATCATCTATATATTATGTTGTGGTCCACCGTGCAAGCTGTAGAGAAACACATGCCAAACGCTGCTCTCCAAAGCCTCAGACAGCCTCGTCGGTATAAATTATCTCTTAGGATGAATTATTCTGTTTTGATTTGAGAATTTGACACTCTCTCCATTTGTAACTTGTTTCCTTCATCCTTTGCATGCATTAGCACAGCATTGGGATATATTTAATATCACAAGAGATCCATTCCCATTAGTTTGGAAGGTTATTTCATGTAAGTATTTCCTTGGTTCTTAAAATTCCTTTACACAGGGTTTTTTTTCTCTCATATAACCTGAAAAGGGAAAGAAAGTGGCATAAGCACCATATAGTGTTTCAGCCTTTCTTTCTTTTTCTCTCTTACCTTTACAAGACCACAATATTACCATTCATTCTTCTTCTCATTCATTTGAAGCTACGTTTTTTAAAACTTCTCTTTGGATTTCCTAGCTAAAACATACATGCCTTCCAATGAAAACTGCTTATTTTCTGTGTGTTTTTGAAGTGAAAACCTGATATATATATATTTTTAATAGGACAAAAATCATATTTGATGTCACACTCCCAGTCCAGCAAACCAGAGAAGCCCTGTTCTGACTCCTGTTCAAAGTGTGCTGCCGAAACCGCACTGGGGGCATCGGCTGGGCTAGCTCCTGTAAGGCTGCCTCTGCAGTGCAGAGAGGAAGACACAGCAAGTTTCTCACCCAAGTCTCCCAAGGATTCACAGGTGATTTAGGATTCAAATCCTTTTCTCCATCTCTCTCCTGAGAATTTTACTTTCATGAGAGAAATCTCCTGCTGGTGCAGAACTGCTGTGTTGGAACTCACACCGTCCCCCTCCTGGCTACTGGGCTAGCGGGGGTGTCCTCCAAGATGATAAACCGATGTCTCCAAGGAGGATTGTTCACTCACTGGCTCACAGGCACTAATTTAAAGGAGTGCCTAGCTACAGTGTGATTTATCAGCAAAGACTACTGAGAAAATAATGGGCTTTTAAAAGATTATATATTGCAGACATTATCTGTATAGCAACCTGCTCCAAAGGCCCGTTGGATTCAGCAGAAGTTCATCAAGGCTGCAGGTAATAGCAGGCTTGGTCAGAGCCATTGGACTTTGGGGTCTGTTAAAGTTCTGAGTGCATTTCCAAGAGAAAAAAAGATACTGTTTCATTTTCATTTATTTATCAAGCAATGCCTTACCACCACAACACCAAAAGGAAGTGCAATTTCCAGACTAACAAATGTCAGGGTTAAATGGCCTCTCCATTTAAAGGCTAGTCTCCTGTGCTCTTTAGCTGACCGTGGTCCCTAAAAGACGTGCACCCTCCTGAGCTTCCCTGAAAGCCAACATCACAGTGAGGGGGACAGCAGAGTAAGAATACAAAATAACCACAAAGGTCAGTGTTAACTTTACCCAGTTAGTCAGACAGGTTGGAGACAACACGACTTGTTGGAGAAAAAGGTACGAGTGCCACAAGAGACCTCACTGATACAAAAAAAAGTTAAAAGTACCGCAATATGATAACCTGGCATTATCACATTTTATTTTTAAGATATCTATTGTTGGATACACCCTGAAGCCAACATTTGGAAATGGAAAACCTTGACAAAGAAGCCAGGTGCTCTCTGCTTCAGCACATATAGGATCTTGTACATAAATAACATGAAAGTCAGCTGCCTCAGCAGACCTTTGATGCTGTGTGTGCCCTCCAGTGCACACACATCCGTACACAAAGGCAGTTGCACTTGACAGACAATCATCTGGACTTGCATCCATAAGTTCAGATGCAGAAGCTGTAAAACATTGTAAACCACTCTTCACAAGTTCACACGGCAGAAGTTATTTGGCGGATTTGGCCATTGTTTAAGGCTCTCTGAAAACAGATGGAAACATGATGTCTTCTCACAAGTTTCATTCCCACATTACTGCCACAGATGGTGCTCTCACCTCTTTGAAGAATAGATCTTTTTTCTTACAGAAGCAATAACAGGATACAAAATATTTCACATTACTGCTGACATAACTGATCTCAAGCAATTACTGCTGAGACATTGCAATGTTCTACCATTTTTTGCTCTCCTCCCCTCCCAGAACATATTCTGTTTCTCCATCTAATCCTCTTCCATTCAAAACCAACAACAGGCAGGGACACATTTGATACTGAATCACATATTTGCCTGTACTTTCTTCTCAAAAAGTCCATATATTCCTAATACAGTGACATTCGTAGAATCACTCGGTAACGTGGTTCACTGAAAATGAAGAAGAAAACTTATTTTCATACGGTTTGGTAAGACATTGTACTGTTCCTTGTTGGAGCTCTTTGTATTTTCTTTTTTTCCCCATTAAGAACAAGTAACTGGATAATTACATTTCAACCTCCTGAGGGCTCATTTCACAAATGGATGTAAATAATAAATCAAGCACCAACAGGAGACAACTTGGTTCTCGAAACAGGCCTCTGCGTTTCAGCATAGAGAGTGTTACACAGTGTTTGTGCTGTTGTTATTTTTCCTTTTCACCTTTTAAACAATTACTTCACTGTTGTTTTCTGCTCATAAATATTATAAGAAAAATCAGCTCCTCTTCACACAAAACAAGAGTTTGAAAACCATCAAAAAGAAAAAAACTTCTTCCTACTCATCATTTACACCCCCCATCTACTAATTTGCTAAGGAAATCAATGCTTAGGCAAGCTCCAAAAATTGAACTGCCTTATTATTACAATAAGTAAATAAATCAACAAAAATCCATGCAACCAGTCAGCTGTGCCTGTTGATAACTATCTGGAAAACTTGAAGTCCAGTCGAGGTAAAGACCTCTGGCCCCTAGGTGAAGTGCAGCCTATTAGTTATCTATCATCCATGCTTTCTACACCCAGCTGCTGCTGGAGCATGTTGACTGCATTTTTAACACATAGTACTTTTCCATGGTCTCCTCAGAGCCCTCCCGTGAGCCCCATAGAGTGCTTGCATGCCACTAGTGTGGTATTGTTTTGATGTTTACTTCTTCAGGTCAAAATATCTGAAACGATGGGAAAGCTGCATTATGGTTTGCCAGAAGAGAAGTTTTATAGTGTGATACCCACTCTACGCATGTCAAGGTGTGTTATGAGGGAGATCAGAGAGGTCTGAGCACAAAAGATCTTCTGGGATGGTGCTGAAAGTCTGCACAGGGTGGAGAAATCCAAAGCTTTTTGAGTCTTACTCATATTACCCACAAGGCAAAACACTCTTAAACCCACACCTGTATATGACCACAAACAACTGGTTTGCTTCAGAGAGTACCCAGAGTGCAAACATCTGTGAACAATCAGGAAAGTTGGGCCCTGGAGCAGCCTGGGTAATTAAGTTATTCTTTAGTCTTCTGGGAAATTTAGAATTAAATGGGGAGAAGAAATTTCAGAAGATTCTACTTATTCTGGTCTTGTAACTCATGGAATTTTCATTACTGGAAAAATTCATGTTATAATCCACAAGAAATGTACTATTCACTTAGAATTACATGGGTGCATCACTTTTGCTAAATTCTATTGTACGTAGAATAAATAAGCGTTAAAATAATCTGGAACTGTACACACTTCTATTGACTGAGATGTTAGATATTTAATTACATAATTTTAGCTGGTTTCTTGAAAGTCTTTTCACTGTGCCTTTTCTAATTTTTGAAGAGGGATATTTTGATTTAATTTCTCTGTAGAAATGGTCCTTTGTTGGCGTTTGTAGCTGATGCCAACTTTCTTTAGGGCCTGATCAAACTCCTACTGAAGTTAAAGATGCGGGGACATCAGTAGGATGAATTCAGAGCATGTAAGTGTTGAGGATAAAATTTAACTCCTGACTAAAAAAGTAACTCTACTGTGCATATACCTGTGAAGATAGAATTTTCTCCAAACTTCTGAAAACGAAAGATATATGCCAGATACTAGAATAAAATAGTTAAAATTATACAGTAAGCGAATACGTATTTCTAAAAATTGACTCTACTTTTGCTAGATAGATAGATAATTCAATAGATACATTGAATGCCCGTGGCTTAAGGGACGTTTTGTACTTCAGATCAAAGATCAATAGAAAAATCTGATTGTATTGTAGTCAAGATTAAAAGAAGCGTATCCACTTCAACAGGTCCCCTCTCTACCCCCATCTGCACAGAAATCTTAATGGGTTTTGTACAGAACGTTTGGCTGGAAAGTCTGAAAACATCTTCCATTCCCACCTGTGCTAGCACTCAGGTCTGAGGTGACAGGAGGAACAGATAAATCTTCAGGGGCAGAAAGCCCTCCAGCAGCTGAGGAGTCTTAAGCTAAAGGGCAGTTTTGAGAAAGGTTCGTTACAGAGTTATGTCCTTCAAACTTACAGAGACTAGCCATATGTGCAAGAAGCTGGAAAAGAAAGGATTTCTAGCCATATTAAACATGCTACTCCATGTTCCGTTTTGTTGAGCACAAAAAAGAAAACTTTGTCTAGATGTTAGAAATTATAACAGGTGGACTCAGAGAAAGCATTCTTCATTCCTAGAGATTCAGACTGCTGGCCAGTTGTTAAATTATATTTAACCTTCTGGATCAAAAAAAGACAGATTTTGGAAAATTCAGTTAGAGGGTAAATCATTTGAACTGTTCACTTTTAACATACCTTGAGAGAGATGACAGAAATTTCTTCACTTTCATTTTCAGAATTAGGTAAGTTAGTTAGTGAAACATAAAACACAATATGAAACGTAAAAGAACAACGAAATGCTACAAAGTCAGCAGACAAAGCATATCCAGGTAAAGCATGAATACATGGGGACCTCTTGTCCTATGACAAGGAATCAAGCCAAAGGATCCTGGATATATATTAATATATGTGAGTATATCCCAACTGCAGGTTCTTCGCTCATTCCACTGCTACAGGAGATTGTAATTTGGCATCAGGAACACATGATAGGGCACTGCAAGGGACCACAGAACTGATAAAAAGCAGTAAGTTAAATTCAAGGGAGGGGAAACTCCAGCACTGCTACAACCAGGCAGAACACCGATTTAGGGAGAGAAACTTGTCCAAGTGAACGTTTGTTTTGCTTTGGATCTCATTCTGGACATAATAGCATCATGCACTGCTGTAACCAAAATCAAATTATATCAGTTTTTATCTACGAAAGGTGTTTAAGCGTGCTTAACATTAAGGATAATTTTAAGCATTGTGCAGAATCAGGGTGGAAAATACAACTATCTTCTTTTGCGCATATTCAATAATAATCTTTCACTATTCTCTTCTGTTGGTGGTGGTGGTGTTATTATTGTGCAGCACTGTAACACCTAGTCACTGATAGTTCATCCCAAATTTTCCAGTGACACAACTTTACTTAGAAAATGCCATATGTCTGTCTTCTTGTAAACATTTCAGTCTCAAAACATATTTAAACAAACTCCAAGCGGAGGTTCAAGTCGTTCTGGTACACGGGTGGGCTGAATTCACAGAAGACAAAAATAATCCAACCAGATTTCAGGGTGTCCAGAAGCCTCAGTGCTCGAGATAAACAGTTTGATTTGGAGAAATAAACAGTAGGGGAGATAGAGGAGAAAACTGGGAAGTTTTCACAGTCAGATGAACTCCCCAGTTTTCTAGACACTTCTAGTGAGAGACACATTAAATAGGTTACAATCCATCACATCTTTCCACATCATCGTCACAGTATTTAAAGTAGAAAAGTTCTGTTATCCCCATTTTGTAAGTGAAACAAGAAGCAGAGATAAACTAAGTGACCTGAACTTACACTGAAATTCTGTGCAATGTCTAGGAGCTTAATTTCTCCAGTCCCAGTCCAACACTTTAGCTGTGAGATGCTCTTTCTGCTGCTGGTAGCAAGATTATAAAAAACAGCTAATACCCATTGACTATGTCTACATTAGCAAATGAAATGAGAGATAGACTGCTCTTTGGCCTCGAGGCCAGCCGACACAGCGTGGTTCCAATCCAGCCAAGTTCTCGTACCCAAAATAGGGATTTCATGTTCAAGCTGCTTGCTGAGAGCGTTAACCCTCAATCTACGTACACTCCAGTGCTGCTTAGGAGAGTGCTACTTAGTACCAGCCAAAACTCTGACAAAACCTGTGCTAGCGATGTAACAATATGTATGAGTGCAAACCAGAGACTGGGGCTATTCCCCAACCCTCTCAAGTCTGCTAGTACAGATGTAGCCTTGTTTTCCAGATATCAATTGTTTGAAAGCTTTGTCTGTTGGGAACACACAGTGTTTGAAAAAGCCCTGCCAACAATGCTGGGATTGCAAGCATTTCTTTTGCTTTCCAAATATTCCTGTAACTGCGAAGTCTCAGCGCTACCTCAGTCTGCACTAAATATTTATCCAGCAGTAACGCAGGGAAAGTGAGAGGCATTTTGAAGTTTCGTGCCCAAGTGCAACTTCAGAAGTACGATAATGCACTACAACTCTGTTCTTGTCTTTTCTGCCTGCAGGTGGAAAGTTTGGAGCCACAAAAATCAATGTCCTATTGTTCAGTGATTTCTTGTTGCATGTTTATTTGTGCACTGGAGGGAGAATATTCATTTACTCTCTTGTTTGAAATGTATTACTTAGTTATTATTCACTTACTAGCCCAAGACAAAGATATGGTATGACATTAGTGTTCTGAAGTGGTATCGATTACCAGTACAAAATGAAAATATATAATTGATGAAAACATCAGGATCCTATAGGGACTTACAGTTCAAAAGGTTAAAAAGGAAATGCTGATCTCTTGAAACAAATTGATCTACATGCAGCCAAGCTGAGCTGAGTCTCTAAGCAAGCTGCGAGAGACAAGACAGAGCAGCTTGTTTGTTTTTCATCTGTAGTAAAAATACAATGGCTGTAATTTGAAAAGAGCAAGCGTCGCATTTGTGTAAAGTCTTCTGTTTGTTCTTCAGTTCATTGCTAGTGATACAGCTCTCTGTTTTGCAAATAAACTGTCTCATCTCAGTTCCTCACTCCCAGGACTGTCAGGGCTATGGCAAACCTTGGAAGCTGTATTCTAGTCCTGCTGGGAGGAAAGTGCTGTGTTTTGCTGTTGGGTATGCCCTATTACCACACGGTAAGTAGTGATAATAAACCTCACAGAGAGAGATGCATGTCTTTCGGTTCACCTACAAGAATGCCTTGTTACAAATGAGGTTTCTGTAAGGAAGATGGCTGGTAGAAAAAAAAATGAAAATACCTTCCTTTCTTGTAAGGAGATAGACAATTGGTAGCTAGTAGGTGGTGCTGCTCATTCCCATGGAGAGATCCACATTGAAATTGTGACCAGGCTCTACCCAACAGTCCACAGTCCGCGTCAGGAGCACTACGCTCAAAACACTCAAGGCTAGATGGAGTCATTCCTCTGTTTGCTGGTGAGTGTCTCCAGAAGTTCCTCTTTTACTCTGCTGTAACTGTGACACCAGCTGGCTTGGGTAGGAAAAATAGAGATGCTTTGCTGACCTCTCAGGCTTTTACCCACAACCGAGAGCCACAGGTGAACAGGCTCTGCTTTCTCTTATCAACCAGAAATAACTGGGCAAGGGTAGGGGAAGGATGAAAGCTACCATGTGAAATAAGTAGTCTAGTCCCTGTCCAGAGCAACAACGGCATGGGGCAGAAGGCTGTCACAGCTGATTCTCTGATCAATTGCCAAGATGGTTGTCATTATGTTTGACCTTCACTAATACTAAACTCTGAAGGTTCAATCTAGACCATTGAAGGAGAACATGCTTTTCAAAGAGAATCCCTTCTCTCTCATTCCAGAAAAAGATAAAACATAAATGAATAAATGAAAAGAATATCTTCTCATCATTTTCCCCTCACCTTTCCCAGCAAAGGGCACGCCTACCACCTGTCATCAAATGGATGAAACACAACAATGTGCACAGAAGAATGTATTTGCCTATATTTGTTTCCGTTTACAAAGGAGGAACATAAGAATGGCTGTGTCAGGCAAGACAAAAGGTCTATATATCTTAAGATGCTCTCTGACATGGTCTGTGGGAAATGTGGCCAAAATAGATGAGGATAAACAGGAGGCAGCCTGAGCCTACAGAATTTCATGAACTCGAGGTCATTTCTTTGTATTCCATAATCCAGCACAAATTTTTCTTCCAGAAATTTTTCTATTATGTATTTCAAAATAGTCTAAATTTTGTTACCCAGAATCCCCTTGGAAAAGGATCCTGCAGTTTAGTTGTATGTTGGATTAAAAAATTAAGTCTACAGCACTTACACAGTGAGACACTTTCAGTAATTGTTCCCAGTTCACAACTGCATTGATCGCTATCACATCCCCCGTCACTTCTCGTTCAGGATGAAGAGTGCTAGTCTATTCAACCTCTCATGTGCAGAAACCATTACATACCTTTGATCACACCCATTGCCCTTCTTTAGGTTTGCTATAGGCTTTTTGAGATGGGTTGATAGGAAGTGAAAACAGTATCAGAAAGGAGTTCAACATGAATTCATATAGGGGCGTAATCATATGAGATACTCTGATGCTTGCTACAGATGGATAATCTGCATCCCAAGAGCTTAGTAAACCATTTATGCTCCCAGCACGACTCTAAGCTAATGGAGCAACATCACTCCCAATTTTGCAGACCAAAAATGGAAGCCAAGGGAACCACATGCACCGGTCAATAATTTACCATTCATTTCATCGACAATGTATTTGTTTAAACAGAGGCAGTTATGTGCCTAAACACATTTGTAAATATAAGCCTGAGAGGCAAATTTGCTTCAGGTCAGAGAGACAGCCTGTGGTGGATGAGGGAATTGAAAGCGGGTCTCCCAAATCTCACATTAACACTCGCCGCCTTTCATCCTGTGCAGTCTCTACTGATGTTTAACATGCTTCTTCCACTACATTTATCTGTCATTTCTAGAATCCTAATGTGTTTCTATGTGGAATATAACGACATCTTCAGTTTTTGAAAATGGAAGGTTATGTAACGAAGAGCAGTTAAACATTCCTAAACTGAGATTTGGGTAATATATAGACTATGAGCTGCCTGCATATTCATTTCAATGCGTTCCTCACTCCTATGGAAAAAGGAAGGGAAAAAGACATCATGTTTATTAGCTTTAACACTAGCTGCTCTTGCCAACCTAAAGCACTTAAATTCTCCCTTCCTACAGCTGCCCCTGCAGCAGACTTCTGAAACAAAGAAAACTGAAATAAGATAAAAAAGCAAAGAGCATAAGGGCTACTAAGTTGTATGTTAAAGTTTAGCTCTATATTTAAAAGTTGTAAGATTTGAAAACGTGCCATTAAATTATACCACAGGCATCTACTTGAACAGAGTTCAGCCTGCACAGTCTCCTTTCCATTGACAACAAAGATCGAGAGTCAGGTTTTTTCAATCAGGTTAGGAATTCACTGTTCAATTTATCAGGTTTGCTTTTGGCCTGAAAGAGTGCACATAAATTAAAAGCATACCCCAATAAGACACAAGCTTTGATGTCTAATAGGGGTTCTGTGAATTCATTATTTTAATATTTTAGATTTATAATCAGAAGGCTAGCCATTTTGCTCCAGTCTATGTAATACGTTTTTCATGGTCTCTTTCCCAGCTCCCTCTGACAAACGTTTTCCTCAGATTACATTCATTAATACCAGGGATGTTTTGCAAGCCCTAGGGCACTAAGATCAGGGATGATTTGAAACATCAAGTTTCCTAGATATTAAAAATATAGTTCAAAAGAAGTTGACGGACCTTTGCATCACTTGAAATATTTATCTTTAATAATGTATCAGCATAAATCTGCTGAAAAAGTACTTTGAAGGGTGGTATAACATCTAGCAATGCAGAAATGATGAAAAGAAAGCTGAAGAAAAGGGAAAGAACTAGTTTAGGAGAAACTGCACAGGATGAGACTTGACACAAGACATTCAAAAGTTCACTTTTTTGAAGGAAACTGCTGTCACCATATACAAATGGTTTATCCTCTACTATCTGCTAGAGCACTGAAGCTCCACAACATTCCCTCTCAGGCAAAGAAATGAAAAAAATCACATATTTGCTCTAATCCTAAAATACTTGCCCTCCTCTTGATCAACCTGCCTACATTGATAGGACATATAAACCAACATGGTCTGGCTGTTTTTCCACTCCCTTCACATGAAGGAGTCAGAAAACTAGCTTAGGTGGGTAGTGGGACAGTACGTACAATTCAAAACAACCATCAGATATACCACAGTCACCAAGTGTAACCAGTAAATTACGAAAATTTCACATTAGATTTTTGATTGTAAATTCATCACAGTCTAAGCTGTATTCAGGCCAGCAGTCTCAGGACAGTCATCTTTTCAGTTGCTTTGTAGTATTAAGGAATGATGTGATGCCTTAGAGACAGAGTTGCAGAATCAATCCTCAGTTTGAACTTTCTTGGAGTATTTGCTTCACAAATACTTTTTTACTTCACTTTTTCTTTTAGAGAAAATCCAACATACAGAAATTTTGTTTCTGGTATTTGCATTGCATGGCAGCTGATTAGTGACTGAAAGTTACTCCGTAACATTCTCCTTTGCATATATTACTATGAGTAGAGGTAACCTCACTTCTATCCAAAACGTATTTACATCTGCACTATACCATTTAGAATGATGCATTATTAAAGTAGCAAAATTTTCAGGTGAAATTTTATTATTTATTATGGTTATTTTTCC
The DNA here is from genome assembly GCA_013398225.1 of Steatornis caripensis. Classification (NCBI taxonomy): domain Eukaryota; kingdom Metazoa; phylum Chordata; class Aves; order Caprimulgiformes; family Steatornithidae; genus Steatornis; species Steatornis caripensis. Next base: position 80,644 of record VZSC01008461.1, on the reverse strand, counting down.
TTCCAGCATCTGTAATGTAAGTGGAACAGAAATGGTAAAGCAGGTCTGAGACCAATTAATTGATGAATTTAAAAAGTTAAACTCTTCCAACAAGATCCTTCACTAAAGAACCTATCATATTATAGAGTCAGTTTCCAATTGACCCAGTGCCTTTGTGATGCTCTGAAAAAGAGATCCCAAATCATTACATGTAATTACAGAATCACAGAATGGTAGGAGTTGGAAGGGACCTCTAGAGATCATCTAGTCCAACCCCCCTGCTAAAGCAGGTTAGCCTAGAGCAGGTTGCACAGGAACGAGTCCAGGTAGGTTTTGAATATCTCCAGAGAAGGAGACTCCACAACCTCCCTGGGCAGCCTGTTCATCTCACGGTAAAGAAGTTCCTCCTCATGTTCAGGTGGAACTTCCTGTGTTCCAGTTTGTGCCCGTT
>VZSC01008461.1:51208-79929 GCA_013398225.1 Steatornis caripensis | reverse complement strand
CCTCCCTGGGCAGCCTGTTCCAGTGCTCTGTCACCCTCACAGTAAAGAAGTTCCTCCTCATGTTCAGGTGGAACTTCCTGTGTTCCAGTTTGTGCCCGTTACCCCTTGTCCTGTCGCTGGGCACCACTGAGAAGAGTCTGACCCCATCCTCTTAACATCCACCCTTTAGATATTTGTGAGCATTGATCAGATCTCCTCTCAGCCTTCTCTTCTCCAGGCTGAACAGACCCAGCTCTCTCAGCCTTTCCCCATATGAGAGAGGCTCCACTCCCCTAACCAACTTTGTGGCCCTCCACTGGACTCTCTCCAGTCATTCCCTGTCTTTCTTGAACTGGGGAGCCCAGAACTGGACACAGCACTCCAGGTGTGGCCTCACCAGGGCAGAGTGGAGGGGGAGGATCACCTCCCTTGACCTGCTGGCCACATTGATGCTTGCAATTATGTATGTCCTAGGTTTCCTAGGTCCTGCCTTATGTACTCATATTTGGTCATTTTATGTATTTGCATTTTCATGTGAATAATGTTAATCAGGTGAAATAGTTCGAACTGATATCATAGAATTACAAAATGGTTTGGATTAGAAGGGACCTTTAAAGATCACATAGTCCAACCTCCTCTTCCATGGGCAAAGACATCTTTTAGCAGGTCAGGTTGCTCAAAGCCTCATCCAGTCTGACCTTGAACACTTCCACAGATGAGATACCCACAGCTTCTCTGGGAAACCTGTTGTAGTGCCTCATCACCCCCATCGAAAAATATTTCTTCCTTGTGTCCAACCTAAATCTACCCTCTTTCAGTTTAAAACCATTACCCCTTGTCCTGTCAGGCCATTACCCCTTCTCCTTTACAGGCCCTAGTAAAAGAAAATATCTCTGTCTTATATGCCCTGTTAAGTATTGAAGGATCTTTTCAGCAAAGTCACTCCAGAAACTTCTCTTCTCCAGGCTGAACAACCCCAAGCGTTTCAGCCTTTCATCATAGCAGCTGTTCAAGCCCTCTGACCATTTTTGCAGCCCTCCTCTGGGCTCACTCTAATAGGTCCATATCTTTCTTTATAGATGTCTTTTTAGGTATTTTTAAAGCAATTGACTAGTTTTTTGGAAGGATTACAATTCCATTATTTTATTTCCAGAATTATTAAAAGCAGTACTAGTAAAAGTATTTGAATGGCTGAAAAACCCCAGCTCTGACCTAGGACCCTACTCTGGTGTAGCAATATACGAATAAATACTTCTCCAAAAAGTGCTAGTACACTACCTGGTTCTGGTTAACTAATGCTAATTGATTTTGAATTTTTAGCAGAGAATACCTTTAAAGAGAAAGTAGTTAATATTGTAGGTACTTAGAGGACACCATTAAAGGCATCCATGTTCTTTTCTCTAGGCAGTTTATTTTAAATTTTTGGAAATTATTCCCTGATGCCTGGCTACAAAGGCTAATCAGGAGGGAATGGCAATGTTAAAGGCTAATCAGGAGGGAATAGCAATGTTAAAGGTATAAAATACACTTAAAAAAAACCAAACTTGACAGTTGGGCAAAATGATGCTCAGAGTGAAAGAGGCATACTTGAGAAAGGTAATACCATTATAGGAAATTAATTATTTTCATCAGCATCAACAGAAGTCGAAATCTTAGTGGTCTTCAGGGGCCATTTTTCTATGGCAAAATTGATTAAGGAGCAAGGTTAAGTAGCAATGGAATTTTTAAAGCATACCCAACAAAATAGGACCAATACATCATCCAGGGCCAGGTCATACTCACAAAGAGTTCTAAAGAAATTCAGTCATGAAACCTCAGAATAGCTAACAAAAGTATGTCCCCTTCTGCTTATTGAAGCTCGACTATTTTCCAGCAGAGTGAGAAAAGACAGATATCAGATCAAAATTTGTAAGGGGCTACAGAGGCAATTCTGGGAATCACAGACTAATGAGTCTGATTAACACACCAGAAAATTCATTTGCCTGCTAATTAGCATAAAATACAATAGAAGCTAGAACAGGTGGGCACATGAATAACTGCAACATACTGGGGCAGAATCAACATCATTTTTATAATTCACGAAACAGAGATTTAAAGGACACAGTGAGAAAACAATGTTTTTGTACATATAATGCAGCATGCATTAAAAGAAAAACCAAAACCAAACATACACTTTAAATAAGATCCTTCAACAACAATTCCGAAGAGCAATTAAAGAAACACAAGATAAGAGGGAAGACATTTCAGGGGTTACTAATGGTTTGGGAGGCAAGAAAGAACAGGTTGGAACAAATTATAAATTCTCAGAAGGTGGGGAATTTGCCAGCACAGGTACCTCAGAAATCAGTGCTGGGACCAATGTTGTTCAATAACCTAATGAACTATCTGGAAAAGTAAAAGAATAGTGAGGTCTGACCAAGTCTGACATTGGCCTCATTAGCTCTCCATGGTAAATTTGAGAAAAATAAGCTTGGGACAGGAAGTAGAGGGACTTGAAGCAGATGGCAAGCAGCTTATAAAGTGAGGAAAATAGATGAGCTAGGGGAAAGAGGTAAAGCAAGAGGTAACAGTGAACAGGAATGAAAATGTTTTCAGTCCATCCCCTGCCTCAAGGCTGGGTCAGCTGTAAGATGTTATATCGTCCTTGACAGATGTGGCAAGAAAGCCTCCAATGATACAGCTTCTATGGCATTAGGAAAGCACATTCTTCAAGCAATTCTGTCTCCTTAATGTTAGGAACTCTAACACCTAACCTTAACCTTTCTTCCTGAAATTCATGCCTGTTGTCCACACCTTGAATACAGAGAACAGATTACTCCATTGCTCTTTTGTAGAAGGCTATCGCATCTTCAAAGCCTGTTGTCATAATACCATATTTATAATGAAATTAGATACTCTAGACCAGTCATAGTTCTCCAGTATGCCCTTACTAAGGCTGAGTAGTGTGACAATATTAGGTCACATGACTTGCAAACTTCCTTTTGCTTATACTTCTCACTACGAAGTTCGTCCTTGCATAACTACAAGACATTGTTGACTCATGTTCAGGTTGTTATCACTATACTCACAGACACTTTCCTGACGGACTGTTGCTTAATCAGTTGTTTCCCATCCCGTATTTGTGTAGGTGATTATCACTGCCTAACTGAATATCCCTATTGATTTACAGGTTTTTATTAGAAACCATTTCATCAGTTCACTGAGATAATTTTGAATTCAAACTCTGTCCTCCAGAGGATTTGCACTGCCTCCCAGACTCGTGTCAATGCCAAGTTCAGAACATTGGTAAAGTCCTGAATAAACTATGACCAGAAAGACTCTAAACAAATCTGGCTAGGACTGTATATTTCTAGTCAGACAACAGCCACAAAGAGTTACTCTCTAGAATTGGCTGTCAACCAATTTTACTTCCTCCCTTCTGAACTACCATGAAGACCATGTTTATCTAAAGAAGGCATGTATTTCCTGCTTCTCTCCTACCCATGTGGATTGTTATCTTATCACACAAAGCCACTGGATTTCTTTTGTTGTTGCTGTTTCTGCTAAATTCTTTTGGTTGTTACACATCTTTTTAACTTCAAGGTGAATGTAGCACAAGTTGTTTCGTAAGGTGTTCTAGAATTTTTCTGGAACTTAAATGAAGGCCTCTTTTCCCCTTTTATAAATATAAACCCTATATAAGTCCCTGTCTAGTTTTTCAGTGCTTCCTTGCTGTGATAATCAGTGCTATGGTTACCCTCCGTATCTTAAACAAAAGCCCTAATATTTTCAAGTTCTTTAAATTTCCCAGGACAATGTTGGTCAGTCCCATCCACCTGAAGACACTTGACTCTTCTAAGAACTCTTTAACTTGTTCTTTCCCATTGTATTCTTGAATCTTACCTTTTTTTACAATTAGAATTAATTATGCTGTATGTTCCTCCAAGCAGTCCTTTCTACAAAGACTGATGCAAAAAAGACATCACATCTTACTAAGTCTTCTCACCCTTTTCTCATAGTAGTTTTACTGCACAGGAGAGGGAAAAAAACCCAAACTATTGCATTGGTATTTCTTTTACCAATTACATATATATGGAATGATTTCCTATTACTTCTGATGACTTCTGCCAGGTGTCTCCTATTCTCAGCCTTGGCTGTTTTGAATTTGTCCTTACATCCCCATTGTGCTCTGTTATGATGATCCTTCATCATCCAATCTAATTCACAAGTTTGGTGGGTGTATACACGTTAGAGGTCAACAGTGACCATTTAGCAAAGACGGCTTTTGATGCACTTCCTATTATGCTTTGTCACTGCTGCTTTTTCTGCCCGTGTCTTTAGTATCACCTCTTTGAGCATATATCTCTGCATTTAAGTTTACTTAAAAAAAAAAAATTGTTTTCTTGCTCTTCACCTTCCTTCCCTTCCTAAGCAGATGCTACTATTTTTGTGGTGGTTCTCACTCAAGCTGCTGTCCACCCTCACATTTTTCAAACAGTAATTTTGAACTGTTTCAAACAGTATTTTCGTAACTGTTAGTTACTTCTTCCATTGCTTTTCCCATTTTCTGCATCAAAAGTTGGATTCCCTGTGTCCCCTCAGTTCTTGCACTCATGACAAACTTTTGATCAGTAATTGGTTGAAATTATAGTAAAGAGTCAACTCAGGTGACACATGGGCAAATTTAATGGGATAGTCAGCTTGATTTCCATGGAAGTCATGCCCCAGAAATGCACTGGAACTCTCTGAAAGAGTTAAAAAGCATATGGAAAAATGTAATCCAGAGGATAGCTTCGCCCTCACCACATCTCCACCCTTCACAAGGTTCACCATGTGTAATTCTCAAACTAAGCTCTCCTGGAATAAAAATTAAGGTCTTCTCAAGCATATGAAGGATTAATTACTAGTTAAGAGTTATGAAATTAACAACAAGAATAAATGGTCAGTTTTCACATTTCATGAAGGTTACCAATGATGGTCTTCTGTGCTGAAGCTTGTGTCCCTCAACACATTCATGAATGACGTAACCAAGTTTTCTGATTATTCAAAATTACTCACTTCTCTTGGAAGCTGACTGTGAAGAGCTGCAGGAGATATCACGTTTCTAAGTGAACAGGTAACACACCAAATGAAATCCACTGTCAATAAATACAAAGCAAAGAACAGGAGAGGGAAATAACCACACAACGTACACACAACAATGCATTCCAAATTAGTTGTTACCCCTTAGAAAGAGATCTTGCACTTATCCCAAAAAACATTATCTTCATGCTCAGCAGCAGATTAAAAAAGCAAATGGACCACTGGGGACTAACAGGAAAGAACAACTGAACAAAACAGACAGAATCGTTACATAGCTCAGTTACATGATGTACAGTACATTTTATCTCATTCCCCCCAAAAAATAAGGATAATAGTTATTCATGATGACTTATAATCCAGCAACTAGGGACACCGTATTTAATTATAAATAAGAAGATTTAAAGCATCTGAAAATTAAGATCTGTTTACATATGTTCCATAATTTCATTATAGAACAAACTCCACAATTCATAGAAGAAATCGCCATCAGATACAACTAGATGCTACAATACACAACAACCTTTGGCTCAAGAAATCTTTGAAGTCTTGAAGACCTGAAGGTAATTTATACATCACTTTTCTAATATTCTTTCCCTCAGCATCCACCATTGGCTACTCTTAGGGTAGAATAATAGGTAGATGTAAGTCTGACGCAGTGCAGCTGCCTTTAGATAACTGAAAATTTATGCTACTAGCCTGTTCCTAATTTCAGTAACATAAACTGGCCGTACAGCACGTTTTACTTCACAGGCAAAATAGGAGAGTCCACTCAGGATTTTTGCATTATTAGTACACCATGACTGAGCTTTTCATAGAAATTAAGTTCTTGCCCCAGAAAAAGGAAGAAAAAAAAAAAAAAAAAAAGAGAGACACAAAGAGGGGATGGGTATGAAATCAGTAATTTGGGCATAAAGGAAGAGATGGAAATGTAAGACTGTGAAAGCCAAGATTTGGGCCAGTGTCACAAAAGGGGTGAAGAAAACAGAAGTCAAGGCCATCTCATGCACAGTTATCCTATTCTGATGCAGGCAAAAAATTAAGCTGGTGGGATAACAGTGGCAAGAACAGGAGATGGAGCCTGTGAGATGAGGACACAAGGAAGACAAGGAAGGAGGATGGATACATGTAATGGGGTGAAAGTCACAGGTGAGTGGCAGGGGAGCTATTACAGCCAGTACTGTACACACATAATAAGATAAATCTATTGCTAGCTTACTAGGTTCATACAAATTTTGCAGAAACTTGAGGCTCCCAGTGGATGAAAAAGTGTTACATTGCCATCTAGAGCAGAAAAAAGGAAAACATACGAAAATGTTTGGTGAACACAGCTGCTTTGCAATAGAAAAAAAAGAAATAGTAAAAACAGAGAAGCATTCAGGACCTTTCCACCAGGAAATCCTCAGAAGCAGTAAGGATGCTTTTTGTCAAACCCTCAGATGAAGGGAAACCCTTAGTCAGTACAAGATAGGACCAGAACTTTGGCACCATGTGGCCTGCAGATGAGCCTCAAACTAATAGGTTAGAGAGAAAAATAACTACAGGAAGAAAATATTTGATTTGACAAGACAAATCTCACCAGTGGCCTTGTCTGGTGTCCTTTCTGAAAGGGCCAGATGCTTCTGAAGAAGGCCCAAGAAACTTTGCAAATAAAACTGTACATCAAGGATTTTGTTGTTTCTTTTTTAAACTAACCCAAATAAATCAATGCTTGGTTCTTACACAATAGAGTAAAAGTTTATTCAATTTCTAAATCAGATTTTATGCCCCTGATATAACTATGTGCATTCTTATCACAGCAACATAAATACAAAACAGTGAATGCTCATTATTAGTGAAAACAGAGAAGCATACTTTCTCTCTAAAACAGTTATAGACAAGATCTTAAAAAAACAGATAAGGAAAATGTTTCAAGGTATTCTTCACAAACTCAAAAGTTTTACAAATTAAATGAACTTCCCAACTCATAAATTTAAAGGGATTTCTGAAATCCAGGCTTGTAGAACATGTGAATGCTCAAACAGCCAAATTGTCCCCTGAATTGCACTACTACCAGCCAATGCTTTATATCTGTGGCAGAAGTGCAACTGTTGGAACCAAGAGTGGTGATCTCTTAAGCAATGGGGTGGCAGGAGGGGGAGGAAGGCACCCTGGCTGCTATAGGGAGCAGGGCTGCCCTTCTAGAGCCCTTCCCTCGCATGCTCCCCGCCACTTGCAGCAGCAGAAGAGGGCCACCATCTCTACACTGCACCACCTCTGACTCTACGTCCCACTGCCAGCATCGGAACCGCCTTCCCCCCTGCCACCAGCCCAGAGCCCCACCGTCCAACCCCATGAACATTGTCTGCCTCCATCTCCCAGAGCAGGATCCAAGGCTCACCACATCCCAGGCTCGCCTACAGCACCCTCACAAATGAAGATGCAGTGGGGCAGGCACCAGCTTCCACCGTGCCACAAAGCACAGCAATACCTTCAGGTTTTTAAAGCATCAGTGTCCATGACAGTCCATACACCAGTCAATTTACAGTCTGACAGGGCACCGGGTAGCTTCCAATTGTTATGCTGTCTTCCCTGCACAACCTCCACAATTCTGCTAAGTGACAACAGCCAGTTCTGTTTGCTTAGGACTGAGCAAGAGCAAAATTGAATTACCTCTTGTTATTAGAGAAATTTGTCCCAGAGGAAGGTGTTGAAACCGCTGAAGCAAGAAAGCGAGAGAGCATTTTATGGCTCATTGCGTTATGAATGGTCTATGAATACACAGACAAAGTAGTCTCCAAAGCTACCAGACTCCAGCTATGGGCTCCATGTTTGATTAAAAGATTATAAATGGTCACACACATACTCCTGTTCTGTTCTCCAACAGTTTATGACTCCTTTCCATTTTACAGTACTCAGTCACAAAGCTTGCCTAGTCCAGGCGTGCACTGAGACTCCGATTGTTTACCTTGGTTGATTCAAGCTGACATGTTTGAAAATTATTATATCCATTTGTTCTGCTAGATATTTTGTCTCCCTTGCTTATACTTCTTAATTTCTCTCTTCTCCTATTATTGGTCTTATGACTAAAGTCTTTAATTTATTCACCATACAATGCTTTTACACACATTTTCTGTCATTCATTACACATTGTCTCCATTGTCTCCCAGTATCTCTAGGGTGTAGTAAGAAGAATTGAGAATATAAAAAGTTACACTATATATTACCTCATATGTCTGCCTGAGACTTTAGCTATTGAACTTCTGTACACTTTAATAGAGCAGACTTTTCCCTACTGAAATTATTCAATCATGAAAGTTTAATAGTAGGCGTGAGCCCACATAGTATCAAAGTGCAAATTCAGGAATGCTAGTAGACAGAGGAAAATGTAATCAAGACATGTCTTAGTACCTCAATAAATCTGAGGAGAAAATGATCAGAATAAGCAAGATAATCTGTGCCTTCTTTTCATGTCTTTCTTCTGCCCTCATTTTCTCTCTCTTCTGTCTTACTGCTGCAAGCTTAGTTTTTGTTCACACTTTCATAGGTGGAGGGTTTTTTTAGCACTATCTTCTCACAAGTATACTTCAATTTTGGGAGAGAAATTATGTACAAATCAATACATCACTTAATAATTAAAAGTTCACACTGACATGCCCTCACTTCTGGGCACACAGGAGGAAGAACATCCATTACACATATGAGAAAAGACAGTGAATACCTTTCTGCGTAAAGATGTCTCAGATTTCTCATCAAGGTCTCAGCAGATTCTGACTCCTTTTTAATCCATTTCAATTACTCTTAAGCAACATCCCCTGAAGTTGCTTAAATTACTAAATATTCAGATGACATCTTAACAACCATCTCTGGTGGATTTCACTACTGCAACTAGAACATTAAGAGAACAGCCTTCACCACCAAAGCCAATGCCTCCATATACTTGCCTTTGAAAAGAAAACCTTGAGGGAGATGCTGCTATCCCAATTTTCTATCTGCAGAGCTCCCTGCTGCAGTAGGGGAATAGCCAGCAGGTATCCTCTGCAGACATCTTCTCATGGAATCACTTAAAGGAGACTTAGCTTTTTGAGAGTCAATATTTAATGGTGTGAAATACAAAGAACAAACAAAAATCTTACTAAACCTAAAGGAACTGCTATAGTAGTAAGGAAGCAACAAATAAAAGCCAAGGGAGCCAAACCCTGAAAGCAGATCCTCCACAATTTTTCTGTGACAAGTGCTGATAAAATTACTTCTTCAGATCAATTTTGCATTAAAAGGCATCACCTGGTCTGTGAGGAACACCTGTAGCTCTTCTTCCTCAGCTACATCTTACGATTTGACAATAGTATCAGAGAGTAAATGTTTTGCGAAGGATTTGGAAAGCAACAGAAGGCTAATTAAACCAACTCACTCTTTGAAGCTATGATTAAAAGACAAGCTTCTTTGTACCCTTAAGGACAACTTAGGAACAAGGGCATCAAACAAGAATCTACAGACATGCTACAGTCAGAAAAAAAAAATGCAAGCAGTATTAAAAATAAAAAAATGAAAGGTCTGCTAGTTTGGGGAAAATTCACACAAAAGAGATACTACCTTGCTGATCTTTACCCAAGTATCACTGTTATGAACTGCTAAGATTTTTTTGGAAACAGCCAAAAGGCTGACATCCAAGAGTAGTTCCTCTTGATCTCCTTCCCTAGCTCTGGCACTGAAGAACTGCATTAGAAAAAGAGCTTACCGCCTTCAAAATGTAAATGTGCTTTTCTGCCTAAGAGACTACCTAGTTATTGTGATGATTACTTCTGGCTAACCTGCAAGTTGTAAGCTTCTGTGATTCTGGAGGCTAATTAGAAAGCATCTCATAACCACAACTGTAGTAATGAGGCACACCCACTACCTCTTTCTTGTTACCTCAGCCAGTGCTCAGCTTCAGAAACTACCATCTCAGAAAAGCATAACAAAAAACCTTCAGTCTATATTCATATCACTAAATCTATAAAAATGCATTCTAAAACCTTAGTAGTGCTCATTGCAATCATTTTATAGCCCAAGCATTTTTTACATAGAGGTCTGAGTTAATATCTTCTCTCCACAATAATTCTTCTGCACCTTCTGTCAGAGCATTCTGTAGAATTTATTTAGGTGTTTTCTATTTCTCAAAAAATGAAAGGGAATACGGCTCAAAGGAAACTAAAATTGCCGGGTTAAGTACCACCTTGTATTTTTATCGTTTGCATTCATGTAATGGGAATGAGATTTATGTCCCTAACCTTGAAATATTCTGAACCAATTATTTACTTAATATTTATGTTATATTATCTATGATTGCAGCACTGACTATGAAAGCAATCAGAAAAAATTCTGCAGGTGGCCTGTAAAGCTAATTTTGAAGTTAGCTGTACTAAGCTCATGCAGTGGTCTTACAGAATATTAATATAGTGTTATAAACTACAGTACCCTCAGGGTGTTCACCTGCCATGGAATTTAATTTACTTCATATCTCATCTAATAGACTGAATCTCATCTATTAGGTAAATATAATGTGAATACGTTTCCTTGTTTCTCTAAGGAGTTTATTGGTAAAACCTGGAGAGGCATTCCCACAGAATCTTCTACTGCTATAATTAGCTTGAAATTGAGCTAATGTGCCCTTTTCTGTATTAAGCAATACAGAATATGCAGTCTAGGTACAAAATAGCACCAAGCTCAGAGTCGATGCAGCAGCTGCATTGCTCACGCAACACATTCATGTTTATTCTTTGTATTGCAAGGAGGAAAAACTACAACAATCCCTGGGGATTTCAGCCAGAGGCCATGTCTCCACCATGCTGAGTGCTGTGTCAGCTGGGAGGAGCCCTTCCCAGGGACAGCACTATGCTCGGCCCTCGGTAGCCAAAGTGGCACATTCTTGTGCCTAAGCAGATAGACCTCAATTTTGTAGAATTATGTGAACAGTTAAGTTGGCTGAAAACCAATCGGTATCGTCTGCAGCCAGCATCTCGGCACAACTTCAACAGTGGGGGGTAGAAAAGGGTTTGAATACGCTTTGTCTCTCTTCTTGCAGTGCCCGATGCCCGGCTGTGGCAGCGCCATGCAGGTGGTATCTGTTCCCAATGCACCCAAGGAATCCTGAAACAGCAGCTTACTGGGCAGACTGACAGGCAGCACACAGTAAAGGCATTTTCTAGGGAAAAGGGCAGCAGGCGTAGAGAGGAATACACTTTCTGATTAGCTCTACTCATACTAAAAATTGTCCTGGTAAGAGGAAGGCCAGTGCTATTTTTGCTCCTGCTTTGTTTTTAGATGGACTCTTCTGCATATGACCTACTGCCGCATAGTATTGTACGTATTTGGTTTATTCTTTGCAGTCTATTACAGTTGCTTAAAACCAAGGCTGTTCCTACACTTACTTCCTTCGTGCTAGTCTGTCCATCAGGATGGACAGACTCATACACACTTTTTCAAAGAATATAGCCTTACAGATATCCCAGAATAAGCCCATTTATCCGTGGCTTGCACTTCTGTGCATGAAGTGTTGTCAGCATAATCCCTATGGACAGATCCTCCAGAAAAGCTAGTAGGTGCAGGGAATTTAGGCACCTGATGTGGTAAGTGTTCTCATTTTGTGTATGCCATTTATGATTCAACTCAGTTGTTATGTCAGACAGAGGGAAAAGACATGCAGGATGCATAAAAGCAGAAAAATGCATCGCAGAAACAGCTTTAGAGAGGGAGAATGAGGAAAAGATAGAACCCATGGGCAATTTAAAAAATAAAAAGTAGATGTTATAGTTCACTGAATCAAATATGACATTATAGTGCAGAGGAAATTGAATTCATCTGTACTCGGTAAGGGTGGCTTCATTATTCACTTGTGTCTTTGCTTAGTTGTGACACTCATGACTGATGAGACCATCCCCATCTCATGAAGATAAATTCAATATCCGTAGTATCATTCTAATATATTCTCTATATATAGAGAACGCATTTAATGGATGGTGGTGGGTTAGTATTTTTATCTTCACTGGCTCATGAAAGGAAGGAGTACAATATTCCATAGCTGACACTTGAGTGACTCTATATGGACCTCTTTTCACAACTGCTATGTTGAGAGTGAAAGTGTCAGTAGGGGGACATGGGAGAGCGTAGCACAGAAGTTGACTTCACTGACTTAGCATACAAGATCTGAATCCAGAATTGGATCAAAACGGAGAAGAGATTTGGTCATTGTATGGTAATCCTGATTAGATACTTGCCTGTGTATGAGCTCACCACCACCATAATACAGTCAATATGAGGAAGCACCAACTAAATGTGCTGATATTAATCAAGTGCTGCTCTTCCTCCATTCTCCTTCAGTTTTCCAAGCCAGTGAAACATTTCTCCTTGATGAGGTCTCTGACTCATGTCTTCCCCCTCCTTCAGTAGCATCATATATTCATGCACACCTCTAGGAGACTAGTTTAAAAATGTAGAAATCTTGGAAGCTGTTCAGCAGAAGCGATCCCAGAAGAGATGTGATAAATAAGTAAAGCATATAGGAGGAGGTCAAAGGTAGCTATCATAAATTTAATTTACTATGCATCTGTAATTTATCACAACTCCATACAGAATGTTCACATGCCTCTTCATAAGAAAGTTTTGTCCTGATAGATCCAGAGGGGAGAGGGAGAGCACAAGCCAGCACAGGTTTTTAAAGTGCCACCTCCGCACACGCTGCTGCTGAAGCAAAGACGCATCCACACGTACACACCCATTCAAAGCACTGGTACAGCTGACTGCACCAAATTGAAGAAATTTCCAGCAGGAAACTTCTGTCCAGATGAGGACAGAGGTCCATTAATTCAATATTCGTATTCTCACAACATGACAAGTGAGAGATTTTACTGACAAGAAACATAGGAGAAGAAAATTCTGGATTGAGGTGCACATACAGAATTTTCTTTGAAATCCCATCATTTAGCAGCTGACATACATGCACTGCATAACGATTTATATAACTTCTTGTGGGCAACTTTTGCAGTGTAACTGGGCAACACCAGTATTGCTCGGCTTGTCAGTGTCTTCATCACAGCCACTTTGAGAGTTTCATAATACAACCATTAAAATCTGCTTCAGGCTGAAACTTGGCACACAAATGCATGAGGAAGACAGTGAGAAATAGTTACTTGCATTTCTAGAAAATTATTACATACTGCCTCTGTTTTGGAGTATGGAATATGATAATTTGCTTTGATTATCATATGCATAAATTATTAATGGAATTTTCTTCTTCTTTCGTCTAAAACTGTAATTATATAAAATAGACATTTTCTGTCATCATCTACATAACAGCATTAATTTGTTAAACATACAGCAACACTCCTCCACCAGATGATCAGTAGCAAAGAGATGTTATGCAAATAAATACCAGTTGTATAACCAACAGAAATGCAAGTTTTAAACTAAGTCTAAGGCGTTCAAGAGATAACAAGGAATCTGAGTGGTGAAAAAGTGACAAAGCAGAACAAAATGAACAACAAAACAAATTCTTGGCTTTTTTTTTCACACCGTTTGACAGAAGCGTAGGAGGAGTCTAGTCATTTGTGTTTATGTACAAAAAAGCCCCTTACATGATCCTCCCAAACACATTTCATCGCTATATGTCCTGGTTCACTGAAATAAATCTGTACATTACTCCCAGATTCCAGAAGGAACATAGAAAAGCCATTTTTATAAGTAGCCTTAGAAACACATACAAGAAATTGCATATGTGCGTGTATGTATTTGTGAGTCATGTTTAGATTCACTGGAAGGCTGAACTTAGAGAGCTAGGTCCTTTCTTAATGCAGTGGAGCCAGGCCAATTTACACCAGTTAAAGAACCGATCCAGTAACTCCCTGTGACATTTCTACTTGGCTTTAATAAAGTCTTAAGTGCATATTTTTTTCCTCAATATAGAATTTAATTGATATAAGGTCTTAAATATTGTCAGGTAAACTGATTTCAAATGGAAGTATCACTTTTCAAGTGATCAAACTGTCCATCCAGTTCATCCCCCATAAAGCCTCTATTCAGACATGTTTAATATTGATGTTATACTTTTTAATACAGATTTTCAAGATACCACGGAATTTTGAAAACTTATACACAAAATTGTTTGACAATATATTACAAAAAAATAGAAGGAAGTAAAATAAAGATTTTTTTTATTATTATTTCTCCACATACAGTGTATTGGAGACTTTTCCTGCTGTACAGAATAGAATTTCTGCTGCAGCTGAGATGAGACAAATGCTTAAACTAAAACCCAAATAAATTCTGTTTATCAAAGAGAAAGGTATGCTTAATACACAGGAAACCAGAGAAAAAAATGTTGAGTCACTAGTGGCATTTTGATCAGATTCTTCTGGATTTTCTCATTTAAAAAATTGTCCACTCAATAGCAGAGGAAACATTACCCTTGTCTCCCCACAGCACGCAATTCAAGCTCAACAGCACTCCATGCACGTTCATTCCCCAAGTGCTCCACTGGTAACACAATTGTGGTAATTACGGCATGAGCATGTTCTGTGAAACGGATCCTAGTTCATTAACTAGAAGATGAACGTAATTGATTATTTCAACAGCGAGGCTAAACACAAGGGTAATTCCACAGAGAGATCTGTAGGGGGAGATGTGTCCAAGAGGTGCCCTTGACTCTCCCAGGGGGTGGCTTTAAAAGAGCACAGCCTAGCAGGGTAATAATTACAGACTATTATTAGTGATAGTTAAGTCACCTGTTCCCCTTCTCAAATTGTTCCAGAACCGATGTCTGTTTCAGCAGCTGTATTTGCCATTTACAACCATCAGCCAGACACTTAGACAGACAATTGGCACGTGGAGGCCCTTGGCCACCTCTTCTGATGATGTTCTGGTCAGATAATGTTCCGATTCGATCTCACCTTTGCTGTTGCTATGTCACAGCGGATTCAAAAGTGCATGCTATCATTTCTCCCCTGGTGCGGCAACAGAAATCTTTTCAACAAAGCAAGACTGATCAGTAAGAGTGAGATATCCCTGTTTGTGCCACTCTCCTTATCTTTGTCACTGAGCACATGGCTTACCAAGAAGGTATGTTGCAGACAAAAATCCCCTCGCACAGCTTGTTAACACTGATGCACAAATCAGCCCCTATGTTTTGACGTCCAGACCCTGAGCACATGTTCTCAAACGCGATTCTGCATTAGCTGACAAACTCCTAATCAGGATCACCAAAGGCCTAATGACAGCAACGACTTAAATCATGTTTTTAGAAAATTCAGCACTTTTCATGGAACCCTCAAGCCAGCACTGCCAAACCAGAGCAACCACGTCCTTCTTTCCCTCTCACCTTGCCACAGGCAGATTTAAGGGTTATTGCATCTGGCTTGATTCAAACGTTGTACTCCGTCCAGCTCGTGGTTGACCACATATGGGTGTACTAGAGGAGGGGGAAAACCAAGAAGCTTTTCCTTACCTCATTGCATTCCTAGTAATCACTTACCCTTGGCAGTCATCAGCTCTTGGCAGCCCTCCGTGTTCCCTGAGCACAGAAACAGGTCCGGTCTTGTGCTGGCAGCAGAGGAACCAACACCACCACAGAGGGCAAGGGCAATGACAGAGTCTCTTGCCACCTCTCACCTGGTAAAAAGCAGCCAATTCTCACATGGGAAAGAGTGTATGCCACATATTTTCAAATAGCGGTGCTCCCTTTCATGATGTCTGAATAGCAAATCAGTCAGAGTTCATCCAGGAACTCACTGAGAGGGCTGGGGTCTGAAGTTACCAGGTAAACCCTGGGCTGATGTAAATGAGTATGAGGGCACTGATCTCCATGAGTATATGCTGATGGACACGTACTGAGGATACTCTCTGTAACCTTGATTAAATCAATCCATATTCTTTGATATGGACACTGTAGACAATAACAATATTAGTCTCAATAAAATGATACTGAGGGTAGAAGTCCTTTTCAGTTTCTTTATTTGATTAAACCGATTCTGGCTCAATGTCTCCTGCATATTATACCATGATGTAATTGAATAAGGAGATTGAAACAGAAAGCTGCTTCTAAGTAAGGGAATACTTCACTGAGGCTTTTGTTCTTATTTAGTACGGTTTAACAATTCCTTCCATTCACTGATCACGGATGCCTGAGAAACCTGAACGCACCCACCCCGCCTGGATGTGGCTATATTCCATGGCCCGTCATGTTTGGAAGCACTCATGTTTGTAATGGATAAGAATCCAAAACGGTAAATGTAACCACTTAGGTCAAGTTCTTCCCTTCCTCAGATACGCACATTAACTCCAGGATATTTGTAAGTGCCAGTGGAAAAAAATCTTTAAGTCTTTTTTTTATTGTGTCAACAAGTCAAAGAAAAATGTTTGACAGCTTGTGTGCTGCTCACTGCTAGTCTAAATGCCACTGTTGGATTTTTTTTCTTTTTTATATAATCTTTCGGTTTTTTTCAGGACAACTTACGGTAGTGGTAGAAAAAACAAGCAGAACTTTTCCAGTTTTAAACATCATACAGTTCAATTAGATTAATGTTAAATGTTTATTAAATAAGCTGATAGCATAGGTATTAAGAATTGAAAATTAAACACTATGAATTAAATCTCTTCTGCAAGTGAAACCGGTGAGAAAAGGGTCAGGTCAAATACACCTAAGGGAAGCAGTGATTTGATCTACTGATCGAACGGATGCAGATGTTTAAGGATATGGTCTTCATTAAGCTGCTCCTTTAGTCCGCAATGAAATCTGATTTAAAAAGCAGATGAGGCTGAAGAGATAGTTTTTAAGAAAGTTATAAATTATATATATATATCACAAAGATAAAAAGCAACTTGCAATTACTATTTCTTTAACTAGTATTTCTAAATTTCTAGTTTCCAAAGAGTCCTTCAAATCCACTCAGCAAAGCTGATTACAACATTTGTCACATGCTATGGGTGATAGATATAATCCTATAATTTCCAATGCAATAATGAGAGATTTAATTTTCCATTTCTTCCCTCTGTGAGGTACTGTCTGGCTTTGAATTCTCATTTATGCCTGCATAAGTACACAAACCTAATCTGCATCATTGTGAAGTCAATACCTGCTCCAACTTCTTTTTCATTGTTAAAGACCAAAGCCTGACCTGTAATACAAAGACATAGGAAAAAGTTTAACCCATCAGGAGTCTCTCTCTTTTTTATTTAAATCTCCTCTGCTATGAGGACTCATCGAAGGAGCAGTTAAGAGCGGTATCAGTTTGTAAAATGTTGTCTTCCTTTTTTCTTTGGGACTTCCCATGAAAGGTTAACAATAACTTTAAACTCTGTAAAACAGCACATTTGCGAACTCGTTCCAATAGCATGCTCTTTTTCTGAGAAACAGAAAATCTCTATCAAATCTGAGACTAATTCACAAGGGATTTAACACAGACAGAAGTCAGAGCATTCCTCCCCACTGCCAGGGACTTGCGGGACGTGAGAGCTGGATGATTTCCACCACCAAGGGAGAAAGAGGGGGAGGCAAGGCAAAGAGCCAGGAAAACAGTTTTTGTTCTTCTCACACAGAGAAGATAGTATGGAGGGTTGCTATTCTTTTGTCTCACTATGGAGCCTTTCCATCTTCCAGCTACCCAGAAAGAGAGCTTTCTTTTTTCCCCTCACTTCTTTCTCAGTGAGAGTGCAGAGGTAGGGTTGGGAAGAGCTGAGAACAGACAGTAACAGTTTACTGTTCAAGTATTTCCTGTCCAGAACAAGCCGAAAACTTCAAAAGTTAAATACAAAACACATTTACCCATCTCTCTTTTTACTGTGCTGAGAAACGGTTGTTAGTGTTTTATAACACAGAGTAAAATTCAATGGCTTATCTTTAATGCTTGGAATCTCTTTGAGTACATCAGCCAAGCAGGGCTGTTTATATTTGCACATGCTTGTGCATGAATATAGCTGCAAAACTGTGTGCTAGGATGGTGGAAAGAACAGACCAAAACAAATTTTTTTTGCATCAAAAATGGTTGTACGGGTGGGAAGGAGGGTTCTCAAAATATCATTTTCCAATAGTAATGTCTCATTTGCACACATAAAGTTCATTTCTTTTGGGGAAAAAAAAGACATAAAACATGAAAGCAAAGAGAATGAAAAACTAGTTTAGCTAAAAGCTGAAGAGTTTTTCAGGGAAATATGAATGTATGTCATCCAACTGAAGCAAAACACCTCAGCAGTGCTATAAGCAAATGCTTCACTTCAGTTCAATATTCAATCTGATCCTTGTAAGCTGTCACAATGCTTCATAAGAACTGTATGTTCCCCTCATTTTCCCAAAGCAACTCGCTTCCTCTGGATTGCTCTCCAACAGTTCCCATTTTGTACTATGACAAGTCCCTGAAGAAAACCATCCTGTGGTATGGGCAGGGAAGTCTGACCCATTGAGGACAGTATGAGTTATTTGTGCTTCAAATGATGAGAAAATCACAGTGGTGCCCTAGTAAACTACAGTTTAAAAAAAAATACAAATAAAACTACACTGTTTATCATTAAATTGTCCCAAGATGAAACCTCTTGGTTTGGTTAGATAAACTGAGACTGTAAATAACATTGGAGCAAGTTGAAATAAATATTTTCCTTTCTGTTTTCAGTCAAGGATTTTCATGTTTTTAAAGGAAAAAATAGAATTTTCCAAGAAAAGTAGAGACACATTTTGATAAACCCTACTATTTATATCATGGGCCTGAATTCATACCCATTTACTCTGACACAAATTGGGATTAATCCCATCACACAACTGTGAAATAAAATTCTGGGCCATTCAAGTGACACGTTATACTCAGGCCATAAGAAATCCATCCTCGAGTTCAGCAATGTGGCCTAAACTGCCACTCCTGGATGCCATACGTCAGCACTTCATATAAGGTCCCTGGGATGCTCTGGTCCACCTCCAGCTTAGTGCAGGACAATGAAGACCTTTCACTTCGAATTCTTTCCTATGCCCTTGCTTACATAAAATCTCCAGGGTTTTCAGTTTACCCAGGGAAGGATTTTCAAGGAAGTCTAGAAAATTTTCATCTGTAGAGAAAAACCAAACACTCCTTTAGGTATGCAAGTATGCCAACTGCAATAATAAAAACAAAGACGTCTATTCTACTTCACAATTTCCCAGAGCTATATAAGCTTTATCAGAGTAGATTTCAGTGCCCATTACTCCAAGGTAGAAGAGTAAATATATTTATGTCATTTTACATACGAGATTTTTTCTAATTTGTAAAAGCCACAGAAGCCACAAAGCAAATTTTCAAATTCTTGTTTTCCTTTTCAGCATAAGTCAAATGACTCCTCAAATCCCATAGCTCTTCCTGAGGTAGTTTTGGTATGCTTGGGTAAAGTCAAGCACGAGTGAAGTAAAATACAGTTTTCCTGAGCAGTAATAGATACTTATCTATGCTGGAAAAAAACCCTGCATTATTAAAACCATACTACCACAATTAGGATTTTTTTAAAAAAAAACACAGACCCATGATCGTAATTATGTTTATCTTTGTGTAATATCTTGTTATCAGTACAACCTGCTGCCCTTCCATGGAGTTGCTTGGTCCCTGAAAATTCACTGACGGGCATTAGTGAGGGCTGTGTGAGCTGATGAAGTTACTCATCCATGCTCCAGCTCCCACACCCTCGTTGGAGCTTTTCATTATTTCTGTAACACTTTGTTTGCTGTTAGGATTATGCAATTTATTTGTTCAGATTGGAAAGTCTCTTCTTGATGGGCTGCTGTGTTTGGTAAACAGGTCCCAACAACAAACAAGGATTTAAATAATCACTGTGTAATCAGTAGGCACCAGCACATGGGATCTAATCTCTTCAAATCCAGGTAGATGTCTGTCAAATCACAGCATTTATCACAGTAAAAGCCAGATGCTTAGCTGCACCAGAATCATCCCACTGAGTTCTTAAGGAGTTTCAGTGAATTTACTAGAAAAGCTTAATGGATGTTCTGGTTTTGCATGGATTCTGCTGCAACACATCAGGTTTGTCTTGAACTTAGCATGAAAGTCCTAAGCAGCACCAAAAGTAACGAGGCCAGAGTACAGAGCAGCATTGACTGGCTACCCCCAGCCCATTTTGTGCCTTGGAGGGAGTATTAGACTAATCAAGTAATAACCCAACGACATTCGGCCCCAATTAAACACCTTTCCGACAGCTGCAGCTAGTGTCATTTGGGTTTGGCAGGTACATGCTTACTTGATACAAACACATCTGTGTGTAAAATAGCTGGTCCTAATTAAATTTTAACAGGAGGTAATAACTGCTTTAAAACTAGGCAAAATAATCATATTAGGCAGACAATTCAGAAATCTAAAACAATCTCTTTTTATACTATTAAATCAGCTTCCAATTTTATTTTTATAGGCTCACTTGTTTTTCACCTCCATATATATTAGCTTGAACACTTACATTTTCCAAGCCCTAAAGCACAACCAATCATTTCCATTTGAGTTTATGCAAATACTGATTAACTTTATTAAAAATACAGGAATATTAACATGGGTCTGGGGGTTGTGTTATAACTCGGTTGCCACTGTGTCTTCTGGCGGCAGATGCCCAGAACGTCTCAAGGAGCTTGAACAATAACGAAAGCAACGTCTGAGCTATAACATGTTGTACGCACGTGTCAGCGAATGAATCCAAACAGTAGCTGGGATGCAGGCTTCCTACGTGCTATTTGCCAAATTCTTTAATATGAAAAGATTCTTAATATTAAATCAATAAAGGGGAGGTGAAGAGTAGGTAGAAGGAAAACATGTTAGATGAGGTAAAGAAAAGCTTGATTATTGATAAATAAAAAATGGGCGCTTAAAGTGATCATTCTAAAGTATAGAAAGCGGTTTTTAAATTACTTATCTGATTCATGGGAGCTAATCTGTCAAGCAAAAGCAAGTTCACATAAATATTCTGTAAATTAAATATTCTCTTGTCTCTGAAGTTGCTTTCGATTGTTGGTGAAGCTGTGGTTTTTTTCTCTTAGAAGGAGACAGCTTATTACATTGATTTCAGTCTCCAGAATGCATTCTGTAATTATGGAGTTTTAGTTGTCTGGCATTTTCATTTGTATGGATTTCAAAACCAGGTACTAAAACGAGTGAGAAAGAAAATTTTATCTCACATCTGAAAAGGAATCAGCTACAATCCTGTTCAGTAGTGTACTAAAATACAAGCTGCAACATGTGCTGAAGTTCTCCCATACTCAGCACATAAAGCGTGTAACATATGTTTAATCTTACCTCTAATGGGACTTAAACAAGTGCAAAGCGGAATGAGGACCTACAGCTCTCTTCTTGTAGCTGTTTAAGGTGTGCATTGTGCCTTACAGATACATGCAGGAAGAAAGAGTCAGGGATCTCAGCTTATTAACATTTCAAGAATTTATTGCTCAGCTGCTGTTTGTTTTCTCTGACAACCAAATGTTACGCAGGGCACTTTCGCCAGCTGCAATCTGATTAGGTATCACCTTTTCCATAACACTGCCAGGCCAGTCGAACTGTGGCATAGAGAGTTTAACCTTTTGTAGATCTCATAAAAAACAGCTCCAAGTTTCAGGGGAAAATCTACGATAGAGAGAGCCTAACTACAGCTTGTAAATCAAAGCACTCAGATAAGATGTGAGAGCCAGACCTCTCAGAGTTGATCATGCTGACAGTTGAGCTTTAAATTCTTGCTTTATAAATCACTTCCTTACCAACCAGCTGCAAAATCAGGATTTGTAAGCCAAAGGAGAAAAAAAAAAAAAGATTAGGTTTTATTTTTGATTTATCGGTATGATTTGTAAATCTGTTGTAGGATTTACAGATCTGATTTAAGATTTGTTAATCCTGTTTAGGATATGGAAATTTTTTCTCTGACTTACCACATACTGAAATACTTTAGTAAAAACCGAACTAAAAATCACTGTTTAAAAGGATGATACATAAATCAAGAGTTTGCAGTTAAGATTTGCTGGCAGGTTCTATAAATTGCACAGTGCGTTTATAAGTCAGTCTCTTACAAAGGCAGATTTATAAATCCAACTTGCAAATTGTCAGACAACTATTATGGGCTCAGTTCTAATCTAACAAACAACAGACATGCTTTGCTGGGCCTGAAAACCTTCTCCTTCCTCCTGTATCACCGGCCTCTCCAGCAGCCATCTCACTTGCACCAAAGGGGAGCGAAGCACCATAGCCAGGGGAAGGAGGGAGCGAAGAGACCTCCTGTATCACCCTCGCCCTGCAAACAAATAGCCAAGCAAGGAGGAAAGGACCTGGGGAAGGAAAAACGAGAGGTGAAGTGTCGGTTACAGTTAGCGATCCCTGTTACACAGCCTTCTGGAACAGCCTGAGTCGAAGGCTCCCTCCTCAGTTTTAGCTGGTGCCTGGCAGGGGATAAAGAGAGCAGGTAGTCCTAACTAATTCCCAGGTTGCCAGGCTTCAGGCACAGTGAAAAATTAAACTTCACATTCAATACAGTGGAAAACTGGGACTCGCAGGAACAAACTAAAGCAAGTTGAGGAATTTGTTTTTTACACTCGCAGTGATGCCTGCCTGCCTATCTCAGGTTACGATGAGGAACTTCTGGGAGAAACCCTGGCCCTGTGATGGCAAATATCCCATTGATTTCACAAGGATAGGATTTCACCCTATAAAAAGGGCATTGGCCAGATTCACAGGAATGCTCTGCCTGCCCCACGCCACCCTGGTCACAACAAAGCAGCTGTAAACTCGTGTCTCGGCAGCCGCATCTCCCCCAGGGAGGAGAACGGGGAGGCAGAAGCAGGGGCTGTGGCAGCATCCCGTGGCTCTGAGCCGCCTCCAGCAGCTGTGGCTGTTCTCCCCCCAGCCCTTCTCATGAAGGAAGAGCTGAAAGCAGCATCCCTCAGTAATTATAAGAAAATTTACACATGTACCGGGAGTTAGTATACTTCCTTCCAGGCAGGAGCCATCAAGGTTTATCCAGAAGCTGAGGCTCATAAGAGCGAAATAATAGCACTATTTAATAGTACCATTTTTTTGCTAGAATTATTGGGTTTTATAAAATGTGAAAACTATGTGTGATATGGCTACTCCTAGACCCTATGCAGGAGATACTTAAATGCATTAACGCTTTTTGAATTTTTCAGAGTGTCAGGCTTCTTTGGCTTTATAGCTTTTGAAGGAAAAGGAAAAAATTATCTAAAGTATTTTAATCTCTAGCATATTTGAAATTAGATTCCAAACTTTCATCAGTGACTTCCTCTTCTACTGCAATGCTCTTTCCCCTTGAATTGTTTGTTGCCTTGGATTTCTTACGAAATGAAATAAATACAAGGATGCTAGCAAACATGAATTATATAATTACTTCTTTCATTCTTGCTGGCATCTTAGAGTCAAGGATCTGATCATTGCGAAACTCAGCAAATACCCATGTATATATATATACACACGGAGCTAAATTTTCAGGGAATTTATGTTAAACATGCAGGATAAACTGCATGTTCAACTGAATCTAAATACTATTGCAAGGGTAACTGAAGCAAGCAGTGCAATTAGAAACCGGAAAATTTGCTTCCGTAGCTTTGCGCCTAACTGAATACTCAATTCTACATGCAAAATATAACCAGAAATGGAGGATGGAGTTGAGGGAAAATGGTTAATATTCTACAACACGATAGGTCAGCCCTTTACAGACTATACATTTAAAGTGTGTGAAAATCAATTATCTTGAAAACAGATGCTTTTTTTTCTTTTTCATTGCATGTTCCAAAGGCTATAGCCTCACTGTCCCCTTGTGTATGTGTCTGACAGGCACAGAGACATACAAAATTTTGGATTTTTCCCTTGTGTTTAGCCTAAATGAAAAGAGGTAAGAAGAATACGCTTGCAAACAGAAGGAGTCTGCGGGAGTCCTCTGGAAGTCAGTCCTCACATCAATGGTAGGAATTGTAGCTACATTTGGAGAACCACTATAAATAATTTCTTTAACCAAGAGACACTACAATTTAGTAGAAATTTAGCCTTTTCACATCATTTTCTTGCAGGTGATGAATGAAACAGACCTCTCCCGCAGTAGCCCAACTGACCTGTTGCAATGCTGGGACTCACTGCTATTTTCCTCATTCCTTCTTTGGTCTTTGGGGAACACAAGAACTGTTCACCTACTTCTAATAAAACACAAATTTGGACTCAATCCAAAGAGACTGCTTCTAGACTGGAGGGAAAAGGCACTTCACAATGTGCGCTGCGGTCCCAGCCTCCTGATCATCCACATCAGGAGACTTGAGAGAGCACAGGCCATGCCTACCTTCTTGGGTTTCCTTTGAATGGAGAGACACGGAAGGGACAGGGATGCCCTCTGGAGCACGATGAGTATGTGGGGCACGACTAGACCTGAGAACTATGAAACTCTCTGGCACCCCAAGCAATATAATGACAAGGGCAGGAAGAACAACACAGGCAAACCACTGAAACTAAAGGTCTTCTTTGGGGATATAAAGTATCAGTTGCAAAGATACCTTGGCAAAATCAAGGTAAATAAAATGGGGTTTCTATAGCTGCAGTACATAAAGCGTGTTGCAAAATAATAAAATCTGTAGCAGGAGGAGAGGAAGCACCTTATTGTTGCTGCAGTTGTATAGGTTTATGGAGCGATGAATTTCAGTTCTCCAGAGGGCCTAAGACCTAAGAGTGAACATCTTTTGTTTAAAGATTAAGCTTAAAAATGTAAGTTTGAAGTTAAACTGAACATCTCCTAAAATTCTAAGTATCAAGAGCATCATGTAATCTACACCAGCATCAGCAGAGGAAAAGGCCAAGGGAGTAGAAATGACAGAGATGGAAAGAAGAGGCAAGAAAGAGAAACCTTCTGGCTTGGGTGTGAAGAAAGGACACATACCTACCAGAGTACTAACAGAGATGCAGAACACAAGCCTATAGCCTTCCTTTTTCTGCTCTAACACTACCAGGTCTGAAAAGGAAAACAATCTGCAATGAGCTGAATTTCTACACTTGATACATTTTATCAGTCCAGTCATTTTATCAGTCATTTCCGATTTCAGAATAACGAAACTAACTTATTCACTGTGACTGTTAGCAAAAACTCAGGTTATTTAGGAACAATAACTACACAAAAGAATATACTTTTGGTATGGACAAGTCACTACATTCATCCGTCTTTGAATTCAATCAAATTCAAAATAAAAAGGAGAAATACTGAGGAAAAGACTGTAAAATTTTTTTTATATGCCTTCATAAGCAGTGGCAGCAGTAAACATTTGTTATTGAAGGTTTCAAAGGCTATGAAAAAAGGTAAAAGTGTCCTAATAAAGTTTTGATCAGGAATTTCCCTTTTACTGGGACATTTCAAAACTTGCAAGTGCAGTTTGTCATTTACCCTGTTACATTTTCCAAAGGTTATTTCAGCAGACATGATCAGAGACTACAGCTCCACAGGAGCAGTAGAAATTAGCTGCAACGTATGAAGTTCTGAGTCTGCTGGTGGAATTGCAATACGCACATTTCGCATGTGCTGCTTGCTATCTTGAGAGCAAACTCTTCAGGTAAATCATCTGATCTACTTGTTTACTGTCTTCTTCCCCTGTTACTGCCTGGATAAATAAAAACAGAAAGAGTTTGAATTTCAAGTAGGGACGGTAATTAAGGACTTGTTTTTCTACTGGATAGCACTGGGCATTACAAGTATAAAACACCTGGAGCCTTCACCTTTCCACATATAGGGCCTCACTTGGGTTTTACAGTAAAGATGCCTCACTCGCTGCTTATCAGCAGTCTGAGGCTGAGCCAAGTTTATGGCGAAAAGCTCATTGTTCGCCTGCCTGTTGATATTCAGCTTTTCTTCAGGGCAACACTTACTCTGCAGCAGAGGAACCCAACACAAGTAGATTGCTACTGTGCAGACCCCAAGGTACCAAGGGGAAGGCTTTCCATTCAGTCAGATATGGGACTGACCCCAGAAATCACACCTACAGGCAGTATGCAGGAGCCAAATGTCCTGAATCGCCTCAGAGGCCCTCTCCAAGTGAGTTTTTTACTTCATTTCAGCTATGCCACAGTGGAGATGTGACACATGCAAACCTAGCGTGCACCAGCAGAAATGAACTTAGCAGTCCTGCTCTACTCCGGCCACTTCTTTATCAACAACACAGCCACCACAACAGAAAAGACCACTCCATTCTTGGTTCTGGGACATGGGAGTTAAGACAGACAGAAGTACGTCCACAGCATCACCATC
Organism: Steatornis caripensis; assembly: GCA_013398225.1. Classification (NCBI taxonomy): domain Eukaryota; kingdom Metazoa; phylum Chordata; class Aves; order Caprimulgiformes; family Steatornithidae; genus Steatornis; species Steatornis caripensis. The sequence goes on along the minus strand of VZSC01008461.1, from coordinate 53,661 downwards.
GGTCTGAAACAGCCACTACCCCTTCCATGTAGGACTTGAATTGATAGGAGCATCCCCCTTACTCACATTCTTGTTTCTACCTCTTCCTGCAGTTTCACTTGAATCATGTCTGGGTCACCAGTTTGGAGGCCAGGTTTCCATCTCTTCTGTGACACACTGACCATGTGAAGCATCTCTTGCATTATGTTCTTCAGTAGGAGACTGAAGAGGAAGAACAGAGATTAAAATTAAAGCTGATTGTAGCCCAGACTTATGGATATTTTAGGACAAGAGTCTTAAATGCAGTGAAGTGTCTGCTGCATTGTGTACCTGTACCTTGGGTATGAACAACATCACTCAGACCAGGTAGGCACAGGACAGGAAAAAAGTCATTTAATAAGAAAGCGTTGAGATTTTCTATGTAAACCCAACCTTGGGTGTCAGCCTCACTCCTCAAAGGACAGTGTCTCAGGATTCATTGGATTGAATTTGTTAAGTTATTTGTTTTGCTTAGGATCTCCTGTTGTACTTCTCTCCATAGAAATTTTACTAGCCAAGGGGGACCACAGACATTTCTTCTGCTTAAGACACTTTGAATATTCTGTACCATCAGTCCCCCAACTACACAAAGTCTGTCACAGCACTGCAAGGCAGAACTCATGGTTCTAGTTTATCTTTATCCGAACACAGGCANAGCCAAGGGGGACCACAGACATTTCTTCTGCTTAAGACACTTTGAATATTCTGTACCATCAGTCCCCCAACTACACAAAGTCTGTCACAGCACTGCAAGGCAGAACTCATGGTTCTAGTTTATCTTCATCCGAACACAGGCAAACTCTCCTTAAATCACAGACACCAGTGGCACGAACGAGACAGTTGGCCCAAGAAGGCAGTCTGAATTCTGGCATGTTTATCAAAGACCTTGGTATCTATTCTGTATCGTATTTTAAAAGAAATGTCCTGTCTTAAACAGAAATGAGTGCATGTCATCTAATTCAACCGCTACCCACATCATCACAATACTGTTTCTCTCCTATTGCTGGTGCCTAAAAGGACTTTCAAAACCAAGTGGGTAAAGCAGACATATCTCCACATTTAAATCGTTGCACACAGGACATCCCAAGGAGTTAAATGCAATTTTCCCCTGCTTGTCCCAGGACACCATAGAAGAACACTGAAACTCTGGCACTTCATGAAGCACAACCAAATTTCGATAGCTTCATAGGTTACCCTGTCAACTGAGCCATCCTAGACCATAATGTGAATGCTTTTGGTGCATTCCAGCCACAATTGCTAACTCATTTCTCAGTGGAAAAGATTGAACTTTGACAAGCTTGAGGTTTAGCCTTAAATTTCTACCACTTTACATTGTACTGAGGTGTTAAAAGCACAAAGGCAGTTGTGGTAGAATAACTTCTCAGGTCATCATGTTTTAATTGTGACTACTTGAGCTCCAATAGGTGGTGTGGCCTTTTCCTTAAACGTAAAAGTTTGAAAATATTTCAGAAGTTTCACTTTATTAAAAATTGGGGGGAAAGGCTTTAACCATTACAGAGAGTGAAATGATAAATGGATCGATCTTTACTAGCAAACAGTAGTAATTAGGTCATACCTCATCTCTTTATTAGAGAAAGGCTTTGGTGTTTAATCATCATTATATAATCATTTAGTCTTCTCCAATCTATATCTTTACAGATATTGCAGACTTGGGCCCTGCACCTTCAAATGGTTCTGTGCAGGATGAACCTCACGAACAACTATTTGAATCAAATACAGGATTCTGACTTCATAGCATATTTTCATTGTACAGTCTGCGTTCGTATGATGACACAGATAAAAATTCCTGAAGGATGCTAAAGGGAAAGTTAAAAGAATGAAACTAAATGAAGACACTTCTACAAAAACGAGTAAGTCTGAAATCCATAGTAAGACACAACACAAAGCACGGCCTATGGCATAATACCATCCTGGACAACATCCAATCGCCCACTATTGTCTGAGGACAGATGTACAATGCACCAGATAGATAACCATGCGTTTGCTTTAGCACAGATCAGTGTTCAACTGTTCATTTTTTGAAATAAGCCTCTGAAATCCAAAAAGAATGGGAAACATAATGAATGAGTTCTAAGAGAAATAATCAATATCAAATCCTTTGAGAATATGGTTTTGCTCCATGACAGACATTTTCTTAAGGACATTTTCTCTTAAAGGAACTCGGAATGTTCCCAATGGCTGGTAAAAAGTCAATCAGCAGCCACTTACGAGGCCAGCAATGATAAAATCAGTAAGACTTACTCTAATCTAAAGACTTACTCTAAAAGGCTTCTATAGGTACATTGGGAGCAAAAGGAAGACTAGGGAAAATGTGGGCCCGCTGCTGAACGAGGCGGGTGACCTGGTGACGCTGGACACGGAGAAGGCAGAGTTATTGAATACCTTCTTTGCTTCAGTGTTCACTGCTAGGACTG
>VZSC01008461.1:0-48264 GCA_013398225.1 Steatornis caripensis | reverse complement strand
TTTTTTTTTTTTTTTTTTTTTTTTTTTTTGCTAAGCTAGCTTTGGCCATTCAGTGTGCTGAACCAAGTGAAAACTGAGAGTGGGGATGGAGCGGGGAATGAGAGAATAGAACTGCACCCTTTGGCAGCTGCAAGCTGCTGGAGCAGCGCAGTTATCTTGTCAAATAGCGTCCTTGCATAACACACTCTTTCAGCTTCATTACTCCTCAGGTCCCATTTCACAAGGTGTCAGATGACTATTTGGTAGTTAAAAAATGAAAGAAAAAGAAGATCTCACAAACCGTGTAGAAAAGAAACACTAGAAAAGATTGACGATACTAAATAGGAAGTTGTCAGCAGCCACTGAAATGGGTAACATAATATAATGGAACGAAACTCCAAAAATCCTCCTTCCGCAGAATGATTTTTCACAAAGTTCCTGGTTTTCTGTTCCCTTCACCACTAGCTGTATAAACACAAACCTTTTGAACTCATTCTGCCAGCTGAGCAATCAAGTGAAAGGGAGGAGGCAAACAGAGCCTTCACAACAGAGCACTGACAGCACTTATCACACATGACTATCACACATGACTATCACACATCATTATCCATGGAAGCATGGCTTCATGCCTACACTAGTTGGACACAGAGGATGTGTCTTGCAATAACATTTCTGACAGAATATTTCCATACCATCAGAATCTATTTCTCATGCAGAGAATGAAAATAAAAACTAAACCAAAAGACCCCGCAGGACTCAGTGGAGAGAATCAGGTACTTTTATGGACCAATGCATCCCATCCTAAAGTACATGTTGGAAACTGGTCTTGTCCTAAAATTGCGTATTTTTCTCCATTACGATAAAATGAGATTAGGCTCGCTAGCTCAGGCGTAGTGGTTTACATCACAAACATTTGAAGTAAAATAAACCCCACTCCATGTGTCAGGTAACGTGCAATGATTGTCCAGGTCTGTGACATTACTCCATGGCAAACATGGTGTGGCTCAGTGGAAGCTGGACACCCATGAGCATACCCAAACACCTTCTCTCTCCATTTCTTAGCTCTAGATTTCCCAGTCTTTCTCATTCGCGTCCTTCATCACAGCTCCTTTTACCACATATACTCTTCTTTGTTATTCCTCTTCTAGGCATGCCTCCTCCTTTACTATTGACTTTCAGTGTGTTAAAGGGTATTGGGAATGTTTTTGTGGGCCAGAGTGCAAGGAGGTATGTGGGACACGTGTGCTGCAGAGCTTTCTGAAATAAAAATCAGTAATCTGTGATAGCAGAGGATTGGACTCAGTGATTCAAGCAGTGCCTTCAGTATAAATATTTGCATTTCACACCAAAAGTAGACTTTCTGTATGCTAATTTCCACCTTTCTTTAATGGAGGGCAAATATATACTGTTAAAGCATTGCAGCATTACCAGAATCATAAAATAATTTGTTTATATCTAATGTCCTCTAATTACCTCGTAAACCTTAAAAGCAAAAAAAAAAAATTACATTTAAATACAATGAGTATTGAAAACCCACGACTGAGATGTAAATACAGTTTTCTTCTGACAGCTTATTCATCTGTTGCTGTCCTTGTCTCAGCCCTACTACCCCAATAACAGTATTTCATATCATAAAACAAGTGGCCATTACAGCCTATTCAATATAGATATTAGCCTGTACTCTTTAAATGCAGTTTATAGAAAACAAGTGAAAGAAATAGGGAGGAAATTATGTTTGGTGTTGTATTTAATAGAGTGATTTTCTTTATAACGGTTCTCTGGAGCCTATTCATTTTATCATGGCTTTAATTTACATCAGGAGATAGTCAGAAACTGTGCTGTTCCCAAAGGACACCTACGCTAGAGTCTTCAGCCTTCACAATGCAGTGACATCCAATCCATTTTAAAGGGCATCTCGGGAGTGCAGACACAATTCTCTACTTCGAGAGAGCTTGTTCTAGTGACCAAACTTTGGAAATGTTTGACATACAGCTCCATGCCTAAGAGCATGTGAATATATTAAATGCTGTTCATAAAAAGCAAAGCTGTGCTAAAATGCCTATTTGCCCCCTGCTGCTTAGCAATATTAAAGATTAGAGACAATTGTTTTATATACTGAACAGCCTATAATAGGTTCTAGAGAAGAACATGTCAGCAAACTAGATAAGGTTCCTATTAAGTTTTTGTTGTTGTGGACTGCTGACTTGGGTCATTATACACTTAAATTGAGTAATTGTCATCGTTATGTAACAAAACAGAGAGCTTTTTGCCTCCCATAATGTAGCATACCTTTTAAAGAATGGGCTCTCCTGGCTGATTTATAAAATAGTTCTGCTTGCATTACAGTACCAGGATGCTGGGTGTTTCAAAGTGATTTAGATGAACTGTACTAAGAGTTCGTGCATATTTCGAAAGACAAACAGCAGAGTCTTGTGCGAACCTGATTCCAATAATCTGTGAAATTTATTGAGTGACAGTGAAAGACACAGCAAAATTACAGCTCTCTCCTCTCCCATAATAAGAACATTTCATTCCAAAGAAAGTGTGTTTAAGAACTTGTGGAGTTTTTTTAATTCCTGTTAATTATTTGTTCAGATAAAAAAAAAAAAACAGGACTTGTCTTGATTTCCTCATTCCAAGAATATTAGTCTTTCATAATCTCAGCTTTTTGTTCTTTAAAGACCAGTTACGTTAACACTTCTAAATTTGAACAAAGAATGTGAACAATGGAGAGATCAGATGACAGTAAAAATGAACTACATCTCTCCAAGCTACTTTTTTCAAACAAGGTATACTGCTGGGGGATACTATAACCATTCAGTCTCACCATTGTCTTCACTGGAGCCAGGATTTCACTCAGCACATTTTCCACAGCTTTTTCCCCTTAAATGCATCTAATGGCAGTTCAAGACAGGATGAAAGCGTCTAGGCATATGCTATTTTACTTAAATTCTTTTAATTCCCCATGCCTAGTCTCTGAATAGCTGCTGCATTTTAAGAGAAATTCCATGGTGAGTAGTAAAGAAACTGAAATTGGCAGATGTAGGAATATCTGTCTGGAAGAGTCTCTTTCCCAGCAGTCTCAGACAACCACATTTTCAAGCAATACAGACCTATGCTAAACACTTTCTCAGCCTTCAATTTGCTCAGCTAAAGAAGACAAGGGTTTTTTGTTTGCTCTCCACTCTCCCAGCCATCTTCCTAGCCTTTCTCTGCAGCTTTTCTGGCTCCAGTTACCTTTTTCAAACACAGGTCACCAGGTTTGTACAACAATAGTAAAGGTGTTCCTCATCCAGTCACATCCACTCTTCCCTTCCTCTATTAGCAGTTCCTCAGCAGACACATCTGCTGCACTCTCTTTCTGTAGCATTGCATCATTTCTGCTACTTGTATCATTTTTTGATCAAGAAGAAAACTCTTTTCTTCTGTCTGTTCTAGTGGTGACGTCCCAAATCATAGAAGAAAACCTTTGTATTAGAACCTTGTACTTAGAATTTTAAATTCCATCCCATTTCTGTGATCAGAGTTCTCAAGGTCATCCAGTCTTGCCAGTGTCATATTATGAACTTCCTCTGCATTAATTACACCCCCACAATTTATACCATTAGCAAAATTCATTTGTGTTCTAAACATCAAGCCTTTACACAGATATTAACGGAAAGATTGTAGGAGATACATCCCAATAGTATTGCCACAGGAAGTCTAACAGTAACCTCCCTCTACCTGTATCACAAATACGTGTCTCCTTTTTTAGCCAGTTCCTGTCCTGACAGACTGGGGTTTTTTTTACCGTCCTCATTATCAAGTCTAACTAATAGGAACTTCTTATACTATTTCACTCCAATTCTGATTGTTAGGTATATTGTATTTCCTTTGCCTAGAAAATAATACATTTTCATGCATAAAGAAGAAGGTGAGAGGATAGGCTTGCAGATTTTCATTTTGGTAACATTTTGTGACATTTTATCCAGTTACTCACTTGTTTTGATGTCCTTAATTTTTCTTTCTCTCAAAACTTATTCTGAATTCAGCGGGTTGTGATCAGTGGCACAGAGTCTCGTTGGAGGCCTGTGACCAGCGGTGTTCCCCAGGGGGCGGTACTGGGTCCAGTCCTGTTCAACATGTTCATCAACGACTTGGATGAAGGGACAGAGTGTACCCTCAGCAAGTTTGCTGATGATACAAAGCTGGGAGGAGCGGCTGACTCACCAGAAGGCTCTGCTGACCTTAAGCATGACCTGGACAGGCTGGAGAGTTGGGCGGAGAGGAATCTGATGAACTTCAATAACAGGAAGTGCAGGGTCCTGCACCTGGGTAGAAATAGCCCCATGCACCAGCACAGGTTAGGGGTTGACCCGCTGGAAATCAGCTCTGCGGAGAAGGACCTGGGAGTGCTGGTGGACAACAGGCTCACCATGAGCCAGCAATGTGCCCTTGTGGCCAGGAAGGCCAATGGCATCCTAGAGTGCATTAAGAAGAATGTGGCCAGCAGGTCGAGGGAGGTGATCCTGCCCCTCTACGCTGTCCTGGTGAGGCCACATCTGGAGTACTGTGTCCAGTTCTGGGCTCCACAGTTCAAGAGAGACAGGGAACGACTGGACAGAATCCAATGGAGGGCTACAAAGATGATTAGGGGACTGGAGCATCTCTCTTATGAGGAAAGGCTGAGAGACCTGGATCTGTTCAGCCTGGAGAAGAGAAGGCTGAGGGGAGATCTGATCAGTGCTCACAAATATCTAAAGGGTGGATGTCAAGAGGATGGGGTCAGACTCTTCTTAGTGGTGCCCAGCGACAGGACAAGGGGCAATGGGCACAAACTGGAACACAGGCAGTTCCACCTGAACATGAGGAGGAACTTCTTTACTGTGGGGGTGCCAGAGCACTGGAACAGGCTGCCCAGAGAGGTTGTGGAGTCTCCTTCTCTGGAGATATTCAAAACCCACCTGGATGCATTCCTGTGCAACCTGCTCTACGTAAACCTGCTTTAGCAGTGGAGTTGGACTAGATGATCTCCAGACCTCCCTTCCAACCCCTATCATTCTGTGATTCTGTGAATTTTATGTAGTATTTAGTTAACAGATGGAGGTTTCTCTGGTTACTTTTCCTTGTAAACAGATACTATACCTGCTATACAACCACTTCAAAATGAAGAACATTAAAAAATTTAATACTGGATCTGTGATTCCATGTGTTGGTCTCTTCACAGTTCTACAATAACTATTTTCCGTTGCCTTGAAATCATTCATTTCTTTCACTTTGGAAATTGAAAAGTCCATTCCATATCCAGCTCCTCTTAGTTATCCAGCTCTGTAGTCATGCTATGTTATTTTTACAATTAAAAAAAAAAAAAAACCAGAATATTAAACTGACGTTGGGGGCATAGTATTAGACTTTTGTTATCTTAATGTCCTCGTTGTGCCTGGTAAGCCTTGATTCTATTTTTCTTGGTCATCTCCGCATGGTTAAATTAATAACCTCCAACTATTTTTTCTAATATACTTTGTAAGGTTTCCTTCAGCTTGACATTGGGAAATTTGTGTTTTATCCCTATGTTTTCTGAGCTCCAAGATCTCTTTCTTTGCAGGCTATTGATTTTTAGTCACCCAAATCACATGATGTAGGAGAAGAGACAGAGTACCGTGTTAATTTAGCTTTAGGAAGAGAAGCCTAAGGGAGAGAATCTTATTGTGGGGAGGATTGCCCAGAGAGATTATGGATCTCCATCCCTGGAGATATTCAAATCTTAACTGCACAAGATCCTGAGGGACCTGCTCTAGCTGATCGTGCTTTGAGAGTAGATTGGACTAGATGGCCTCTAGAAGTCATGACATTATGAGTTCATTGTTCCTTACAGGCCTTTAGATGTTCCTAGGGTACCCCTTACAGTGAGCGTTAACACTGCTTGTGATTCCAACATATTTTCCCCCTTTCTTGGGACTGAAATTCTAAACTCATTTTCCATGCTCAACTTTTTTTCAAGTTTCCTCCACAGATAAGTCTATGAATATCTCACTCTTCTGCTCTCCCTGACCAAATCTCCTTCATCGAAAGAGCTTTTCTCCCATTCAGACTGAGAACTCTGCAGACGTTCCTTTGTCTGTCCTTTCATTCAGACTTCAATGCAAAGTAATTTTCTATTAAACTTCTTTCTCAATCATCTTCCCTTCATGCAAAATCAAGCTTAAAATAGCATCAGCATTTCCTGGTTCAGTGACTATTCAGGAAAAAATTAGGAAGACCACTCTTAGAAATAACGCAGTGAATGACGTTTTCACAGCTTTTGTTCTCTAATTTATCCTGAAGAAGTTAAGATGTAGTTAAATAAATACATTTCCAGTGCTACTTATCTTTCTAAAATCAATACTGAATCCACAGCCATCACCAAATCCAGCCCTGATGGTCCATTGCCAATGTTATGGCTTTTATCATCTTTCTCCAAAACAGTTTTGACTACGAGATTGTTTCATCCAGTGTCTTTGTTGTTTGGTTTGGGGGTTTTTTTTCTTCATTTAGAGTTTATCACATGGCTAAATACTGAGTGAAGGTAATTTCTTCAATTCTGACTTTTCTGATAGTTTAGACCGTCGTATCTTCCACTGTTCCAGCCATGGTCACCACTCCTCTCTGTGATACACAATTTCATTCTGTACATTAGCCGTTCTAATGCCTCCAATTTTTGGCTCACACTCCTTGCATTCCCTTGTGGCCAGCCTCAACTTAATGCCTACTTACTAATAGTTCCTTTTCTTTATTTTCCCACTTCCTGATATCCATTTATTCATATGAGAAGCTTGTAATAAACTACTGTAGTAACAATAACCTTGTATAAAGGTTATACAAGTTTCTCAGAGTCATCTTCTTCTGTAGTTTTACAGTTTCAAAAACCTTTCTATCATTTTTGCAAATCAGAAGCTGAGTATGCCAGTTGCTCTGGTAAAATCCATCTACAAAGAAAAGTAGTTTTCTGTGAATGTCTTCTTCGGATTGAACTTAAACAACCTTCTTAAAACGGCTATCTTTGATCCATGATTTGATCTTTGTTACCTTGTCATTCTTTGAGCTCCTTTCAGGGAAATGAAACATTTCACTGAAGGTCACCCAGGATTCCTCTTTTTTATTGTTTTGATCCATTCCAGCCTGAATCTGGATATATCTTTTGTTCTAATGTGGTAAACAGGTAGTCAATTCTGCCCTACTTCTGTGTGGAGGCTGTTCAGCATGGTATGGATAACTCAAGCTTGATTTTCTGAAGAGCTTGAAATCTTAGTGTTGACCATTTTTGAAAACTGCCCCGTAGAACCATATGTGAGGGTACTGAATATAGTTTCAAAAAATTGTCTCTTTCTTTAATGCCTAGACAGGAGCTGGTTTATTCTGAAAATCTGCTGATTTTCATGGTGGCTGCTGAACACTTTAAAACTTGAAAATTCTGACATAATCACTAGCATTCATCTATAGTGACAAGAATAAACCTCTCCAATATGCTCACTTCTCTGTGGCTTTATGTTTTTCCAGCAAGCGTTTTCTTCAGTAAGTCTCACACTATTTAGCATTGCAAATTCAGAGCCATTCCCATCCTGTTCATGTGACTAGCAAATACAGTAAGTGGATACATCTGTAGTTTTAACAAAAACTTCTAGAGTTCCATGAATGTTTTTGAAGTGCAAATGGCAAAATCTTTTGCAAGAGTCAACAAATTATAGCCAGTTTTACATTTATAAAAATACATATAAGAAATAAAAGGTTATGCACTAAGACTTAGTAATTAGCTCAAATCCATCAATATTCATTGCCAATGACAGCTCCACCAAGGGACCCACTTAAATCAAACGACCTTTCTTCTGGCAAACACTCCTGCAGAACCACCAGCCTTAGCAGCCAACATATTCAGGTTTCAGCAGACCAGAGGCAGAGTGAACATGACATGGGAGTTCTTCACCGAGAACGGGTTTTCACAGGAGTGCTGAGCTGGTCTAACAGCTTCCTACCACTAAAAATATGGTTCAGCTTTCCCCTTTTTCTCCCTCCCAGCTGTGTGTACTTACCACGTCCTTTGTGCTAGCTCCAACAATTTGATGAGTCAATTCAGCTCACTCAGCAAGCAAAAAAGGGAGATAAATTTTTGCCTGTTGAATAAGCTGCAATGTCTCATCAAGGGGTCAGGCTGGCTTTGGAGGCAGCAGAAAAAAACAGACAGGATCATACAGCTAGACTGCAATGGGAAAATGAGGCACAGGATCTCCTGTGCTGATAAATTAGCACAACCACCTTCTGAAACGCACACTCCTTGTCATCCACATCCTGACATTAAAAATGGGACTGATAATATGGGCATCTTCGGATATGTTCCAGGTACTCCACTCTCCAGACACGACCTGGCTAAGCTCGAGCAAACACCTCAAGAGTTGGATTTTCTGAACACAAACAAAACTCTATTGTCTAATCAGTAACTGAGATGATAGATACTCATAATTCTCACACCTCTCTTTCAGACAGGATAGTCAAATATAAGTATTCACTTAACAATTTTCTTCTAGCTGAAAGTTACATTCTCTGATAGTCTGTGAAGAATTTGACAAATCCCATCTTCTTTCTGACACCAGATCCTCTTTCTTAGCTGCAAAGATCATCAATAATCCTTGAAATATCTGTCTAATATTGTCTTACCTTTGTAAGTAGAGGTTTCATTTGTCCCAAAGACAGCACAGGATCACAACTAGTAGTGGAGACTTTCATACAGTGACACTCTCTTTGAAATATGTCTCTTCCCTCCAAAAAAAAGTCATGGAATCTTATTTTAGTAAGACAGTTTGAAGAAAAAATATTACAAAAGCACACCCTTCAATCCTTATTGCAGCACCTATTACAGAAAACAGGAAAGCTGAGCCCTATATGTGAGGCTGCACCTCAAGTACTGTGTTCAGTTTTGGGCCCCTCGCTACAAGAAAGACATGGAGGTGCTGGAGCGCGTCCAAAGAAGGGCAACGAAGCTGGTGGAGGGTCTGGAGCACAAGTCTTATGAGGAGTGGCTGAGGGAACTAGGGTTGTTTAGCCTGGAGAAAAGGAGGCTGAGGAGAGACCTTATCGCTCTCTACAACTATCTGAAAGGAGGTTGTAGCAAGGTGAGTCTCAGTCTCTTCTCACAAGTAACAAATGATGGGACGAGAGAAAACCGCCTCATGTTGTGCTAGGGGAGGTTTAGATTGGGTATTCGGAAAAAGTTCTTCACCGAATGGGTTGACAAGCATTGGAAAAGGCTCCTCAGGGAATCTGTTGAGCCACTGTCCATGGAGGTATTTAAAAGACATGTAGATGTGGTGTTTAGGGACAGGGTTTAGTGGTGGACTTGGCAGTGTTAGGTTTATGGTTGGACTCAATGATCTTAAGGGTCTTTTGCAACCTAAATGATCCTATGATTCTATTTTATCTGCTGGTCCACTGCTCACTGACTGTTGTACTTTATGCTTTGTTTATTAAGAAGCTAGAGGGGAAGGGTGTCTATTTGATTTGTGTAAGGAGGTGCTCATTGGGTTAAAAAAAATATCTCTGGAGGGAGTGGGGGTCTGCCCCGAGCACACTGAACTGGAAAAACCTTCTAGATCCCAGCGTAGGGAAAACAGAGACCCTGAGGGGCAGGAGCAGGCACATGACTAGGGGGCAGATCAAAGACCAGACTTTTTGTGTAGTGTTTGCTATAACCTGGGAAGCCACTAAAACTGCGAGTAAAGCTGGAGGAAAGAACCTGTCCTTCAAGGAGCAATGGTTAAGAGAAATAGTCATTTTCAAAGGTTTAAATTTCTGTTCTTATGTAGCAGACGTGAAATAGCTCAGTATCAAAACTATTGTATTCAAAGCTGTGTTCTGGTAAACTGAAGCTTTTATATACTCAATGCCGGTTTGCGCTCACTGGAGGAGAAAGGCGCAGGCAGCTCCACCCCAGCACTCTGGCTCACTGTGCATCCTGTCACGCTTAGATCAGCAGTCTGTGCCCATTACTAACCACCCGCGCTATCCCCACGCTAAATCTTGACATTCCATCCTTCCGTCTGCAGAGCAGCTTCTGCCACATCTCACCGTGACTGCAAGCGGTAAGCTTCCTCCGGCAAACGACCTGTCCATCAGCAACAACGTTGCCCCCATTCCCTGGAAGCAGTTCTAACCTTTCCTGCATGCCACTGGCAAAACTCCGGCACCACATAACCTGATATTTCACTCCAGTCTAGGAGCTAGGCATAGTATTTAGCTCTGCATTAAATGCAATGGCTTTATTTTTTTTAAATAAAAAATCCTAAAATATTGATTCACTTCAAATAAGACCGCAACAGGCAAGCTCTGAAACCAATTAAAAACATTATTAGAAGAGTAAAAACTTTTCCATGAATAAGCTTTCTGTGCACTTGAGAGCAAAATATGACATACTGAAAGGGAAAGTAATATTAATCTTTGAGAATGACAAATTTCCTAGTCAGCAAAAATTTGCTGAAGTTGTATACTTTTTACAAATAAATGAATTTATTGAGCTACTCTGGAATCCTTTATAGCTAATAATTAAAAATCTAAAATCTTATTTTCTTTCTGTAATAAATATAGTGAACAATCAAGATAGATGAGACAAAACTAGAAAGGTTTGTTCGATGATTTAAGTTGAAGAAGTTGCTACATCAATATATTGTACTCTAAAAAGGGCATGCATCATTAAAAAAGAAGGCTCCATAATTAATATGTTTTCGTATAACCTACCTTATTTCCCCTGAGATCACTAACCAAACCCTTTTAAAAATCGATTAGTTCAAGCACGTATCCTAGTACCACTTTAGATAGGAGCAATACAGATATTAGCTGAATTTAAAATTACAACAACTTTATTTTTAATTACTTCCCAAAATGCCAGATTTACATATTATTAAATACATTTCAGTGGCAGAACTGACCACTAAGCATTTTTGGACAGGGCCGGAAAAATTAATTATATTCTTTATAAAAATTCACTTAGCATTCAGAACATCTGCATTGTTGTCAGGGATAATAAATGTGATTAAGCTTGTATAAATTTCACTATATTAACCAGTACAATAACTCAATAGCTTTGCTGAACTGAGCTGATGCTATACATTGCAACACTGAAATACCTAAGTATAATGTAGAGGAGCTCTACAAAAATGTATGTGTCCTCTCAAGGACAAATTCACCTTCTTAAACAGTCAGTACAAGGGAAATTTCTGGAACTGATGAATTTTAACAGAAAAGGTTTAATCACAGCTCATGTACTGTTAAGGCTTAGCAATACCATAGTCCCACTAGTGTTAATATGTTAACGTGTAGTTCTCAGGGTTTCGCTGTGTTTATTAAGAAGAAAGAACTCATACCAGAATATGGCTTATGTTTTGAAGCATTATGGTTAACTGAACCTAGGGGAGTTGTGTAGTATCCCTGAGCCATTCTACAGGAGGCTGATGAAGCAGGAAGGTTGTTTGGCCCAGACAATGAATAGGTACTGCTAATAGTCGACACCAGCATCCTGGACAAAGAAGAAAACGTAAGTAGCAATATTTCCAAGTAAAATGATTTTTTCTGTTAACAAAGTGAAGCTGCAGGCTTCAGAGAACAGTCTAGCTCAGCCATAAAGTACTCTAAACATCTTTCAGAAAACTGATACCCGGTGTGTGCCACCACTGCGACAGGAGGAGCTGGACCTGGAGCAGAGGTCACATTCTTGGTGCTCCATTACATTCAATGAGGATTTGCTCAACGTAGGAAAAGGAGATACTGAAGGTATAGGCCTGACATGTCTTTAAAGTTAGACTGTGCAAAATAGACTTCGCAGTTCCCCTAGATGCAAGGGAAGGACCATGCGTACCTGCAGGGACAATTTCTCCCATCAATCTTAGACTCCTTTTTTAGGACAAAATGAGCCATTCTCTGTGGTACCTGTTTCTCTGTCTACTGACTACAGATGAAACTTAGATGACAAGAAAAGATGAGTTGCCTCTATTTAGATAACATTAAAGGAGCCCCCATCCTGGTATTAATTTTACATTATTCAAAAAAACTATGCAAAAGAACAGCAAGAGTCCTGTGGAATGAGACCTACACACTCCAGCTTAAAAATACAGTCGTTAATAATTAGAGATGGCTACTTGAGAACCTCACTGCTCAAGTGCAGTGTAGACAAATGCGCAAACAAGAGGTAAGAATCGGGATATGTGGTCTTTGTTGTTGGCCCAGTCAACACAGACAGATGATATACAAACAGCACCATTCCATGGAGTCAAAACTGAGGAAAGAAAATCAAGTAATAGACATGCTTATTAGAATGAGAAAATGTCTTGTGAAACTTGGCATTTCCCATTAGTCACTACTAGATAATGTTGTCTCTTCAACAGTTACCAACATCATGAACAGAGAAAAGCACCCAGGGACCTTGAGTCAGCTGATACAAAAAGCATAAATTATTGAAGGAGGGTTGCAAGTAGAAGAGCATATGCAATGCTGCAATGCAATTCAGAGGATGAGGCAGAGGCCAGAGTATGAGGAAACATATATAGGGATCTAAAAGAACACCTGAATGCTCCTTATCCTTTAAAAAAAAATCCATCTCAATTAGTATAATACCTCTTTGAAGTGTCACAGCAAATAACATTTTGTGGTGAGACAGCTCACTGCTGCTGTGTGAGGTGAGTGTTGGATGACTTCTTTATTTATGCCATGGCCATGAGGAAGGAAATCAAAAATGTTTCCATCCACAGGCAGCAGCTCCTATATCAAGTTGTAATGCAGACATTTCTGAGGCAAAACTTTCAAATTGCCATATGAGACATGGTGAAGGTCTATGGCAATTCAATAATAGAAATTTCACGAATAACTGGAATAAGTTATTCCAAGTTAAACTACAGCAAACTTTTAAGAAAAGCAGAGATTAACTCTTGTATTAGTCTATCTAAGCAGAGATTCCTCCATCCTGTTTTGTCTAGAAGACTGACATATATTGTACACATCAGTGTTGCAGCTGAGCAGCTTTTGTACATACAGAACTTGACTACAATGTTGTCAGAAGCAAAACACTGCATAGCAAGTTCCATTTCCTGCAGCACATGGACTCAAACCATTATTACCAAATCTTAGTTTTGTCCTGTATCCAGGACAAGGAAGGTCCTGTCTTAATCTCTAAACAAATCCAGAGACTGTGGTCCCATTTCAGAACTTGTTGCATTCACCATGTACTTCCCCAGTTCTGAGGAAAAGGAAAGCCAGGAAGATTAATTTCTCACCTGAGTAGCAAAGAGAGGAAGAGGCAAAAAGTAACTGGAAGCTCAAGACACCCATCCCTTCCCACCAAGCTGGAAGTCTCCCTCTGTTCCTTTTTCCCATCTCTTTCCCTTCCAGGTCTGGGAAAAAGAATACAAGACACTGCAATTTGTCCCCTTTTCAAGAAGTGAATAACATGAGATACTACAGGTGGATCTGCAGAGTAACAAAATTCTTGCAGGGTATACAGGAATGAAAGTAGGGACCAGCACTGCCTTATCCTGAACATATGGTGAAGAAGTAGCATTGCTGGTAGAATTACAGCAACTTACACACATACATGCACACACACATGCACGCACACACACAAACCGTGCCAAGGGGCAGAGGGAGTTCAAAAATTAAAAATGAGCCCAAAACATAATATATTCTTTTTAAAAGCAAATATTCGCATTTGGGGGCCAGTCTCAAATTACTGGTCCTGACTCATGATTTTTGAACCTTTAGTATTATCAACACAGCTCTTTATGCTGTAATTATAGCACTCTTAATTAGATTGGGAGATTGCTCCAAGATTCCTGAGACACCTTCTGTAACAAATATAGACACCCTCAGGGCAGTCATATACATTTATGGAAACAGCAATTTAAATAACAGCTATAAACGGATCAAGTGGGTCTGGTGACATCATCACAATGAAAAATGATTTTTGACAGCACCAGATGAAAAATTCTTTTAAAAGGCAGTCATCATCTTTTTTTGTTGTTGTTCTTACTACATCAAAATGCACCGATGTGATTTAAAATCGCAATTGAGAAAAACAAGTACTCTTTCACTCATCAGCTATGACGCACTTTCTGAGTGGAAGGTTATAAGGAAGTTGTGTTACACCAGAAATAGTTCTCCACACCCTTGTTGCACCAGTAGAAAACTATTTAATGCAACTCCGGCACTGTAGTTTTTGCTTTGTTTGCTGCGTGCATGAAGATATCAGTTCACATGGTGAGATTTTAAGAACATTCCCGTTTGTTGTTCTTGTTTTCTACTTCTTTCCTAGGGTTTTCTTTGCTAGCCAAATCTGGTTTGGTTTGAACAGATTTGAGACAAAGAGTGCATTGCCTTGCCAAATTCCCTCCTACCAAATTATTGAATTAGAGAAGGCAATCCCTATATCAGTAGACCTTGGTTGTTTTGCTTGACCTCCAGCAGGTGTCCAATTAAGTCTAAACAACTTATATGATATCCCTTTTTCGTTGATAGTTCTAGAATTAAATGGATGAGATCTCTAGAGAAGGATCATCAGTGTCACACCTTTCGTCTTTAATTACAGCGGCTGAAGATGAATGAATGTACCAGAAGGATCCCAGCTGGGAAGTACCACACTTATTAGATAGTTGATAATTTAATACACACTCTGAATTCTGATTATTGCCTTTTAACATCTGAAGAACTTTCCACGTATAATAAAAATCTTAGTACTTACTCAGTTGGACACTGACTATATTCTATTCTTTAAAAAAAAAAACAAAACACTGCACAGATGCAAGCAAAGAACTGTGACTGGCATTAGAGAACAAAGACTTTTAGGCAAAGTGAGGGAAAAGGTCTTGGTTAATTCATTCAATCTGTTGTTTCTAACAAATGCATATACATCATCTAAGAGAGCATGTCTAGGAGCGGAGCAGATCAGAGCAGAAGACCCCTAGAGGACCCCCTAAAGTCCTACCATAGAAGACTCTCACTCCCTCTCCTCTAGCACTGTTGTGCCAGTTTCTCTTCATGTATTTTACTTCTAAGAATGTTTTATTGGAAACGAAACTCTGGATGAGTTCAAATTCAAGAGTGAGTCACAGTAAAATGGACTTGCTAAGTAGAGCCTAGATGCAGACATCTAACATTAGGTCTCAGTAACTAGAGGTGTACGTCTGAGCCACTTGTCTGGACTCCTTATAGTCTGTTGAGAGAAACAGGCATGGACATAACTCCTTTCATCTTCAGGAAGAGGTATAAAAGAGGTCAGATAGTACTGCAGAAGTAACATCCTCAGGGGTCAGCATGAATGTTGCTGCATTATTTTTGTATTGTGCATCCAAAAATCATTCAGGCCTTGACCAAAGCAAACTGAAGTTAAGTAACAGTACTAGATTTTCTTCAGATATCTCAAGCTAAATAGGAACACACTGACCTGTTTTACTCAAGTAAACTTTGACATATGAACAGTGCCTTTCTTTAGTTCCCCAGGGCTTCCCCTGGTAGGGAAATGTTACGTATCACGGCCTAGTGCCTGTGCTCCTTCCTTCTAGACTCCAGTGCAGCCAAACTGAACTGCTGAAGAAAGCATATCCTCTGCAGCAGAAACTAAAACTCAGATCTTCAGCTTACTTATTTTGTAGGTAGGTATAGCTCAGGAAAGGGATGCTTTGGCACAATTGTGTGGGAAGCTTGACTAATCCTTCCACTGGGCACATTTTTATGTTGTATTTTCACATTCTTATTGATTTGCTGTTTCTCAGTTGTCCAAAAATGAGCTGAGTAGCTCACAAAACCAGACAAAGATCACATACATTGTTCAAAGACCACATACATTGAATTGGCACAGCACTGGAGAGGGACTCAAACCCAGCCACTGAGAACTGAAAAGAAAGTCATTGGTGACAGCGCTAAGGTCTCACAACTTTTTTGATTGGCTGCACAATCCTATAAACAGCAAATCCACACACAATATTCCTTCACTTCTGTTGTACAGAGATTATAATGTTTCGTACCAAGTGGCAGGATTGGCTAGTAGTAAAAAAAATGAACCAAGGGATCGGAAAACAGGAATTATTCTTTCTGCCTTTGGAAATCAGAGAGCATTGTGACATTTCAGAGAAACATAGTTATGCTTGCTTCATTTAACTCGTAAAGACCTTGAAGAGCCTCCGCTTCGAACTAGATATTGCCCAGTACCCAAAGCAATCAGCAATAATACTCATAGCTAGTTTGAGGAGCATGAAACAAGACCCTGCATAGACACATGGCAAGTTTTACAGAAACATGCATACATAGCTCCAAGTGCCTTACACTCTTTTTTTAATTCTTCTATACAGAAAATAATCCATTCTGTTATTTCAGCTTCACTCTGTTATCAGTTATAAATGTTTTACAGCTCAAGCACAAGATCAGTCAACCGAGGGGCTTAGTAAATGTGTTATTTATACAGTTATTTGTTAAAATGAACTTCATCACATTACAGAATGTTAAGACAAATTGTTGTGCCCTTTAGATTCATTATAGATGACAAAATACTAAATAAATCTTAAATAGGTATTCACCTTTCATCACACAGGAACATAAATGGTTAGATCTTATCAACAGGGGAGTCTTTTTAATCTTCTTCCTTTATTAACCACAGAAAAAAAATACTGTTGTTTTTCCTGCCTTGCTCTTTAAACAGCCTTATAATCCTTGTTGGGGGGTCAAAGTAGATCTTCTTTCAAGTAATGAACAAATCAATCCCTAGTGAAGGAAAGCCTAACTAGCTTTACTAACTCTGGCCTGCCAGGTACTATCTCACAGTGAGACATTAGTTAAGCGTCAAAGGAAAGCCAGCTTTTTATAAGGGTACTTGATTGTACACAAGCAAGGAGTATGTTATCTTACCATCTGGTCTTGTAACTTCCTCTTTCATTGTGCTGCTACAGATAAAAAAAAAAATACTTAAGACATATATGTCATCTTCTGTGTCATTAACCCAAAATCTCTTAGAATTTTATTAGAAAATAAGTACTAAGACAGTACGGCTACATTTCCTCCCTTATGCTGTGCTAAATTGCTTGTGAAAGTGATATATTACAATTCTTACACTGCATCCATTGCAAAATATGGAAGACAAGCCCACATACTGTGTACATTAAATGGTAATGTTAAATTGGCAATGAAGCAATGAACATCTCCCTAAATGTCCGAACAGGTTCTACAAATTTCCCTTTTGCAGGATACCAATAAATAAATTGTTTCCATCTAGGACTAAGCAAATGGTACTAGTAAGCTTCCTTGGCGGTATATATCCAGGTCACAAGTTATTAACCTTTTTTTTAGTGATCGTTTTTTAATGAATATCCACCAAAAGAGATAGTGCTGCTGTATTTCTCTGCTTGGGGCTGGCAGATCCTTCATTATTAAAAGTCAGACAAGTCTTTAGGAAGAAAATATATTTCTGAGCCAAGAATTTAGAGGCTATGAAACGTTATTAAGGTTTCTGCAAAAGAGAAAAGGTCTCAGTTTGGGTTTTTAAAAAACAAATATTGGAAAGCCGAAGTCAGGAGGGATTCAATTTATTCCTGTGTAACTGGTCAGCACAAGGTGAAATAAAGAGGGAAGGTATGCATGGACCTTGAGCTACCTCCTATGGGGTCATTTTTACCCAGAATGCAGCACACAAAATTGCAAAGGATAGACCCAAGAAGCCAAAAGAGTGCATTGGCAAGTAGCAGACTTAAGCCTCTCCAGGGAACTCTTCGCTCAGCGGTAAACTTGGCAGTGTTGAATTTTCCAAATTAGTGAATAAAACACCTCTAACTCTTACAAGATTAAATGTAAGTCTGGCCCTTCAGGACAACTGCCGTGAGTCCCAGGCTTCACCTCCACAGCAAGTCGTAGAGGGCAGGCGTGGGTAAGGTCAAGAGCTGTTCCCAGACACAGCTAGCAAGTCTCTCTCCTGCACCCTGAAATTACCCTCTTCTCCCAGCAGCACCCAGGTAGCCTCTGTAAAGAGGCCGTTTCTAATTCTCCTGCTCCCATGGCTGCGGATGGTGATGATAATCCATGAAGCTTTCAATCTGCACAAAAGAGCACTGGGAGAAATTAAAGCTCTTCAGGCTGGAACTGCTACTGCAGAATATAATCAATCCATCCAACACTGGCAGCTGCTTTCCAGCCTTTGGAGATTTGAGCGTGTGTAGCAGGACACAGAAAAGAAAACAGCCTGCAGATGGGAGCTTAACCTGCACGTTTTCAATCCCGTTTTAGCTCAGTTAAAACTGCGACTAAAGTCATTATAGTTCGTATCCCACTTCAGGCCCATAACAGACCATGATGAGGTCCAGCAATCCCTCAAAGCATTTAACACTGAAAAATACTGCATTTAAAAATAGGAACAGGCACGTGACAGAGGCAAAACCTCAGGGCGCCATTCAGCCAGAGGGATGGTCCCTGCTTCCCCAGCAGCACTGGCACCTTTGTACTTGCAGCACAGCACCGCAGGGTCCTCGTGCTCCTCACATGGGGCTTGAGAAGATGGAGAAAAACTGCAGTGCTCCGAGAGAAACTGCGGTGATGTGCCACTGCTGCTGTGCTGTTAAAGTCGAGCAGAAGAGAGAGGGAAAAATAACCCCTCTGCTACATGCTTATATCCCAGATGTACAGAAACTCATACACATTTATACGGTGATATACCCCACAGGACTGCTAAGGTCCAAAAGACATATAAAGAGTTCTGCCGTAAAAAAAATGCATTGCTCTTTATTGTAAGAGAAAGGAGATCAAAATTACATAGCTAGGTGAATACAAAAAGGACCTGCATTGACAAGGACCCACTAGCATCTGCCAAGCAGCATGGCCTTGTATTGTGGTGCAGAAATGAGGGCTTCTCCTGCCCACGCTGGGGAAACTCAGGGTTGGGGAGAGTCAGAGGAGGGGCAGGAGCAGAAGCAGCTCTATGTGATGTGGCTTTGTATGCCCTACAAGGTAGAGACAGCCCCTGCACTCAGTAGCTCCCCAGCAGAGATGTCACTTTATGGCCAACTCGGTATTCTGAGGCAGTAAATATTTGCTGGTTCAGTCCCAAACTGATTATAATGATTTCAAAGTGACGGTTCAGTATCAGTTCCTCTCCCAGCAAAAAACAAAGCTTTGAGCCAGTTACCTGCTCAGAATTAGTGTGAGGTTTAGTTAACTGATTTTGAAGAAATGAGGGGATAAAATACACCCATATATGAAAGACAAGATCCTTTTTGCTTCATAGTTAATAAAACGTACCTGATTCTTTTTGTCCAGAGACAGAAAAAATAACTGGAATTTCAAAGGTACTGGCTGTCATTGCCAGATAGCATGCTTCATCAAAAGGCATTTCATCTCTGCATACACACCCTTCACATTCTGCTGCCAAAGCAATGTCAGGCTGGGTCATACGCCTTCAAGGCAACTTTAACTTGGGCACCTCTCTTCAAAAGACATTAAAAATGATTTACATTTTTCCTCCCTAAATCAGCATTTTTTGTATCATTTGTGTCTATGCCAAGTTCCCCTCATTCTTCACCTCTATTCTGGCCCGCCTTTCACCTCTCCTGTGTGCTCCTGTAGACCACTTGAGTGCCAAGAAACCTGTATTGATGAATGCAAAGTTTGTTCAGTTTAGGAGAGGAAACTGTATTGTACAGCTTTCTAGGTAACGTACACTAAAAATCTATCTAGCATTGGCTTAAATCTTTCATGAATAGGAGTCATTTTTCTGAATAGGATACTTTCTTTGCAAATGGCACATACTCCAAATTTGGACTTCAGCCATTTTTTCTCCTTACATTTCTTAACTCACATTATGCAGTTTATGCCAAGATGATGGAAAGTGACATACTGTGATCTCTATCCTGTCAGGAAAAGGCTGGGACTTGATGCAGACTTTTGGATTTTGAACAAGCGCTTGGGTACTGTGGTGATTATTTCACATTGATTACTGTTCTTTACTGCTGATACTATTTTCCCTGAAGAGTTAACTTTTTTCCATCCATAAGCCTCTTCTATCAAGGTAAATTATTAAACAACTCGTTTAGTTTGTTTGAGTGTTGTGGTTCATTTCAGGGTTGTTTCTCCTTTCTCAGAAATACATTTAATTTAGCATGTATTAAAGTGTGCAGCAGAAATCACAGTACAATTTCAGGAGAAATTATGCAGGGAGCAGGCAAGAACTCCACATTATCCACATCACACAGAACTTGATAATAAGTTATTATTCCTCACTCTCAGAGAGGCAAACTAAGCCATGAGACGTGATTGCTGAGATATTCCAATGCTTCTGCAGGCACAATGGTGTGAGTGTTTCCAATATGGCTCAGCATACTGTCTTCACTTACAGTTAATGCCAATGCCAAGCACACAACATGAGGGCACTAAAGTCCTTTCAGATGTTGATGACTCACGCTCTTTAAATATGTCACATGCCCGGACAAATCCAGCTTCCCATAGAAGGCACCAAATGCCATTAGATGAAGCAGATGTTCCTAGCCAACCTGACCATGACCGCAAAGTGACCCTCATCTATTTTGGATTTATCAAATCATCAAAGGCTCCTGCTCCTGCCAACGAGACCTGGGGCAGGCGATTCAAAGAGGTCATTATGTAATGACCAACTGCCTGAGCCAACTGAGGCAGAAAACAGTGCCTTCAGGGGAGCTGGACTGTTCCTGAGGGAAGAGAAGCCCACAGGAGCTAAGGGGACCACAGCATGGGCAGTGCTCTCTCCAACCAGGATGCTGACCGTCTAAGAAGAGAGACCCCAGTGACCGTGACAACCATCAACCAGCTGATGGCCATTGGACAAGGTGAATGAGTAAGACCTGGGTCCATCCAGGAAGACCTTATAGGAACAGTAGAAGGCAGGGAGGANACCAGGGTGCTGACCGTCTAAGAAGAGAGACCCCAGTGACCGTGACAACCATCAACCAGCTGATGGCCATTGGACAAGGTGAATGAGTAAGACCTGGGTCCATCCAGGAAGACCTTACAGGAACAGTAGAAGGCAGGGAGGAAGACCTTATAGGAACAGTGGGAGGCTCCTGACTGAGACACAGGTCTGGGGTCACTCCAGAGAGTCCCATCAGGAAGCCAAAACAATGAAATAGAGCTATCCCAAACATGTCTCACTCAGAACTGGGGATCTGTGCTGAAATGGGGCTTCTTGCCCATGGGCAGGGAGTGCACGGGTGATGACAGCAACAGAGGCCTTTGGGTGCCCTTATGGCCTTGACAGCACCCTTCTGCTTTCAAAGGGCCATAAATACCAAGGTTAGCCAGCCAGCTTCCAGGATGCTTTCTTAGTGTCCATACACCAGAACACAGGTAGTCACAAACATCTGGAGGGTAAGACCACATATCACCTCATACTAGATCACATACCAGATATCAACCACAGCTTCAAGATCAGAAAGAGAATAAAGCAAAGAATAAGTTCACTCAGAGTTTACAATTTTGTTCTAGCAAAGTCCTGGAACGCCAAAACTTAGCAATACATCATTTTACCATAAATGCCCCATAGCTCACTTACTAAGAATAGATGCCAGAACCGCAATCATATGAGTACTAATAATGTCAAAACATGGAATACAGAGGAGGTTGTACTCCCAGATATTTACTCAGTAGCCTTTCAGGAGCTTTACATATCAATTATGTTGTGAAACAAGAGGTTAGTAATGAATAAAACTAGCTGAAAAAAAAGTATTGTACCAGTTTATTAGAAATGTGGACTGTGTCAAGCCTCTTACTGTCATTGTGAATGGAATAACTTCTATAGCTATGAGACAGCAATCAGAGCAGATCACTGCACAGAAAAGACCCCCTATATGGAGTGCTCAGGTGCTAAAAACCACTCAGCCAACAGCCCTTTTCTGCTTGGGTGCCATCTCCAAGTGCTTTATATTTTGCTGTCAGAGACTTACACAATCAAAGCCTAACATTGAGATGATGGTGGCTGTTCCACATCACGTAAGTGCCTAAATGTATCTTTCAATGTCTATATTTAGGCGCATGATTTTTCAAAATGTATTCCTCATCTAGTTTACAAAATATTCACCACAAACACCTCCAGGTTATCAGTAGGGAGGAAAATGGTTTGATATATCACATCTCCTGTTGCCTTTCAGAGTTTTATAGTACCATAGTACCTCAACAATTCTGGTGTAAACAGGGACAGCTTCTGACAAAGGCAAAATCAAGAATTAACTTGGGCAACAGACCTCTGAAAATTGGAGATTTCCTATGAAATCAGGGGCTGATGCTGTTGCTGAGAAGGATGGGGCTATCTGGAGAAGTAGGCAACTCCACAGCATCAACTGCTCCCCAATCTAAGGTCTGTGTCTCCCCCTGCTTCCTCACCCTGCCATCCCCATCCCCTCTGCAGAAGCAGCCTGTCCTCCCACGGAGGAGAAGACTGGAGTGGGTTCTTGGAGCAACAGGCAAGAACTGCTACACTGAGCTTGGTGGAAATTTGCTGATGCAAAAGTGATCTTCAGTGATACCATGCTGCATGCCACTGTAACCCCAGTAATAACTGACTTGGCAAATTTCTTTTCCAGGCAATCTAGCTCAAAAATGGCAAACAGACTCTCTTTCCATATTGTTTACCTGTTAGAGAGTGGGGAATAAATGAAGCATGCACATACATGTGCACAACTTTTGTATATTGGGAAAGTTACCTGTCCTTCACTTTCTCATTTATTAAACTCATTTTGACAGGTTCTTGCACACATGCTTGGACAATTTTTAGAAGTATCATCAATCTAACTGCAGTTGAGTTGCTCTCTCGCCCCCCTGTTCAGGCTGTGACTGAATAGTTTCTTTTAATAAATGAGTGATATGGCTGGGTGTTATCAACCTACTGTAACATTTAATAGATATTCATAACATATATTAATCATGAGCAAGTTTACAAAGGATTCAATCCTGCAAGGTGTTGAGAACACCCGACTCTCCTTGAAGTCAGTGAAAGCAGAAAGGTTGAAATTTTTGTCCTCCCAGGTACTACATTACAAATGCCAGCTCTTCCTCCTGGACATTAAAAAACTGAGCACAGTTTTCTGAAGAAATGCGTGTGCTATACGGTCGGTTTGTTTTACCGCTACCTTGTTCCTTGTGGACTGAAAGATTTATTTTTGTTTTAAAATCTGAACTACAAAAAGAAGTCCACCACCAAATTTATTCCAGGTATACAGAAGTCTGCCCTTAAACAGAACTTTCTGCATTTTCTCTGGCTGTTTTGAATCACAGAAATGCTGCTTGGCATACAAACATCCATATAGAAAATAAAAACGTTGTCATTCCTTTCCAGATGCAGAAGTCAGAAAAACTGTGAATTAAAAATTAACCAAGTATGTAAGAACAATAACACAGCTTCCTAAAATTTAGCAACTTATTAAAGTGACATATGGAATTACAATTAAGATTAATGGGATCCAAATAGAACGAATTTCAATCGGTTTTATTTTGAAAGTATGTGGGCTCCCCTTCATAATTTATGTGAAATTATCAAATCTAACCTCGTTATTGTTGTTTCTTCCCTATCACATCAAGTATAAAGCATGCACACAGAAAATAATACTGTGCTCCTGCAAGCACAATGCACTCTTTTTGACATCTTCCCACAAAAGCAAACACTAAAGAAAATACAACACCGTGCAAATGTTTGAATACAAAGTACCACAGAACATACCAAATAGATTAAAATTCTTAAGCCAATTCTTTAATATGAGATTTTAAGAATAAAGTTCAAATTCCTAACATCTAATAAAAGGAAAATCAACCCTAAGAAAGTATTGTATTTCTTTCTTTTTACACAACAGGAAGGTGGCACAGTTGAAATACACACAACTGTGTTCACTAAATAGACACCAATTTGTCTGGTCTGTTTATAGATACATTCATGTTCTGCCTGGTGTTCGGTCACTTCTTGACATCAGCTAGTAATGTTAGATATTTCAAAAGATGCCATGAAAATACCACACACCAAAAGAGATTATGTTTCTTTCACCCCATCAGCCTCTCAGTTCTGTAGTTCATTTTCATCTTAAGAAAGTGATTTTCAGTACCACCTGGAGCCTTACAGCTTGGGTCTAGTAATCTGCTTCTTCACTTCCAAACTGAAGAGGTTACAGGTAAGGTCTTATATCTCCATAGAATATATTGAACAACAAGCCTTTTATTTACTTTTTTCCTGAGAGGGAAGTCTTGACTAGTCAGAAACTTCTTCATAAGCAGTACTGAAATTCATGGGGCTGAATGTAAGTGATTTTCCAGCCACTTCATTCTCCTGTACATTTATGTAAGAATTTAAACACAATAAAAAGTATATACTTTCTCTCACATCACCAGAGTTAGTGAAATATCACTGGAAACCAGTACTTTTTTTTTTTTTTCCAGAAAGCATCAAATTGAACTTAAACTAGGTACAGGCTTAGGAATGGGATCTTTTGGCAGCTGAAGGAGGTTACACTATGGCCCCCGACAAGTGTGAGTAATAATATTCAAAACTATCTTCACTTTTGCTTCTTCTGTATTTATACTTTTGGCTTGTTTGTTTGTAATGTCCTATGCTATAATTGTTTTGCCTCTGTAGCTCATGATGAAATGTCATATTAGATGATACTGTAAACTTGCAGAATATTTAACAGCCATGAAAAAGCTATTCTTCACCCTCTTCTGACTTCTATATGTTAATGTCTCCTTGTCTCCTTCAACATAATCTAAGTTATTTTAGGGGTTCTTTACCTCTGGACATGCTTTCAAATCTCATTATGCAAATCCAGGATATGACACATAGGCAAAAAAATATATTCAAGTTACTAAATGAGAAATCTGAATCCTTTTCAAGAAGCAGTTAGATACACAATAATAGAAATTAGAACTGTTAACTGAGAATCAATTTTCCAGCTGTCAGTTTAACAAACAATAATAAAAAAGCTTTTTAATCAATTCAGTTGGCTACCTGATGTTTCCTTCAACAGGAGGCATTCTTCATGTGACAAGTTCTTGGGAGAAGAGATGACAAAACCCCCCTGTACGTGGGCAGAATATGTGTAACAGGAGACATCCTGATAACAACAGCCTCCTGTAAGATCCCAAACTCTGATACCCTGCAAGGGGGTCAAGCAGCAAGTGGAAGGTGTCCAGTGCTGAGTGAGAAGAGGAAATAGGGGAAGTATAGTTGCTGTGAGCAGAAAAAAGCAGACGGTGCCAGTAGGCTGTAGGGTTGTTGATTTTGGTTTGTAATTACAACTGACAATCATTTTGAACCACTGCTGCTTTTTTTAATTATTGAGCTTTGATTGCAATTACGAGCCAAAATCAACAATCCTAATAACACAGCTCAGAGTCTTCTGATGAAACAGAAAAATTCTGAAGTGTTTAGGACCTGACCTTATAATCCTGAAATTTAACAGGAAATCTTATTAACAAGAAAATTTTTTGGATCATAGGTTGGGTGTCAAAGTATTCATAGCCTACAACTGTAGGAGTTACAGTGAGGACAGTTGAATTTTTCTTTTGCAACCTGAATTACACTGGGCAAAGCCAGCACTTACCAAAGTGGCAACCAATTATTTCATGCACCGTTTTGCTGTAAAGTCAAGTTTAAGGCAACTGAGTGTCTCAAGACGAACCAAAGCCTGAGGCTTTCTAAAATAGTAAACGTTTTTGAAAATAGTACATCTGACTTTTCTAAGTCATTGAGAACCATCTCATGTACACAACAAAACTCATCAGTCTTGTTAAGCATTTACAAGTAGGTCAGGAATATTTTGAAATCTACCTGCCAGGTTCATCCAGAACCACAGGCTCACACGAGATGCAAAAATCTCATTTTGAGCTTGTGAGAAGCAGTCACAAGAACATGCTCAAGTAGTTAAGTGACTATCATCAAGTCCGTTTAGTCTTTTTCTGCTAAATAACGTGTGTTTCACTTCACAGTCACTCTTGAGGATGAACCTCATCTTGAAAGGAAAACAAAAATAGACTCAGTAAAAAGTTAAAGAAAATCGGACTAAAAGTGACCTCAAGAGTACATCTAATCCGTCTCCTCACTGAACTATATCCAAGCCAAGCCTGACCTAGGAGTTCCTCAGGCAGAGATCCCACAATCTTTCACAGCTTTTGCTACAGTTTTCCTGTCTTTGCTCTCATTACGTTATTCCCAACTTTCAACATAAATCCTCATTTTTCCAATTAAAACCTGTTATCTCTTTTTCTGTCAATAGAACATGAAGAGAACAGTTTCCTCCCTCCTTCAAGTTGTTCAAATACTGTTATGTTTCCCTCTAATATTCTCATTTCTTTACTTAACTGTCCCAATTTCTTAAGCCTTTCTTCATAAATCACATTTTCTATTCCTAATGTTTTCAGCAATCTCTCCAGTTGAGTCAAGTCTTTCTCAAAAGTTAGTGCACAAAACTGGACATAATATTCCAAACAAACTTTTACAAAAATTTAATAGAGCAGGAGATGATTCCACATATCCTACAGGTAACACTCCTGCGCAACTATCCTATTAATTCACAAAAAAATTACTTTTTTAAGTCTTGTTCAGTATGTGATTCACTGTGATGGAGATCCAGCCTAACCCCTTATTCTCCAGTAAGGAAAATACTCAATTTTCCAACCTTTTATTCTTTCTCTGTGTTGATGTAAGATTATTCCTGTCCAAGCCTAACATCTTGCAATTCTTCTTGTTGAACTGCATTGTGCTGCCTTAGACTGCATCTTTAACTTGTCAGACTCTTTCTGAAGTCTAATCCTGTCCTCCACTATGCTCCTTAAATGTTGGTATCATCTGAAAGTTCATGAAAATACTGAAAAATGGTAGTGAGCTTTTGATAACTACTTTCTAAATACAGTTTTTGAAACAGTGTCACACTAATCTTATGATAATTAAATCTGTACAGTGCTTTCTTTGCTAGTTTATAAAATGTCATGAGAAATAGTATCAGAATCCATCAGGAGAAAGCAGCATGCCATTGCCTGTTTCTTTGCTATCCGTAAGGGTAGTTATTATTTAGTTCCAGAAGGAAATTAGATGACCAACATAATTTGTTCTGGCAATTCCATAATGGCTGTTAAGCCATTTCCTTATTATCTTCCAGGTCTTTAAAAATACTTTGAATATTTGTTCCAATCAAAGCTAAGCAGATCACTCTATGATTTTTACTACCTCATGTCACTCTTTGAAAAAGGCAGACACCATGGTTCATCTTTTCCAGTCTTCTGGAATTCTGTGCATCTTCCAAGAATTATCAAAGATAACCACTAATAGTTCTAAAGTTGTTTATTCCAGGCTTCACATCACAGTGAATTTCCTGAGACATGAAACCCGTTTTCTTCCTGAAAACATTGAAGAGCTAAATATTCTCTAAATGGCCTATCTCCTTGCTTACTATTTTGTTCTGAGTTTAGCTTTGTTAAATTTATGAGCACAGCTGACCACTTTAGTGAAGACTGACAGAAAAAAAGCCACTAAACACGTCAACCATCTCAACCTCATCTTTTGGCAACCTATTTTATTATTGTTTTAATAGTGAATCTTGTTTTCTCTTTGGTCTTTCTCTTGTTTCTAACATACTTACGGAAAGTTTTCTTGCTAGCCTTTCTGTCCCTTGCTACTTTATCATGGTGATTGATTATTGAGAATGTGATAACTCGAGCATTAATTCAAACACCTGATGTGAGAAGTACAAGGTATGTTGTGGTACTTTTAAGTGCAATACTGGTCAGCTGGAGTGAGCAGATGCACAGCTGTCTGCCTTGCAACAACCACTAACATTTAGTGGTACGTAGTGGACCTGGTGGTTGTATATGTTCACAAGCGGAACGAGAGCTGACATCAAGTCACGTGCCAAGAGGAGGCACCGTCAGAGAGATCAGAAGAGCAGACAGCACTCTAATGTATGCCACAGCATCATCTCTCTCCTTCTCCTCTTGTCGGGCACATTAGAAGTCAAAGGTAAGACTGAAAATTGGGATAATTATGCATTCAGTGGGCTTACTGCTCCTTGTGAGACATCCCACCCTGTCGTACCTACCTGCAGCTGCCCTTGCTGTGCCCAGTGATGAATGCTGGTACTGTTAGCCGGCTTCTGCCCTAAGCCCCAGGCAGACCAAGAGGTGGACCGACTGGCTCCATTTCTCTCTGTTTTCTTGTCAGTTCCCCTGTCTGTAAATAATGGAAAATCTCTCTCCACCATGCCTCCGTCTTTCTCTGAGCAATGCAATTGGAGCTGTGTCAGGGTAGCTAGTCCTGTCTTTGCTCTGATTGCACAATAATGAAAGGATGGGAAACGAAGACTAGAAACTTTTGAGATTAATCCCCCTTCTGTTCTCAGCTGTCAGACTCACTTATTTTTTCCTTTTTTCAGCTAAATCAGGTCATTATACTACAAATCTTTACTCTGAATGAAAGATTAAACTCAGGTATTTTATTTTCATCAGGGCATAATATTCAGCACAGAATAATTGGCTATAGTTTCATCTGGATATTTGTATGGGGCCTCCTATCAAATTCCACTAAACCCTTACTGACCTTTTCCATTTTGTTGAATTCCTTAGGTTCTTACTGTAGGAGAGTCCTGGCAAACAGAACTTTGCACTCAATTATACCTATCTCCATATCTGAGATGTCATGTTTTCATGAAGCCTCTTTAAACAATCAACAGAATTAAAAGGTCTTCGGGGCTGCTTTTTAATAAAAATAGTAATAGAAAAGAAAAAAAATCCATAACCTAAGTGTTTGTCGTTGACATAGTCAGTATTTTTTCTGCAATTAGAAGAAAAAAAGAGAAAGAAAAAAAGAAAGAACGAGGAAATAAGAAAAGGCTTTCAGACTACGTTTAACTGCTAATAAACTGCTAATATAATAATAACTGCTAATAAAAGTACCACAGTTAAACCAGAAGACCAAAAAGGCACAAGGTCATCAAAATCAAGGCTCATTGAGCCAGTGTGTTTGGATAGATGTCATTTCCACTTTGTCTGTACAAAGAGTGCTAGATTATATGCAGAGAGCAAGCTCATGCTGCCATAAAATTAAAGACAAAAAATATCCACAGTCTATTATGGTGGTGTTATGAGAAGCAGGCAGGTTTCTTACACATGAATAGACTCTCTGGTGTCTACCTTGATGTTTCTTACTTTACTGATTACTTTACTGACAGTGCCATTTTTTTAAAGGCACTATCACAGAGCAAACGTATTTTCTCAACCAAGAAAAACTGGTTTTATGCCACTTCTGCTCTACTGAAATCGACCTAACAGTAGCTTTGGGATTCATTTTAAACAGAGAGAGACAAAGCATGAGAAAAGCATGGAGCATAACGCCCAAAATGGGCCTCTGCTAAAGCATAGGAGGTCTTTGCAGTTGCAACAAATCAAAAAATTTCTAAAGCTAGTGTTTATGTTCATGTTTTGCTCTGTTTTCTCTTAAAAAATATCATCAATTTAGAAGTAAAAGCCTACTATAAAATTCTCCTTCAGAGGTAATAAAGGTCCATGAGAGTGGCTGACGTTTGGAGCCCTTGAAAAGTTAAGCCTCTTATATTAATGCCTAAAAATGTTTATGAAACATTTTGAGTTATTTCTCTCAGAAGTATCAGATTTTCATGATATAAAGGTCATGGAAGGAGTTCATATCAGACTAGGTCCTGCACAGGCCACTTTATTGGGTTTTTTGCTCTCCTATGAAAGGGTAGCATTTCAGTCACATTTTTAGCATATGCAGTGCAAAGGTGGGTTTAGTCCTTCTGCCGTATTATATAGGCAGACCATTGACTTTAGGCAGAAGAGCCCTAATGAGAATTGTCAGAAATATTGCTTGGATCAGTAGCTGCACTAACAATTTTCAAAGGTACAAAGCAAGCCGTGTCCTCTGAATGTGGAAATCTACAACTCACCTCTTCTTCAGGTTACTCATGTCTTCTCTGATATCATTGAGATATCAGAAACAAAATACTCCTTCATAAGGAACAAAAATAGAGAGGAAACAGAACAAGTACCATCTCAGTGACAGAAATGGCAAAGCGTTGCTCAAAGCATGCTGCTGGGCGGGGTTTGGAGATTCAACCATGGCACCTCAAAGTCACTGCTCAAGTTGGACCAGGAAAAACCTTTCACATAGACCACTGGCATGCACAATCCTAAAAAGTCAAACCAAAATTTACATCCAGTGTAATAAGGGGCTTCATCGCCAGTGAGTGAGTGAACCATAGGAATAAGTAAGAAAACCAGGACAGGTAAAAAATATTTGCAAATATGACTCAGAAATTACTTGTCTTCTAGAAATTTAGAATGTCACTCTTCTGTATTTACTTACTGAAGAGGCATGAAAGGCAAGCCTCTTTTCCTGTATAGCACAAGGAGTAAGGGACACTCTGTTTTCCTGGGCAGAGAAGTAGGAAAAAGAACAAGGGTGGAGAGCTCTTGCTGACTGGCTGCAGCTCAGCTGGAGCATGGAGAAGGATAAGAGAGGGCAGTCACCAGGAGAACCATCCCAAAACCCATGTGTGACACCAAAACCCCATCCTGTCACATAATCTGCATAAGAGGACTTCCACTGAAGTGAACAGGAGTTCCCATGAATGTACAGAGGATCTCTTGTGCAGGCTGGTTCACTGTGTGTTACTCTGCCGTATCAGATGTTCTCTAAATGGAGTGCACATTTGGCCCAAATTAACCTGCCTTGATCACATTCTGTGCAGCTCCCTGTTGCACATAAACTGATGACCTCAAAATGTCAGCACTGCTCATTAGCTCGTGCCAAACTTAATTTTCCAATTGGGACAGCTCTGATTTGAGTGTTATCCTACTAGTATGGGTCTCTGCACCATGTACCCTGAACTTCCATTCTCGGCAAATGGAGGAGGCAATGCCTATCTACGCTTGCACTCTTAAAAGTCAAATTTCAACATTTTTTGAAAATACACAAAACTCAGAATTTTTCAGGAGAGTTGATGTGCAAAGTAATCGGAAGTTAGCTTGGGAGCCAGAGGTGGTATTTGCAGAGGTAGATTATAACCCTTCTTGCTACAGCTGCTATAACCATTGCCAGGACTGCTGCTGAAAATCTCCTCTGGCTTGTCAAAGCGAATAACTAACTTTGGCTCATTTGAATATACAGGTCTGAAAACCTAGGCAGTTCGGAGTTCTTTAACCTGCAACCACTAATCACTGTCACAGAAGTGGCAAACTCTGAAAGAGACCTGAGGCAGGAAAGCCTAACCCATTTCAATTGGCTCTCATACCCCAAGTCCCGTTTCCAAAGCAATTTAGGCACCTGGGCGGTCCATGTGGCTTGAGCCCAGAGCTTCTTATTTGTTCCTGAAAACTGTACTCACCTCCTGTGTCAGCCCCTGCCCCAAACCCAAAAGGTGTTCACAGAAGACAGTTGGTTCTTAGCTCTTTCACTGGTAAGTGCAAGAAGGCGTCTGCAGACCAAAGAAAAAAGTAAGTTAAGAAGAATAATAATGGATTTATAATTAACGCTTATTTTTTTACTGAACAATTTCCCTCCCTTCCTTCCAATTTGTTTAAACTGAAGGCAAGAAAAGGATCTCAGCTATCTAGTAAGGAGTAGTCACTCTCTGACGTTGTCGAACAGGCTCCTTCAACTATCAGAAATGCTGAATCAAATCAAAACACTACTGAAAACTTCATAAAAGTCAGTGAGGAAATCCTTCCTCTTCTGCTTGTTATTGATGGCTGCAAAAAACCCTTTATAGTGTCCTGAGGACTTATTCAATAGGATGTAGTCATACTGATGAGGAGGGTTGTTTATTGTTTACACAGTAGCTTAAAGATATAAGGCACTGCAGAAATACTCCAGAAAGTATCGTTCCACGTAAAAGTTCTCAGTTATGCACCCAAATCCTTCCTGCATCAAATTCATTCTGGACT
Organism: Steatornis caripensis; assembly: GCA_013398225.1. Taxonomy (NCBI): domain Eukaryota; kingdom Metazoa; phylum Chordata; class Aves; order Caprimulgiformes; family Steatornithidae; genus Steatornis; species Steatornis caripensis. The sequence continues at coordinate 16,362 of VZSC01008461.1, read as the reverse complement.
TACTCTTCACATCACAAGCTACATTTGCAATGCTCAGAAGGTCTGACTGTATCTATTATCTCACAGTAGCTGATATGCAGTCCGTGTAAGAACATCATAGTTTCTACCTGATATTCATATAATACCAATAATCTGCAATGCATATTGATAATGGTCTTCTCCCATATAGAAGATAAAAACACCGAGGAAGTTGTAGGCTTATTTGTTCAGAATTTAAAAAAAAAAATTAAAAAACTACATTAATGGACCATGGAACTTGCATTCAGAAGTGATAGAATGGTATAGTAAGGACTGCATGAGCAACAATAACCTGGTCATTTTGTGTAAACACATTAAAGTAAAGCATGTAATTAGGAGGCTGTACATGAGCTCAGAAATTTCTGAAATAATAAAAGACACAGTTGTGTCCATAATCTCAAAAACAAATGTAAAAGAAACTTTAGGTACCCTAGAGGCAGGACAGACAGCACAGAACAGAGTGCAAAATCTCTGGAGATCATCTTCAGCTCTTTTGCTCTTTCATTATTGTCACTGGCACCAAGTAAATATATTGATTACAGGATAGTTTCTGCCACTTCCTGCTCTCAGTGAGTAGCTCCTCACTTTATACTAAGATTAGCTACAATATTGATTTAGTGATGAGTTATACATACTAATTAGTCATATAGCCTATAATGGAGCAATTCACACCAGTAACCATTCACAATGAAAAGACCTGCTGTTTGCCCCACGAGCCCTTTCAGCTTCTCTTCTGTGCACCACGCTTCTATGAAAACTTTTTTCCCTATTTTTATGTCTATTGAATAAAAATTTTTACATATTTGAAGGCTGTTATACCCAATACAACTGGAACAATCCTCCGTCATGCTGCTTTTCTCTCTAAACTCCAGGTCCCAGGGTCTAACTTTTTCCAGAGAAAGCCAGGAGAGCTAGTTTGCAATGAATCAATAACCTCTAATCAATAGAGCAGGAAAGGCATCTCTAGAGGTTGATTTTAAACACCTGCCACAGAGTTAAATAAATGCTTCTCAGGAGGCACCCATCCTCCTGTGTCAACTAGAGAGCTGTGTCAAGACCGGGCACCTGACTTCTGGTGATTAACACCAGGGGCACTGAGTGTCACCACTATTGGGCTTAACCACACTAAGCCACAGCAGAGTTGTACTTAGCCCATAACCTATTAACAGGACACTGTTTAGGAAACTAAAAGTTTGGGAGGCTGAAATGCTGTCTTTCTGAAGCCAGTAATCTGTTGTTTTAGTTTTTTTTTAAACGGGTGATAGGAGAGAGAGAAATAATATATTTATCTTGTGGGAGACACAGGAAGAGAACAAAGGGTCTTTTGGGGTTTTACTGTAGTTGCAGACAACTGTCCTCCGTGATTTAACTTCTCAACGAGATTTTGTAGTCCCAAAAACATTTTCCGTTGAACTTTTCTGGGCAAATTCATCTGGGATGTATTAAGACAAATCCAGTTATACTGATCTATTACTTCTGTCTGAGCACTTAGTTTTCTTCAATTTAATAACAACATAAGGGAGTAGAAAAATGTTTAAGCAATGAGACATGACATACTATACCATGCTGTACTGCTGATTAATGTGTATACCGGGTGGATGGGGAGTAAGACAAGTGCCTACACCATATGTGGCGAGTACATTAATCAATATTAAGGTGTATTAACAGGTACAGAGAGAAGGTACTGAAGACGAGCTGGTTTTGGAGCCCAATCCTGCTGTGATGGCAACGGGGGACTGAATGCTGTTGACACAAGGAGTCAGCCTGACCTCTGAGGCTGTGACCTTATAAAAGCACATGCATTTGATGAACTCCATGTCACAGGATGTTGCAGATGCTAAAAGCTTACGTGGATTCAAGGAGAGGCAGGGTAAGTTCACAGATCAGAAATACTTTCAGGCTGTAAATTCAAAGAAACATCTCCAGGTCAGGAAGTCTCTGAGCTGCAAATGATTGGAAGCAGAGAGAGTACCCAGGGAAGTATAATTTATCATGTACCCTGTTTTTATACTCTTTCCTAGACATCTCCTTTTGATGGCCATCAGGGACAGGACAGAGAGCTAGAGAGCCATGTGGTACAACCCCATTCAGTGCTCTTATAGTGTGGGTTTTTTATGTCCTAGCTTTACAATGTAAGACTGGTCCCCATTAAGCCTATGCAAGTTGTTCAGCACTCAGAGTGGAACAGTACATGCAGCTATACGCATATCTCCACTGATAAACTGAACAGCATCAAGACTTTTAGGTGACTGGCTCACTGCCAACACCAGCAGGAATTCAGCATGATCTTCCACCACTGAGACCAGATACCACCAAGCACCTGCTCCCGGTGATGCAGCAGCTCTCATTTCAAAGCTCTGGTGAGGCTTGGTGTCTTGAGAGCTACTGTCTGCCTGAAGGTGAGAAACCAGCCAAGAGATGTAACTCAGCAGAGTACGAGGCACTTCAGGAGCCCCCCAGCACCACTGCTCCAGGTGAGGAGTGGAATCCCCCCAGCTCTCCGCTGAGTTCAGAAACATCCTCGTTTTCTACTCTGCAGGGCAGAAACCTTATAAAGCAACTGCCGTGTTAGGGAAACCAAAGAAACAACAATAACACGTTGCCTATTACAGCATATTAACATGCCCCACAGCAGCCTCTATTATGACTCTTAAACATTTACCCGAGATACTGGAATAAATAACTTTTTAATTCGTGGTCTCCCCTCCAACCCCTCTGTTACTTCCAACCCCTCCTTCCAGCACAGGAACCAGAGGAGTCCAACAGCCAAACAATGCCCTCACCTGCCTACTCTCAAATTGAATTAAGATTCTCTACTGCTTCTAATTTAATGTATGAATGCATACAACAAAAGCAAAGCTTTTGGTTTGGCTTTTCTCTAACTCATGCACTCCTGTGCTTCAAAATATCTTTTAAGAGGCTGAGGCGGTTTTTAAATTATACTTTCAACTAATAAATAAACAAATGGATTTGAATACTGATCATTTTCCAGAACTATGTTTTTTTTTGTTTGTTTTGAATTCAAAGAAACAGCTGTTTAAAGGTGACTGGCTAAAGGTGAAGAACTCTGAAAACTGGACTTGCCAGTAAAACTTCTCGGCTGTGTCTCATCCTTTGTCTCTATTTTAGGCAACATGAGGGAGCATCTGTAACTTTCAGCATGCTATTAGGATCTGGCCCTGTGCGGATCAATAAAGACTGCATGACTTTACTCCACACTCCAGTCCAAAGCTTTAACTACTCACTAGACAGCCTGTAATTTCAGCAAGGAAAGAGAGTGCCTGCAGGTGTTGAATTAATGCACCATGAAAGCAGAACTCTGCTGTGTTGCAATGGAGCTAAAATCAGGCTTCTCTGGTATTGTGGACAGCATTCAGTTCCCAGTGTGTTTCTGACTTTGGATACATAGGCTACCTAGTAATTTTGTCACATCTTGAAAATAGAGAAGGGAAAAAGATCCATTTAGACTCTTACAGTCATAGGTCATATTTACCATTCGCTAACAAACTGTTGTGGTGCGAATGGAAGCAGCTTCTTCAGTCCCACAACACAGAAAGTTTCTTTTGTATTACTAAAACTATCGGAAAGGAACTCAATAACAAAATAAAGTCACCAATTTCTAATAGTCTAAATTGTGATGTTAACCAAAGTTATCGTCAATAAAAGTTAAACTTTGGGAAAAAATGTATTTTGAAAGAATTTTTTTTAATTATAGAAGTTTACATTTTAAAATCAGAGCTGAAACAATGTACTCAGTAATTTCAATGTCACTGATCCCATTGACTTTGGATGAGAAAAGTGACATAGCCAGCGTAGAAAAGCCATCACCCAGGCAGCTGCTTTTTAAACAGCCACCTGCTCAGCTGTGCCTCTGTGGGTAACATCCAGTTGCTGTTCCATATGTGTGACATTTCTGAGTCCAGCTTGTAGCTTTATCTCCCAGTATCTCAGTAAAGCTGTGAAAATGTAGATTTCTGACTAAGGCCACCTGTCTGTGTCCCTAACCTGTACCACTAAGTCACCCCATGGGGAGGAACAGGCGAGACTTCAGTATTGAGGTGGAGGGGAAGACGCCTGCTCAATATTTTGAGTACAGCTGCCCTGCTCCCTGGAGGAAGTTTGCAAGTCCTGATCAGAGCTAGTCATCAAGGTGAGGTGATGTAGGCAGCTGCCTCAGGCAGCAAGCTGCCAGGGTGGAAGTCAGCCGTTGCTGTCACTACAGCTGGAAATGTGTAGGGCAGCAGCTACTTCTGAGTGGGAGAAGGAGGGGTCTCATTCAAGAAGCAACTACCATTCCTCCTCTTCCTCTCAGCAATGATGTCAGGCTCCCCAAGGCTCCTCAGGGCTTTCCAAGGATCAACTTCTATTTTTTGTGCCTTAACTTTACCCCTCTACTTGCTAAGAAGTCTTACATGAAGAGACACAGACTCTCCCCAGCTAACTGCTACAGACTTGGTGTCCCAGGGAGAGATATATCTTAAGCTACCTATGACCTTCTGCAAATCTAGGCCAGGCCAAATGTTCTAGTTAACAAATCTACTCGTCATGTCACTCCCCTAATACGCACTTACATCTGGTTCACAGACTTCTACAGTCATAATAGTGTTGGTTGGAATGGACTTCAAGAGGTCACGTTGTTCAACATCCCGCTTGAAGCAGGGCCACCACAAGCCCAGCTGTGTCTTTAAAATACCCAACATTAGAGATTACAAAATCTTTCTAAGTAATCTGCTCCAGAGCTGCACCTACAGCAAAAACTTTTTCCTAATGACCAACCTGAATCAGTCTCTGGCTGTTGGCCCTTGTTATATGACCAGCCACTACCATGAAACACTGCTGTTGTCTCACCTTTGTGACTGGCCTTCAAGATGTTCTAAAGGCAACCTAACCTGAGTGGACTGGGGAGGACTAATTTTCCTCAGTCCACTGGCCATGCTCCTCCTAATGTACCCAGCACACATGTGCCTCCCTTTCGACAAGGGTGCACTGTCAGCTCATATCCAGTTTGGCATCCACCTGGTCCTTTTCAGCAGAGTTGCCACTCAGTCAGTTCCTAGGGTTATTGGTGCATAAGTTTATTTTAGACAAAGAACCAGAGAAAAGATAAAAAAAAAAGCACTGCACATCCATAGGAGCTTGAAAATAACATGTTCAGTTCCCACTATCCCCTTAGTTCCCTTTTCTGTACTCAGTGTAAATGGTAGGATCTGCCCCATGTTATTATTAAATTCAGCAGCTGGAACAGCCAGTACAAGAGCATTCACAGATGCTTTTAAAATCAGGCTTAAAAACATTACCTTCTCAAACATAATTAGGAAAATTGCTATCAGCTTGGTCAAAATTTATGCATGTTGGGTGCATGGGTGACAGCATACATGTGGGGCAGGGGAAAGAGTCCCCAGTGTATTTCACCTGCTATGTTCACACAAAAAAGCAGTGCATCCCAATAGAGGTGGATTTGTTGAGTGAAATAGTCAGTGCTGAGGACTCAATATACACGTCATAAAATTTCAGGGCATTTTATTTCTGACTATCTCCTGTCTGGAGTTGACCAGCCATGAACAGAGTGAATTAGGCACAAGCTGGGTCCACACCTTTCAGTTTATTTTTATGCACCTCAACACTGCTCTACAACATGAACCAAAGTATTGAAAACTGGAAAGACTAAGACTTGTGCTGTCTTAATTTGAACTAAAATGCTACTGCCGAGGTACCAGTAGTTTCTTCTTTGTGCACTTCCGGACTCTACTACTTGTCTCTCAATAACGTTCTCATGCCTTACTCTGAGACCATGAGAACCAACATATCCAAGTAAATTTCAGGTGTTTGGTACCATTTTTATTTATCTCAAACTTCAGTTCAAGAGTCACTAATGTTTTCTTCTCTGCCTCATGTCTGTTATTGCCTTTTTTTTATGGCATGTACCATTGCAAGCCTACATCCTTCCTAGAGTATTTGAAGGTTGCTGAATTTATTTACAACCAGAAGCACATTGATACTTTCCACTATGGCACATTAATACTTTCCACTATGAGCTCTTCGCTATTCCTTGGACATTAATTTAGTTTAATATGATAGCCAGAACTCTCTGACATTGTTAAAGTTAATGATCTGATACTTTACAAGACAAGAGACATTTCAAATCAAATTGATTGTATTAATAGTTTTATTGAGCAACATTAACAGAAGTGTGTTGTTCCACAATGTCCTCAAGAAAAGCCTTTATTGGCACTTTAATGGTGACAGAACATTCAAATCCTAAGTAAGAGGCACTTCTTATTTCTATAATACACAATTACAGATAGCCTAAAATTCTAGATTAGAAACTTAAAAGCCCTATCATCTGTTGAAATGTATGGATAACTTCAGCATGCAAATCATCCCACTTTACTGCAGATTCTCTGGTGTTTCTAGCTGCCTGTGCCAAAGATGAGGAATATCTGGTGGAAAGGAGATGAATGAATTTGCTCCCGAGGTACAGAAGTATCCAGGAGACCATTTGATAAGAGGAAGAAGGGAAGGTAGCCAGCATCTTGGAAAACAAGTTTTATTCTAAGTGGTAAGATATTACAGTATTTCAGGTCTATGTCATGGATGCTAAAGAGAAACTGGTGAGGAAGGCAAGAGGCATGAGAACTGGGAAAAGCGGGTATATACATCTCAGTGAGCCAAAATAGGCCAGTTTCACAGGTATGACTGAAAGCTGCTGAGAAACCATTTGTTCACACTGTACTTACTATCTGAGCCTATTGGACCTAAAAGGGCTTATTCAAGCCAAAGTTTTTCTCAGCCAGCAGACTGCTGCATTGGCCCTCACACAGATGATCAAACAAGCAGTTTCTCAAACACATCACAGGCCCAATTCAACACTTTTCTTCTCATGAAGGCCATGTCGTTTAGGTCAAGCTGAATGTCAAGTATCATTAAAATATTGCAGAACTTTAAATTTTTTAAACTTTCTCCACGTCAGATTGCCAAGTGATCTTTCCAACATAGATACACACACATCCTCTCTAAAGCAGCATATCTATATAAACAACTGTGATCAATCAAGTAATGCCACATACCTTGGAGCAGGTGTGATAGGATTGTCTGACACAGTTTAAGGTGTTTTGATGAAGAGAGGGTATCTTCTGCTACATTGCTTTGAGCATCCGAAGAATTGAAAGCTGAAGACAGCACAGTTCAATAAAATTTTCCACCTCCCTCCTTCCTTCCATTAGGTGTATTTGCCTAACAAGGCACATTCAGAGAAGAAAACAGCTACCTTAAATAACAGGGCTCATATGTGATATGATACACCACAATAATCAGTTCAGCCTGCAAAGTGCTGTTTTCAGATCACTACTGAGGGGGACCTTGCTTGGGTGCTCTGACTGTTTCTCTCTGCTGATGGCATTAGGCAGAATTGCACATCACTCCCTCAGTTTTAGACACCATAGTAACCACCAGGTTTACATTAGACAAATATACTAAGCGGTCCAATTACCATGCCAAAGGGATTTTTCAGATAACCTTTCAGCCTTGTAGCAGTGGCCAAAACTGTGGCTTGCAAGGGCTTGCAGTTTTCAGCCTGTCTTGTTTTATAGTGTTTTCAATTAAAAGTGCAAGGCGGGTTAGAAGTTGCAAGTGTGCACATAATCCATTGAAGAAAAAGGCCTGGCAGCCATTGCCTTAGAAGAGTAAGATCCTATCAAATTGTCTAAGCAGCCCTTAGTCACATAGAGTTTTGGCACCCTGCTAGATCAACAAATAGAAAGGGCAGTAAAGACCATCCCAACTCATAGGGTAAAGAAGTCTATGTGGCAAACCCTTCTGCCATTTCCTCCACGCTTTGCTGCTTTCTCCACAGCTACAAATGATTTTCTGTGCCTACAATTTTCAAGAGAGAGCCTTTGAAACTGTGTATGATGCAACAAAGTTTGACAACAATCCGGCAAGGTCTGCAGCTGAAAAAGGAGGCAGTGGCAATCAGGGGAGAACTGCAGACAATTGTTCCACAGCCGCTGTTGCTGAATTGTAAGCCTGTGCTCGTGAACTAAAAAATCTATCTCAGATAATTGACATTTATTTGATTGAACCAGCAGGGTGCTCTCCATCAGAATGGGAGGAGACCATATGGAATAACAGTATGAGTGGAGATAATGTTTGTCTGCTGAGTGTGTCAATGTGTTTAGAGATTATTCATAGGGCTCTGGGGATTCCAGCATGGTAATGTTTCAGCTAAATTAGAATCAGATTAATTGCTCTAATCTAATGGAAAGACAATGTTTATCAAATTATTGCTCCTTCACCACATGATACTGCAGTGTCATTACTCTCTGAATTTAAAAAAAATAATAATCAAAAGGCTCTCTTGTATCACATCTGCTCAAGAGCTCAGTAACAGTGCTGATTTCTGCACAGGAGAGTTAATGCAGTTTATAACTCTATGAGGAACTAATGAATTAGAGTGAAAGCTTTGTAGAAGATAAATCCTTCATATTGTGGGTAGGCCTTAGACTATATTCATTAGAATGACTTTACCTTGTTTTCTGCTTGGGCTTTTTTTGGAGGGAGTACTTTATTTTTGCTCAAATGTTGATACTTCTTTGCTTGTTTTAACCTTTATTTCAGTGGAATGAGGGGTTTTTTTCATAGTAAGTAGCACTAAAACTGGTCAGTATAGTAACAAATTAATGTTCTCCTCATTTGCTCTCACCTTCTTTAATTTTCTTTTCATCTGAAAATTGCAGTGAGATGACCAAAAACCAAATGTGAAGATAAGATAAGATAAGATAAGACAAGACAAGACAAGACAAGACAAGACAAGGCTGGAAGAGTGGGTTAACAAGAACTTTCTGAAGTTCAACAAGGACAAGTGTAAGGTCTCGCACTTGGGAAAACATAAGCTAAGAATGCAACATAGGCTGGGATCTACCTGGCTGGGGAGCAGCTCTGTGCAAAGGGACCTGGAAGTCCTGGTGGGCAACAAACTCACTATGAGTGAACAGTGTGTTGCCGCAGCAGCAAAGACAGCCAACAGGATGCTGGGTTGCATCAATGAGGGGGTCACCAGCAGAGATGAAGAAGCCATTATCCCACTCTACTCAGTGCTTGTCAGGCCACACCTGGAATACTGTGTTCAGTTTTGGTCCCTAGTATACAAAAAAGATGTGGACAGGCTGGAGAGGGTCCAGAGAAGGGCCACAAAAATGATCAAAGCACCGGGAAGCCTGCCACATGAGGAAAGGCTGAGAGAACTAGGTTTGTTCAGCCTTGAGAAAAGAAGGCTTAGCGGAGACCTCATCACCATGTTCCGGTACTTAAACGGTGACTACAAAGAAGATGGAGACTCCCTTTTTACAAGGAGTCACATGGAAAAGGCAAGGGGTAATGGGTACAAGTTACTCTTAGGGAGATTCCGATTGGACACAAGAGGAAAATTTTTCACAATGAGAACAATCAGCCATTGGAATAATCTCCCCAGGAGTGGTGAATTCCCCAACATTGGATGCTTTTAAGATTCAGCTGGATGGGGTGCTAGGCCATCTTGTCTAGACTGTGCTTTTGCCAAGAAAGGTTGGACCAGATGACCTTTGACATCTCTTCCAACTTGGTATTCTATGATTCTGTGATTCTATGATAAGATGCCTAAAACCCTTCAGATATACTTCACATTATTTAACACTTAGGGTCATTTTAGATCACCTATCAAATGCCTATGCTGAGGAGACACAGAGCTCTACAGCTTCTGCAAAATGTAGTGGCCGTCTGCAGTTCTGGTAGCACTGCATTGCAAGTGTTGAGCACCTCAGAGAGTCAGACACTCCTTTAATCATTCAGTGGCTTGAATGGTGCAAGAATAGCCTCCAAAGATGTCTTTAAAAATTGATTCAGGGTTTTTTACGCTTGGTATTTTAGAATATTTCATTATATGCTATACATGCTAAAGCACAACATTAAAATATTACCCCTTTTAAAACATTATGTAGTAAGCATGATCCTCAAAAGGGGAAGAAGCATGACCTCTTTCAAAAGTGCTAATAAACCAACCAGGAATACCCCTCCAATCTGATTTTCCACTGTGTTACACTGACGTGATGCTACTGAAAAGCCCTAGAGTCCGCAGGACTTTGTGTATCAAACCGTAACAATAGACGACAGTCAGGCACTTTGTCTCTGCTTAATTTATAATGGTGACACTGGGTTTGCGAGGCATTCAGGCTGCATGCTTAAGAGAGCACTGAACAAATATTTTCTAGGCTTCTATAGTAACTAATAGTTGCTCCTGTCTTAAAAGAGTCATATATCCTCTCAAGACATATTTCACTGAAATTCTATTTAAGAAAAGTGAATACTTTTGTTAGTGGAGTGTCCACAATGCATATTAAAACACACAGTTTACAGAAGTGGGCCAAACATAACCACGAGAGTGATTTAATGCTGAGTGGAAAGCAGTGCTTACACATTCTGTCCCCAGTAGCTTTCTCTCCCAGGTACAACCAGGCACAAAGATGCCAAGGTTTTAAGGCACAGTTCTGTGATGGCAGGGTATTTGTTGTGCTAGCATTTTAAGATTCACTGTTTTCATAACCCATTCTGCCATGCATTTTCTTCAGACACATGCAACTGGGTTTTCTGGCGCTTCTGGAGAGACAAATCCTCCCTCAAGCTTTTTTATTTGTGAGACATTAAAAGTTCATAGCAACTCTCCCATCTAAGGCTTTGAGTATTAAGCCTTGCTTTATAAAACATAGATCAAAGCTAAAGTGGCATACACAATTCAAATTGGGCTGCATAAACCAGATGTGCTCTGAAGCCATGATGACCAAGACCTACCCACTTGCTCTTGTCCGAGTTTCATTACAAAGCCATCGTTAAAAACTTTTTGGCTACCCAGCTCTGTATATATCTGTTTGAAACTAACGGGAACATCTGCCCTCTTTCATTGAGTTTTCCCACTACTTTTGAAGTGAGTAAGTCATGGTCTATGGCGGAGAGACACTTACTCTGTCATCACTCAGTGCTGGGATCTAACTTCTTACCTTTTGTTCTGAGAGCTTCAGCAATAGCTTCCCCGTTGTTTTCCCTGCCGTAGGAGCTGTGAACCGCCAGCCCAGCCACTCCCTGCTGGGCTCCTGAGGTCTCCACAGCACAAAGATCCACATCCACCTTGTGCCAGGGGTGGGAAGACGCTTCTCACAGATATATGTGACTTAAGGATGACAGGACTTTCTGAGGAATACTGTGGTTCACTGAATAACCTACATCATGAAAACACTACTCAGGAAAAATACACTGGTTTAGTACATATCCATAAGCTTTGAAATACGGATGGCTAATCTAAATGCTTGATTTAAATGAACTATTTATTCATGATCTTTAAATTTCCGCTACAATTATTTGGAAATTATTTAAAGTAGCTGTAGTCCCACACAGGAGAAATGGTGACATGCTGTCGGGGAATCTTTGTTGGTAAAATATACAGCTTTATCTGTTTTGAAGTAAAAAAAATGTTGTGCACATAGGACACTCCATGTGGCAATGAATTAGTACATTTGCAAACCAGCAGCAGGGGATAGCGTTTCTGAAGAAAAGTCCTTTACTAGAATCTGCAGGGTACTTCAAAATTGCTATTATTACTATCTATTAAAAATCACAGTGTTAAAAATGCATAGAATGCTCTACAAAAAGATTAATGTTATAGTTTATTCCTTGCTCCAAAGAATTTAAAACACAGTTCTGCCTCCAGAGACGTTGTCGCCATGCTCATGTAAGCCTGAAGGACCCAACAAAGTCGATAGAAGTTACAGTGTATGATAAAGAGCAGAGCTGGGCACTGATTTTATAAAGGCAAAACAAGCAAAGAAATGCAAGATATTCAGGTCTGAGAATTTTGACCCTGACTCCTCTTACAGTCTGGTTTAATTGCACTGCATGAAATCCCGTTCTCATTGGGAGTCGGTGGAAGTTTATCATCTATTTAAATGCAAATTCAATTCACTTCAAGGAAGTTTCCCCAGTTTAGTTCTACATGGTATTTCCAGTCATCGTGGTTTGGGCCTGTACACATGTAGCACTGCAAAATATATAATCTCAGCTGTTCTTCAAGTTATTTAACAAGGCATTGTGGCTCTAAACGCTGCTTTCATTACTTTTGTAAATGTGTGGTATGCATGTGTATATATGTATGTGTGTGTGTATACACGTATTTGAAAGAAAGTACGTGAATAAATTTTGGAGAATAAAACTGTTTGCTTTCTTAATTTTGGCAGTACAGTTTTCTGGCACCCAATCATTGTCCAAACTGGTATGCACTAAGAAATTAAATAAAAGGACTTATACCTCTTTGGTTTATATACCCGAGTAATGGGATAAGAGGAAGATTCCCAGATAATTAATTTTGATTACAGTTTTGTTCCAAGCTCTCATTCAAACATGTATACAAAATTCATAAAGATATGTGGTCTTCTCTACAGAAGGTCAGAGGCAGCTTTAGACCCAGGAGAGGCTGCAGTGAGAGGAGTGTCACCCTATTTATTTTACTGTTGTAATTCTTCATTATTTTGGAGCTGTACCAGCAGAGCAGAAGTTGTGCTGGCATGACTTGGTAAATATCTTACTACTTCGGTACTCAATCATGACTTCTGCAGGGCCATCATAAACTGTTGCATCAGTAGGTACGTACATATTTAGTTACATTTCTAACTACATAAGACCTTTCTGATCTTTAATGTAAATATGCGATGTACTAAGGGCACAGGCTATATACATGATATACAGGCAGTGGAGCAGTATTGCAGCACAATGGCAGCTTTCCACTGTTCAATAACTCAATTTTTATCTAATTATCACAAATTATAACATAATTTCTGAGACAACAATATTGTTGTACCCGATTTTCTGCTTGAGCTGTACAAACACGAAAAACCACCTGAAACTGGCAAGCTCGATTGTGTAATTGGAAAAAAACCGCAGTTTGTGGTAAACAAAATGCGCCAAATTTTTTCACCTGGAGCAAATTATTACAGCTGTTAATAAAACCTATTTAAATAGCCTTCATAATAAATGAGAAACTGTTCAAATAGCTGTGGATGTGGCTCTTTAGCTTTGTCTCTGGGGAGTAGCCTAGTGATTGCAGTAGAAATAAAGTGACCACAGATTTCAGTATTGCAGGACTGGTGGCTCCTGTAAAGGGAGAAACTTATTGCTGTTTCTCACTGTTGCAGTCTTTGAAAGACACACAGACACACGTGTACTTTGCATCTATGTCTCCAAAAAAAAAAGGAAAAAAGAGCCCACAACACTTCTTCAATTGATTTGCCCTTTGTCACTGTCACAGATATGTTTTCCCTATTTTGACAGGTAGTTGTAATTCTATTAGCAGCTCATCGACTTCCCCGTGAAATCGATCTGTGTTGGGCTAGCTGGGCCTTCTTAAACTAGCTGATTTATTGCTTCTGCCTGCTAAAAAAATAGAAAAAGAAGAAGAAAAAGAAGGTCTTCTGCCTCCATGGCGAAGAAAGTACCTAAACAATGTCTGAAAATGAATAATTTTTAGCCTGGCTGCTGGTTGTCTCAGTTGGCAGATGAGCTCTGACCTTTCACCGGCAGTTTTGCTGAGACGCCTGCTGATGCTGGCATGTATAAATGATTGTCAATTTCCCTTATTAATTTACCTGGCTGCCTCATGTATAAACTAAAAGATCTCATTCACCTTAAATGTCCTCAGCATCAATCTATCGTGTTTACCTAATTTTGTGATTTCACAGTGGGCTGCCCAACCGCCTGAAACTGGAGAACCGCTTGAAACACATTCAATGCCTATTTACTCATGCATACAGAAAATGGGGGTAGATGGGTGAATTTACCGTTGTTGTTGGCATTCTAGTTTACGTCAGAGACACAGGATATCATCATACTTGCCTTTTTCAGTGGCATCTGATGAACTTCAATGATTCACCAGGGTCTAAAATGATGTCCTGGAATTTTAAATGATATCCTGGTATCTGTCTTGGTTGCATTAAATCTTTCGTGTTTCTTCTGGGTCAGAAAAATAAATTACTTTTCTACCGGCCAAAAAGCAAGTTTGTTGTTGCAGGTTGTTGTGTGGAGCTTTTCTGTTATCTGTAAATATGAATTTTTCACTGTGGATACACAGAGATAAAGAATATTTTTGTGTACTTGGTTTTCTTAACCAAAAGTCAGTTTCTGGGTGCTTTTTCTGATAGGCTGAGGAATCAAAGCAGAGATTTAAAGAGGAGTAACTACCATTTGCAAAATTGAGTACCTCTCCTTTTTATATAGTGGTGGGGTCATTCGTTTCTTCATTAAGCATATGCAATTAGTTAACTAACCCTGTTCTATTCTTACATGTACTAGAAAGGGTTACAAGAGTAAGTACAGAGATGCTGTATTGTAGGAGGTCATCAAGAAAGAAGCTGACTACCCAAAGTTTTGCCGTAGTGAGTTATTTTCTTTCCAGCCTCCTTTCCTTCCGACTCAATTCAAGATCCATTATGGATTTTAAAGAGCACCTTAAAGCTGACTCAAAGGTACAAGAGGGAAAAGGAAAACAATCCAGCAGTTATATGACTTTTAAAAAGGCAGAGGATATGTAGAAGAAAGTATACAAGTCTGCACTGTAGAAGAAGGAAGAAAATTCATTAAAGTCCACGTAAAAATAGAGTTAAATAGCACTGCTGGAGGTGGAAATTAAGGTTGATACACTATGCTTAATGAAGAGAAAAAACACCAAATCAAAGTGAGACTGAAACTAGCAGGGAAAGAAGGTGTTATCTTGCAATACCTGCAACAGGAAAAGCATCCAGAAGATCTGGGGCTCTACTTAGTCCTTTTAAATATTAAAGCCTAAATAAAAATATGTCAGACCACAGCTCAAGCCAACAGCTATTAGAAAGAGACTAGGGGTAAGAGTTAAAACAAACTGGAAGAAATTTCTCAGGTATAATTCCAGTGAAACACCTCAGACCAGAGTGCTACAGGTACACATAAATAAAAGGAACATCAATGAAGAAAGCACAGCCTGAAAAAAGACAGTAGGTAAAAAGAAAGGGTGATGTGAGTGCAGCTTTCAAACAGGACCACACCACAAGCCTCCGTTCCGCAAACAGAGCTCCCTGATGGCAAGGCACCACCAATGACCTCAAATTGCCCAATAAAACAAACGCCTGCAGAGACAACAATGGAGTCTAGGCCTGGCCTTTACCTGCTGTAGGCGCACCTGCTTTAGCAGGGGGGCTGGATCTCCAGAGGTGTCTTCCAACCCCTACCATTCTGTGATTTGTGACTCTGTGATTCTGATGACCTCCGACTTTTCTGGTCTATCTATCTACCTCCATCACAGTTTTTTCTCTGAGGGTGTGACACAGGCTAAGATTTTGTCAAAATACAGGAAGATATTTCCACCACAACTTGAGATGGGGCTGGGGAGGGGAGAAAGTCTTCAAACCTCTACTTCCTTTAAAACAAAGCATTCATCTTCTCACTTGATTTTTTTGTTGTTAGATGTAACAGCAGTTTTGTAGCAGAACATGGAACAGACTGTCAGAGAACAGCCAGTGGGATGGTCTGAATAAAACTGAATTGGGTTACTCATCGCTACAGGAGGAGTTGTCCTTTCGAGAATCTACAAAATCCAACATTACTTGCAGAAGAAGCATTTTGTTATACTGATAAATGACAGCCATACATGGGACTCTCCACAGAAAACAAGGACTTGTCAGCCCTGGCATTTGCCCAACTACAGCATTTGACACTGACTCCAGCTGAATATAAATATAGAATAGCGCATAATGGATATTGGTCTCTAACAGCACCAAGACCTTGAGTTGAATCCAGTTATAGAAAAACAGGTTGTAGGGGACACGATCGCATTGCTGCTGGAAGGTCACAAAAAACTGTTCTCCCTTCCCTCTCTTTTCCCAAAGGATGGGACCATAAAGAAAATCTTGGTATTTCTTGTCTTAGACATGTCTATATGTGTCCTGGTTTGGGCCAGGACAGAACCAATTTTCTTTCAGTAACTTTGCTTTTCAGTTAAGTCTCTTCTGAGAAGCCGCACCCTCTGAAATTAACTGCATGTTTTTCCAGACTGTAGCTACTTCTAGCTGTGATAAGGCTCGGTGTTTATAGTTAGTGCTGGAACATCAGAAGGAATGGTATGCAGAAAGGCTCTTGCTTATACTTATCCCCANGTGATAAGGCTCGGTGTTTATAGTTAGTGCTGGAACATCAGAAGGAATGGTATGCAGAAAGGCTCTTGCTTATACTTATCCCCATGGAAATGCCAGGTGCAGTGACGTGTGCCTGTAGTCCCAGCTACTCGGGAGGCTGAGCCCG
>VZSC01008460.1:31143-81852 GCA_013398225.1 Steatornis caripensis | reverse complement strand
CCCAGAGAGGTTGTGGAGTCTCCTTCTCTGGAGATATTCAAAACCTGCCTGGATGCATTCCTGTGCAACCTGCTCTAGGCTAACCTGCTTTAGCAGGGGGGTTGGACTAGATGATCTCTAGAGGTCCCTTCCAACCCCTACCATTCTATGATTCTATGATTTGTTACTATCAACTTGTTAAGTCTCTGTAGAGAAAAAAACCTCCTCTTTTAGCTTTAGGTAAGAAGTGGCCGTAGACCTCTAAGGCTAATTTTTACCTTTCATCTAACATCCACCACGCATCAAGGGCATCGGGATTCAGTAAGATGGTTTCTAGTGGACTCATCAGTGTGGGAGAGCAGCAAACTGCCTTGCGTAACGTATTTGTGCTTGATGATGTACAACAGGTGATAAAGTCCGTTTGGATGGAGCTTTTCTCTGGGACAGGGTACACATAGCAGATAATGTGGAGATCTGCCATTCTGTTATCTGTGATGAAGCTGAAGTGAAGGAGAAAGTAGAGCTAAAGCCTCACTGTGTCCTCTCTTCTCAGGTGAGCTGTATTTATGTCTGTTCTGCTTCTCTGCTTTTCTTGGCAAATTACTAGACTTACACTAGACCATACCAGAATACAAGGCTGCCCCAAGCCTTTTTGCAGAAGTGGGGGATATGCTACTGCTCCCACCTTTTTCTTCCTTTTGTTTGGCTAGGGTAGTATGGTATGTTATCTAGCAGTGCTGATGTCTTCAGTTATACTTGTTAGTATAACTTATATAGCTTATCTGGAGCAGCTGTTGTCCCTGCTGGTGGAGGTACAAGGGGGTAATCAGGGTATTTCTGCATTAAGGTACGTTGCACATTTTGCAGGTAGTAGTAGGTCCTGGCATCACTCTTTCTGAGGGCACAGTGATCTCTCTGCACCCACCAGATGAGGAGGAAGAGGATGACGACCAGTTCAGTGACGATTCTGGCATGAACAAGGAGGAAAGCAAAGTGAAACTGAAAGGTACGAGAGTCTCTGGCTCCATGCACTCAGACTATGCGGAGTGCTTTGCTTTCCGTGATCTTTTGGGGTCTTTCCCTCCCCTGTTCTAGACTTCGCAGTGCCAAGGTGGAGCTTAGTGTTGCATTCACCTTGAAACGTGTGTGTTTTCGGTAGGGCAAGCAAGGATATTCAGCTCAGGTTGGGTGGTCAGTACCCCAGTATTAAAATCTTTGGAGACTCAGCTATTTTCCATTTTTCTTAGAGCAGGAGCCTTGTAGGAGACCATAAGCTGAAGCTGGAAGAGATGTTCAGTTCAAGGCAGGTTGCAAGATCTATGTCCTTGTACCTGGACTGTGTCCAAGGACTTTGTCCTTGTGAGATGCTTTTTCTACCCGTCTGGGTTTGTTGAGGAATCTAAACATGGTCAGCTGAATGATGCTGGTGTAGGGAGGAGTAAGTCGGTGACTTGTCAAGGCAAGTGAGAAGATAAAAGCTGAAATCTCTATGTATGTGCAGGAATCTGAGCTCCCTCTTGATGAAGGATAGTTAGGGGCAGTAATATGCAAGTTATATGGGTCTATTTCAGGTTTGCCTGTAAGCAGATCCAGTACACCTACCTCCTAATCGCTGTTTCTTTTTCAGGTTACAATAGAAAGGATGTAGGCTCAGAGGGCAGAGGCTATCTCTGGAAAGCAGATGACAGGAACGAAGAGGATGAAGAAGAGCAGAGACAAAGCCTATGGGGTGAGGAAAATTTTGGTGTAGTCACCTGGGGATGTACAGGCAAACCTGTGTTGGGGAAACTGGCCAAATGGGATGCTGGTAACGGTGTCTAGAGTAAGTCCTGGGCTTTGTGAAGCAGACTGGCTCCAGATAACGTGTGTGTGGAGGCAAGGTGAGAGGTGAAAGCAGTTGGTGGACCAGATTCTCTCTCTGTGCTCTCTGGAAGATTTTTATTGTTTCATTGACTTACACCAACACACGCAGCTGTCGGTGCTGTGAATGGCGCACTGTGGGGATACCAGGACCTCCCCTAGAAGGAATATGCTTTGGCTATTCCGGGTGCTGCTGGCTTTCTTCCTGCTAGTGACAGAGTCTGCTGACATTGCTCCATTGTGAGTCAGCAGTCTGTGCAAAATGCATTTGCTTCTGTCTCTGTCCTTTGTTGTCTGCCTGCAGACTCTTAAAAAAAGTCCCATTATCCTAGTGCCAGCTGTAGCAGTCCCGCTGCAGCAAATCTAGACCTGTAAGTGGAAGCTTCCTTGCAAGGACAGATAGTTGCTGACTTGGTTGGGAAGTCCCTGGGACACCTGGTTCCTCATGCATATGACAGCTGCAGCTTTTGAACATTGAGTACTGCATCTTCTCTTCTTCATCAGGCCCAGCTATGCATTCAGAGGAAGAGAGTGAGTCAGACAGCGACCTGAGCATGGGCTCTGAGGAGCCAGACAGTCGGGCAGCGTCTCCTCAGCTAGATGACATCAAAGGTGAGAGATGGGCTGTTAAGTAGTATGGTGAGGCTGCAGATAATGCAGTGAGTGTGAGATTTGTGCTACTTTCTATAGGTATTTTGGAAACTTTGTGGATGTCTGTAGTATGTTTGTTTCCTGACCTCACTTCCTGCGTTTTCTACAGAGTTCTTTAATATTCACTGTATTGCTGTTGCGTTAACCCAAGGCAGCCAAGGATGAGAAGCTGGACAAAGATCCTCCAACTTTCTCACTCCTGATCATTGAGGCTTCATGAAAGTGACCTCCCTGAGTTGTTTGTTTAAATGGCAGTGTCACTGCCTAAACTCAGATATCGCGTGACAGTCTGGCAGTTTCCCTGTGTGGACAGCTTACTGCTGTCATCGTGCTGGAGAATTAAATGTCCCTGTAGAAGCTGCCTCTTTTGGCAGATGTGTTTTGTGTTTCTGTTCTCTTGTGTTAAGCTTACCTGGATTTGAAAGGGATTCAAGCCAAACTGGGGGGAAAAAAAAAGCCTTTTTTACATTGAAATATCTCCTCAAAGGAAACTGAACCAATGAATTCATATCTTCAGTTAAGATGAGATTTGTCTCAATAGGAAAGGCTAGATTGTGAAAGTATAATGGAAACCGGTCTGAAAGGTTGCAGAGGTAAATGGCTTTGTACTGGTTTGTGTGGATAGATCAATGGTGTCTAGTAGGCAGTCTCCTTTATTTGAATTCCACTATTTATAAGTGTAGTTGATGTGGGTTTGTGCCAGCTTGCAGAGGGCAAATAGACATCTGTGTCAGAATGCTTCCTTTGTTAAGGGCATGGTCTCTTCAGTAATGAACAGTTTGAAGAATCTGTGCTTTTCTCTCTCATGTCTAACTACTTGTACTTTCTTTCATTAGTTTTCCAGAATGAGGTTCTGGGTACGTTACAGAGGGGCGAAGAAGAAAACATTTCCTGTGACAACCTTGTCCTGGAAATCAACTCCCTCAAGTGAGTGTTCCGTAGGGATGCTGTCTGTTATGCTGAATGGTTGGGTTTGACAGCGGGTCTAGAAAGAAGAGAAGCCATGTGAATACCCGTGTTTGATTGTTAAACATTAATTTGATCAGTAGAGAGCGTGAGAAATGCGGATAAGAGATCATGACTCAGTGACTACAGGAGTTGATAGAGAGCACCAGCTGCATCTATAGCATCCGGTGGTTAGGCTTTTCCTGCCCGGATTCTGTAACAAGAGATTGAATTGCTATTAAGTAACTGTGGACTGACAAGAGCAAGCCAGTTCTTGGCACAGACTGCCTGTAAGTTCATGCAGGGGCTGCTGCTCTGTGCATTGCAACATTCAGCCAGCTGCCTGCAGCTGGGACTGTGCTGTGGTGTGGCTTGTACACTCTGGCTTTACAGCAGCAAGTCTAGAATACACAATCAGAGTGCCTTTTACCCAGTATTTCTCAAATACAAACCTGTTTCCCTTCTTTTGCACAACAGTTTTCCTGCAGCACTCTAGCAAATGTGAGGGTGCTGTCTCTGCAGCAGCTTGTTCAGTTGTTCCAGATTTTCAGGACTTGGGGCCTTATGCAGGGCCTGATGCAGTGCAAGGTGGTTTTATTGCCTGAATATTTGGAAAACCAAACAAACAAATAAAAAACAAGTCTGGAAGATGAAAATAAATCTTTCTGCTGTATCTCTGTGAAGAGCCACAGTCTGCAGAGATCAGGTAGTGTGAAATGTTGGGGTTTTTTGCCTTTTTCCTCGCAGGTATGCGTATAACATTGGCCTGAAGGAGATGATGCAGGTGCTCAGTAAAGTGATCCTGGAGTTCCCGCTGCAGCAGCTGGATGCAAACCTGGACTCCCAGAACTATTTCTCCGCATTACTTCCTGTGAGTCCTGCTCCGTTTGACTCTTCTTTGGGCTCATCTCCTAGTGTGTAGGGGTCTGTCTGGATGCCCCAGGTAGTTCCTGGCTGAGAAGTCTTTTCGGTTAAGCCTGAAGCCACTTGAGCTCCTGGAGTTCATCAGCCTCTTTGTCTTCTTCTGTAGAAGTAAAAGTGAATTGAAACTATTGTACCTGCTTGACATAACTCAGCTGAGACTGTAGGTGTGGGGAGCTCTACTTCAGTACCTGTGGTTGTTTCTGTTTCCTGTGTGTGATCGTAGAAGTGCACCACTTTTCAAATAGAAAAGAGAGGGACTGTTAGAGATGTCTTTACAGGCTTGCATTTCAAGAACCCAATTCCAGTCCATCATAAGACCTGTCCCTGGGGCAGCAGGGAGCGCTCCTCTCCCAATGGGATCCTTTCCAAGGTCTTACTTGTCTGCGTACTGTAATTGGTGCCATTTTTTTTCCAGCCAAATGCAAAGGCACAATATTAGTGTCTTTGAGTGAAGATACGGAGTTCTGTTGTGTCTCTAAAGAGACGGGTTGTATAATTGGGTGAGAGCAATTTCTGTTTCCTGACTCAAGGGAGACACAATAGGGTAGGATCTGCTTTAAAAAGCAGGCCACGCCCCGTGTCACAGACGAGTGGAATTTCTCTCTAGGCAGGGAACTGTGTGGCATGTGCATTTATGAAACAGAAATTCTCCTTAGATTTATCAAAGAAAGCCAAGTGTCAAACTGATTGACCATGATGGCAGCCAGTTTCTCCTGATGCTCCTTTGTAAAGAACAGCTGGAATTTTCTTAGAGAAACTTCTCTGGGACAGTTTTGTGCCTTGTTGTCTTTACTGTATGTAGAATTGTTATGCTGGCTTTCTGCGCTGAAATCATCGGGAAGGCAGTATCCTGGTGAGGTATACTGTTAATGTTCAATTGCACGTGTGATGTTAGTCACCATTACAATAATCTGATACGTTTGAGTTGAGATGTCTCTAATGGAGGTAGTGAATCAGCCTTCAAAGGCTTATTAAATCAACATCGATGGCCTTTTGGGCAGCACCTTTGTGTATTTACCAACAGTGCTCTGAAGAGAAGAGATCGGTTCTTCAGGTGGAACATGCACATTTGTATAGCATCTGAAACAGTGGCTTTTCTGCAGCAAGAAACTTGTGGCTCCCTAGTTATTAAAAGTACACTCCGTTAACTTACTAGAACTTACTTACACCCTGAGAATCCAAAGGACTAGCTTGGTATAGGTTAGTGCATAATGAAGGCATGTAGCTGAAGTGTGTAGCTATGCAGCTAAAACTGCCTCAGTCAATAGCATTATTAGGCTGAGATCTGCTTATGATGGTTTATGTGTGGCAAATTGTACGAGATGGGGATACTTGCATTCTGAGAGTGAATATCAGAAGCCCACTGAACTTTACAGAACTGTTTTTGTTTCTCACTGTCTTTGTAGCTCAACTTTGACTAAGAGATGCTGAAGGAAGATGGGTTGGTTGTGTAAGAGTGATGGTAGAGTGATCCCAGACAGCTCAGAAGTTGTGGAAATGCCATAGCTATGATACATGGTTTGACTTGAAAGCACAGTGTGTGCTCTGAAGTGCTGGCCCCTAAGCATGAAGCTCTTAGGAAAGAAGCATCCAGTAAAGGGTATGCCTCTGGGTATTTCTCAGATGGAACATGGAGGCTTGAGAAAGAGAGTTATCCAGCTCCATGTATGTCAGGCATCTTGTTCAGCTCTTGTAGAAGTTGTAAAGCAGACATGGTACAGAAAACCAGACCTTTCCTAGGACTGTAGACGTGATTTGAGCAAACATGGCTGAAGCTGCTGGTAAGCTGAAGTCTATGCTTCTGTTGTCACTGAAACAGCATCAAACAAGGTTATGTAGGTGAGGATGTCTAAAGGGAGCCAGGGAAGGCAATAGAGCCGTTTGGTTTGCTGAGTTGGCCAGTGTCTGCACTGCAGCCCAGCAGCTAGCACATGTGGTGCACCTCTCCAGGTTTCTGTTAGGGAGCCCTACTCTTCTGTAATGTCATGCAAGTGAACACAACATGAGATTGCTTATTCAGGGACCAGGGACCATCGCTGACCAAAATCCCATGAAAAATCAATTGACCTGTTAGAGGAATTTTATTGCTTTCTCCAGACTATAGATTGTTTTGAGGAGTTACCCAGGTAAGGGCAAGGGCAATACCCAGGCAAGGGTACACCCAAGGCAATACCCAGGAATTTTATTGCTTTCTCCAGACTATAGATTGTTTTGAGGAGTTACCCAGGTAGAGTCAAAGCCTGAAAAGTTATGATACTGTCCGTGGGTCTCTTTGTCAGGTATTGCTTCATGTTTTTCCATCTTTTATTCCACCTAAAATAATTGCAAGCTTCTAATTCCCCAGTTCATATTTTTATGAAACTCCCAAAACAGCCTCTCTGGTCATAGAGGCTCACAGGTGTGTTTTTGATAGGGGTTCTGTGGGGCTGAGCCCTACTTTCCCCATTAGCACCAGTTACAGTACAGTGCGTGTTCTCGACCTGAGATGGTGTATTTTTTCTTCTCTCACTTTTGCAGCAACAGACATACTTGATTGAGTCCTGGGGTTGTCCAGTGTTTATAGGTCTACTTTCTTTATAAATTACTTGCTTTCAGAAACTCAATTGCTTCTGGTTAGAATTGTGCTTGCTTATGATTTAAAAGCGTTAACAGAAAGGTATTGCAAAATATTTCTTAGCCTCGAAGGAACTTGCTAGTAGCTTTACTACATTTGAGGTGAAGAATTCCAAAGAATATAAAAACTGCAGGAGGCGATTGTAGAGGAGGGAAGAATGTTTAGGATTAAGCATTTTGCTAAAGGCTACAAAACTTTCTAGAGATATGCCACGCAACCCTCAGTTTTTTGTTGTGATAGCATGATGATTAGGATCGTTCTGTGCTGTTGCTGTTGTTCCTTGAGCCAATCGATGTACTACTATACAGATCAGTTTGTACTAATCCCCTCCTTTATTTCTGCTTGAAGCATGCAAATTCCAGCATGGGTGCGTAGCAAATGTGTCGGAAGAGGTGATGGAGTGTAGTACTATGGAGCAGTAGAGCGCTCTTCACTAGCAGAGGCTCCCTAGTAGTCCACACTAGCCTCGGTTCTAGCTCTGCTGTGTGTCCTGGAGCTCTCTGGCAGGGCTACTGCCTGTTAATAATTGTCCTGGAGAGAATAATGCTGATTAACCCTGAACATAGGTGACTTGGAGCTTCTTCATCACACCCCAAGCCCCTGGGAATTACCTTTTTTGCTTCAAAACAGACCAGATGCGTTCTGTAAGGAGATGCTGTTGCAGGCATAGCAAAACAGCGTGTCTGTTACGGGCATGCCAGGGATGTGGTTGCAGGAATGCCTGCTGTTGAATTAATCTGTTTAAAAAAATGTGGGACTCTGATTTAATTTCCTACAATGTTTTTGTAGTATGGTCTGGTCATGATGTGGCCGGTGATGAATTTTTGTATTTTATCCTAGTTTTGGTACCTTGCAAAATTTGTTATGGACAGGGGTCTAAGTATCTTTATTACCTCCTATCCCAGATTCAGGTCAGTCTGTGCTGCTTTGCAGAGGTTTCTGGGCTGCTTGCTTTCCAGATATGTACAACAAGTGAAAAAGCCGTGGGGGTCTCGGACAGAAAGACTATTTGAAGAGGCAGCACCAAAATCATTAAACTAAAGATTTCATAAAAAATAAGCCTTGGAGGAGAGAACTGAGGTCAGCTAATAGTGTAATAACTTCTTGCCCTTCATCCTTCCCACCCATTCCCTGCAGCAGACTCCAGGATCCAAACAAGCCTCTAGACACACAGCAAACATGTGACTTGCACTTAGGGGCTGCTCCACTGCGTTCCTGTTTTAGGGGTGGTTAGTTTGCACTGTCCACTTCTACTCAGCTGGTAATTATCCTGCCACTATCAGTTTTTTTTCTTATTTGCTCTTCTGGTTTGAAGGGAAGTTCCAGTGAAATGTCAGCTGCACTGTGGGGGGAAGAATTGAGTGGCATGTATGTTGCTTATATGCTACATGAGTACCATGTAAGAAGCACCTCTTCTTATCGGTCTGCTGTGAAGTGATTTTCTGTAAGTGCCAGACTCTATTAAACACATTTATTGTGATAATCTAGTATTTTATCTAGAGAGGCAAAACCAAGAAAGCTAACAGATATCCTCAGAGCTGCTTAGTAAAACCAGGTTCTATCTGCACATATGTGACTGAATAACATCTGCTTCATGGACAGAGTGGGGCAAATATATTAAGTGGTCACCGGAACGATTTCTTAAAATGCTTCCCTGGGTCAGTTTCTTAGCGCAGCACAGCTGAGAAACAGGGCTGAGTGCATACATCCATCTCAAGGCTCAGGAACGCTTCTGTGGTTTTGCCCTGCAGCTGTTGAAGAACTGGACCCCATTGTTTAAGAACTACATAAAACGGGCGTCAGATCACTTGAATGCCTTATTTGCCATTGAGGAATTCTTCCTGGAACATGACAGTCTCTGCACGTCAATAGCTAAAGTGAGTATCCGCTCCCAACTCTAAGGACCCAGTTTTGCTAGATGTATGGTGAAATGCATCCTGATTGCATCATTGGCTTGTCTGCTTTAAAGGAGAGAGTTTCGAGGTCTCAGTGGAGAGGGTGTATAGAAAATCCATCTATAATGATTGCTTTAAAAAAAACCAAAACACACTACCTCCGCTTGTGCCTCTGAGGGAGCACAGCTGAGGGTGAGTATTAATTACCAGCATGCAGCCTGAAGGGAGCTATTATTTTGCAGCTTCTAACCTAGATGCCCTTGTTGTGTGATGCTGAAAGAGGCAAGGCCACAGGCTCGCTTTAGGAAGAGCTTTCATTTGTCTCTCCGTGGTCCTTGGGATCTAACTGTCAAATTATTTATCCTACTTTAGAGTGCAAAACAAGCAGAGCTGGGAATAAGGGTGGGATTTCTTATTCAAGCTGAGCTAGTTAGAAACTGGGAATAAAGGAGGGCTGACATGTGGCTTATTACCTGTCTTTGTGCTTCTGAGAGTTTTCAGTATATTCCTCCTCACTCTCCTTCACAAATATTTTTGTTCCTGCATTCTTCCTGCTGTATCACACTGAGAGCGTTTGACTTGGATCACAAGTCTTTCCTTTAGCAGCATCTCAGGAAGCCCCTGTCTCTTTTGGAACTGCTCTCCTAGAGCCTGCTTAACTCTTGGTTCCTCAAGAAAGAGTGATCCTAACTTCTGCTACCAGTGCTTCTGGCTAATGGCGAAGCACTTGGGGCTGGAGCCAAAAGCCTTCAGTTTGGTGAGCCAAAATGTCCTTGAATTACAGCAATTGTTTGGCATGTGTCCATTGTTCTAGTGACCTGGGTTTCCCTGGAGGCTGACAATTGAAGTGGCGCTTTTATATTTGGAGTTGGCAGCCAGCTTTGTCACTTCTGTGCCGCAAGGAGACCAACTGCAAAGTGCCTGCTCCACCTGAGCACAAAGGCACCCTGAGAAAGCGTGATTGCATCTTACCCTCGCTGGCTGCACTGGGCAGGAGTTTGAGCTGGTGAATGACCAATTGCTGTGACACCTGCCATAAGGCACTCTTAAGAGAGAACTGGCAGGAGAAGGGATCCTGGGTCAGGAGTGTATGATAAATTCGTGCTCTTCCCTGCACATGTGCTTCTGTGGGCCTGCATAAAAGTTGCGTGTTAGATCTTCTTTGGGGATGAGTTTCAGGATGTTTTAAAAAGAGAACTTAAGTAACATCTTGAACTGACATCCTGTGTGGCCCTTTGTTGCCTACAGTTCTCAATCATACCCTGCATCCACAGAGCTGAAGCTGATGGGGCTTGAACTTCAACTCATTTTGTGTCGTAGCATCTAACTGTCAGGAACATAAGGCTTGGTAGGAGAAGCACAGTTATTTTTAACAATAAAAGCAAAACGAAGCAGACTTCAGTGCCTTCTGTTGAAGATAGAGCTGGGAGACACAGATTATGTGCAAAGATTGTGCTTGGATGTGAGCTAGCCCCAAAGGAGTTTATAGCGCTCTGTTCGTCTTTTCTCGTCGATGCAGGTGTTGATGACATTTTACCAGCTGGAAATTCTGGAGGAAGATGTAATTCTCAATTGGTTCTCATTGCGAGACACGTCCGACAAGGGAAAGCAGCTTCGTAAAAACCAGCGGGTAAGTCCCAAAGATGTTTAAAGGGGGTGGGGTGGGGGAGAGAGAGAGAGACAACAGCTGCTTAAAGAAACTTTGAGTGGAGTTTGGTGACACTGTCACCTTCTGTGGAGCAGCTGCCATTACATGGTAGGCCAGTGATGCACCAGTACATTGAACACTAAGCAACACAACTTTGTTCTCCACAACACACATTTCTGTGCATTCTGCCATAATAACCCTGTTTGGATGAGGAGTGGAGGTAGTAGGAGAGGGACATTGTTTTTAGTGGGCGCTCTGTAGCACAAGGCCAACACTTTCTGGAGAAGCAGCACAGCTTCTCTAAGCCAACACCCATCTGAAATGGGCTTTAGGCCAGTGCCCTGTGTGTTGGCCCCATGCAGTCCCTTTGAAGCTTTCATTCCTGGCTCACCAGCCCCTTTGCATGTATTTCTAAGCGTTTGCTGTACTGAGTGGTTTCATTTGGCTTGTGTTGCAAGGAGTATAGAAGCTTTCCCCC
The DNA here is from genome assembly GCA_013398225.1 of Steatornis caripensis. Classification (NCBI taxonomy): domain Eukaryota; kingdom Metazoa; phylum Chordata; class Aves; order Caprimulgiformes; family Steatornithidae; genus Steatornis; species Steatornis caripensis. The sequence continues at coordinate 70,858 of VZSC01008460.1, read as the reverse complement.
TCCCATCAGGCAGAACTTCATGCTGCAGTTTGGCTGAGCCCCATCTCAGTCCTCCTCCCTGGATCTGGAAGAGGAGCAGGGGAAAAAAGCAATCTCTGAAGAACTCCAGCTTTGTTTAAAACCTTTGCAAAGTCAGCTCTTAGTAAGGTCAGCAGTGCTCTCAGCTGCTTATTGGAGCCCAGTTAAAAGGTTAAATGAGCTGCCTTCTTTATAGCAATTGCTCAGGGAGTAGGTTTTTCTCAACGGAGTTCGCCTAACATGTCTTAGCTAAGGTGCAGCTGTCATCTCTTCTCCCTCAAGCTCTGAAAAACTCAAGCTTTTATCATTTTGTTGAGTGGTGTGGAGATTGTCTGACTGGAGGAATCTCCCTCAAGAGTCTAATCAGTCTAGGTTTGTCCATGGCATCCCAGTTGTTTTTCACCTAAACTTTTGTCTTTCTGTCCCTCAATCTGCCTCTGTTTCTGTGTCCCCTGGAAACCTTCCTTCTCTTTCTTGTGCATCATAGTGGAGCTCACTGACACAGTGTAGTTTTCTAGTGTTCCCAGCATCTGTTTGGGGTCACTTGTTACCCAATTGTATTTCATTCTCTCTGCAGCTCCAGAAGTTCATCCAGTGGCTGGAGGAAGCAGAGGAAGAGTCGTCTGATGGCGACCAAGACTGATGCAGTGGCTCGGCATGAGAAGAGGCACTCTTACTGCCTTTCTGGGCCGAGTGGGCAGGGCAAGATCAATGCCAGTGCATGGTGTGTAGCTGTGGGGCCTGACATCGAAGTGACTGACAATCCCATCATTAAGTTGTGTGTTCCCAACTTTGCCACTTCCCTCCCTCCCTCACTTGCCCAGTGGCACCTTACGTTGGATGGTTGCAGCCCAGTGTAAAAACTATAAGGGAAAAGCAGGAGGTGGTGATACCTAGAATCCCTCTGGAGCCTGGATATGATATACTATAAGCTATCTTTTTGGGAGGTTGTTGTTACTAATACAAAGGGAGCAAATAGATGCAAATGCATACAACGCACTTATAAATCTAACAATCGGGGTTGTGGAAGAATGGTCATGCAGCTAAGTTATTTGGAGTCGTTGCTTCTGCAGCTAAGAGAACTCCTGCTGAAGAGACACTGGCAAGGTTGGCGAGTAGGAGCATGTGGATTAGGATCTGGAGTGCGGGACTGGGATTCGGGAGTTCCTGTGCCTGGAGAAGACAACTGCCTGAGGATGCCCAAGGCGTTTTGCAGCCTAGAAGGCACTCCTGTGATCTTTCCAAAAGGGAAAATCTCTTGCCATCTGCCGTGCTAGGATCTAACACAAGGTTGCACAGTAGAGTTGGTAAAACCATGTGTTTCCATCTTCTGTAGAACGGGATAATACGTGTGTGGTTCCCCCTGCGGGGGCTGGCTGATAGTGGATGTGCACTGGCCAGTGAAATGCTGTATGGATCGCTGCATCTTAGATGTGATCTGTCTCCTGTGCATCCCCTGCTTAGCAGACGTGTTTTATAAAAGGGTCTGTTTCTTTTATTTTTTTTATAAAAAGGGAGCAGAACTGCCTGGCTTCTCCTGCTGCACCAGCTACGCTTATGTTTTGCTCTGGCAGCACTGCCCACACCAGCTGGTTTCAGAAGAATGCAAGTTCCTAAGTCCTGCTCCAGTGTGAAAAGGAGCGAATGGTATTTCCTTCAACAGCACGTGCTTTATGTTTCCACATTATTTCCATTATAAAGCTTGCTTACTTCTTGTCCTTTTATTTATTTGAAAACGTCCCTTCCCTCACACAGTAGGGAAAGTGCTGCAAACCTGCTGTAAAGTTCAGCAGCCGCAGAGCAACTCGGAACAACAGGGAATGAGTGTGCTGGAACGCTGTGGCCAGCACAGGCGATGTGTGGCAGCAACAAGGCCCTTAAGAACAGCTTTCTTGGAAGTGTGACTGTGCTGTGTTCTTCCCTGCTCTCAAGGAACAGAGTGAAAAAGACACAGCGAGAATCAGCTTGTGTTCACAGCTTGGTTATTTGTTGGGTGTGCTGACCTTGCCTCTGCCCCTTCAGGAGGAGCATGGAATAAATGCTTTGCAGTGGGGGGAAATGCACTGGAGCTGCCCACTCAGGATACTTACTTGGCTGTTCCATGGTGCCACAATTGTCAGTGAGGGGACAGCGTTCGATGCTGGAGCCCAGGGATACTGCCTCTTAAAAACATGTTCAGGCAGGGCAATCTTGTGCACTCACACGATCAGTTGCCAGGATTGTGCATAAACGTGCTTGTTTTCTGACATGGCAAACTCAGTCCTGTAAATGTTGGGGAAATAGTTGGTATCTGAATTTTCTGCATCTGCCAATATTTAATTCAGGGAGCAAATAAAAACTATCCTGGTGTTACTGGCTTCTTTGCTGACTTTGAATTGTACATCTCTAGTTGTGGTACATGCCTGAGCAGGGCTTAGCAGGTAAGCTAAATAACTCATTGCTACTTTTTCCTTGAGAGATTTTAAGCACGTGATGGGCCGGTAGGCAATCAGCGCACCATTGAATTGGTATAAATGTTCAGTGATAACTCATGACTTCACTGTTTACAAGTTTATTAAAAGTTCTGACCTTAGAATCCTGAAATGGATGAGGTTTGGTTTTGTATGGGATAATATTGCCAAGATGAACCTTAAATCCTATGAAACCGGCTATGCTTTGCCATGACGAGAATTAGCGGGAATGTTGGCTGTTAGATAGTGCGTCGTGCCCTCCTGATGTTGGGGAGTAAGCACTGGTGGAGAGGGGGAGGGACAGCTACAGAGCTCTTAGTAAAAACATTTACGAACCAGTTGCAAGATACTAATTTTAAAAATCTTGGACGTAAGTATTTTTTTACTTTTGCACTGTAAAGATGACTTAAAAAATAGGTGTAACGTGTAGTTCCATAAATGGCTTGTTTTTGCTAGAGGCTCTTGATTCTTTGTGCAAAGTAACAATTGCACTTTTGTTTTTTCCACATTCCTTCCTCCTTTGCCCCATCGTAGCCAACATCTTCATGGTGTGAGCTGCTTCGTTACCCAGGGGTTAAGATCCAAGGAGAATGTTGCTCGATGGCTAAATACCAATATCCTTCAGGCCTTGGTGGTGTGTGCAGTGGGGTGGTTTTACTGGTTCAGATAACAGAGTAACAAAAAGGAGACAAAGTAGGACACTTGGTATTCTCCAAGGTAGAGTTCTGGCATGGTGCAGCATCCTTATGGGCAGGTAAGTGTATACTTTTTAAAGGGGCATTAACTGCATTGATTAAGCATAGGGTGGGCGTGATGCTTTCTACTGCTTTCAGTCAAGATTTATTTATGGTTGGAAGACCAGAAGTGCGTTCGAGAACGACCTCAATTGTGTAATTATTCCTATCCATCTTTTGAGCAATGTATGCAGTAAGTGCTTTCATTTTTTCTAAGGCCATAGCAGTCAACTTGTCTGACTGCCCAACTGACATGGATGGATGGATGGATGGATGTCACCTGGTGTTGCTGTATCAGACCCATAACTTCAGTTAACAGTAGTGTGCCTTTTTGAAAAAGATAATAGTTTTGTGTTGCTTAAAGATGCAAGTGATGGAACTCAAGTACATCCACCTCTGCTTTGGGCTGTTCTGAGAAGCACCAAGGTGCCTGGAGCCTGTTTACTCTGTAAGGAGAAGCAATGTTATCAATGCTGCAATGTTTAAAGGCAGATGTAAAGGCAGTCAACAGGCTGTTCAGAAACTCTTCCTTGTGGACCTAGAGTGCTCAGCACAATCCCCTACTGCTAATTGCTTTGGCTCTGTGTTCTTAACCTCCATTAGTTAAGCGTGTGTCATACTTCACAAGACCGCTTTGAGTACTTAAATCAATCTATCGGTTGAGTCTGTTCAGTCACTTGGCCTGTTTTAAAAGAGAAGGCAGTTGTAGCAATAAGATTTTGTCTTCTACCACTCCATGGGTGTGTGGTACCTGGCGTTTTCTGGGCTGCATGTGCTCCCCTGGGAGGTCAGCACTTCAGAAAATTGCCCTTTTGGTAACAAAGGTGTCGAATGCATGTGATACAGGCTCCAGGGTGCTGTGCTGGGAAGGGAGGTGGGCAAGAGAGCCGCCCTGCCACCGGCGGGGGAAGACTGAAATTCTTTCATGTGGGCCCAGCTTTTGGGGCAGGGAGGTGTCACAAAAAGACTTTAAAATTAGCTCTGTCAGGGTTGACACAATAAGCAGCAGCTGAAACTAAACTTTTCCACTCCTCACCTGGATTCTTCTTACCAGGTACTCAGGCTTTTACCACAGAGCTCCAAGCATGAGGAAGTGACAATCTTCCAAGAGCTGATGTGCAAACACAGGAGAGCCTCACACCTCTTACAACTTCTGCTTACCTGAGGTTGTCCCTTGATTATTTGGTGTTTTTTTTTTTTAATTTGATGTCAGATTCTTCACCCAGTTTAGCAGTGCTGCCCAGATAATTGCTAGCAACGCCTACAGGACTCTTTCATGCATTAGGAGGCTATTTAGCTCCTGACTGCCAGCCTGAGGAGCTTGGCACTATTCCCTCTGTCTGTCTCGTGTTCCTACGACAGGTGAGTCTGCCGCTGAGGGCTGATGATCTAGCCTCACGCCCCATGCAGGCCCATGGTGTGGTTCTTCCTCTGCATTTGTTTCTTCTAATCCAGTATAGTGCAAGGCAGTTCTTGCCCTTCCTGGTGGTGGGTGTTCCCCAAGCTCCATCCACCCCAGCTTTGCTCTCGGGCACAGCTCCGGGAAACTGCTGACGGAGACAGTTCCCGGCACCCCTTGGGTGCTGGCGAGGTGTCTGGAGGAGAAGCCAGCCTGCCCAAGACTGCTGTGGTGCAGAGGCAAGTCCTAGGGGTTGGGGTCACAGAGCTGTGGTAAGAGAGTGATAGAGTCTGGGGAGAGAGAGGATGGGGAAGAAACCACAGAGCCAAGAGGCTGTTCGAGCCAATATGCGCACAGTTGAAGAGGCTGTGGAACATGGAAAGGAGGATGCTTGTGAAGAGCAGAGGAGGGAGCCTGCTTGGTGAGGAAATGAGGCTGCAGAACTTGAAGGGACACTGTGGTGTCCGGTGCCTGAGTATCGGGGATGGTTGTTGGATGGTGACAAGGGGTTTGGAGGGAAGCCACAGCTGGAGAGGAACTGGGTTGGGGGTTACCGTGCTTCTCTTGTGCAGCAGAGTCCCTGTGTGGGGTGGTGATCAGAGCTGAACTGTGGGGAGTTCAAAGGGGCCTGGACCTGGGAGGACAGGGTAGAGCAGGATGTGTCTCATGTTCTGTAAGCTGTACTGGAGGGACGTGTATTTGTACAAGGAGCATGGGGAAGGCTGGGAGGTGTGTGAAAAAGGACCAGGGCTGCAGAGATGGAATAGGAGGCCTGGAGTGTGTATGTGAGAAGCGCAGTGGTGGTTGCAGGATGCAGGAGCATATGTGGCACGGGAATCGGCATCAGTGAGCACAAGAGGGGATGAAAGCTGCATGGGGGTGAGGAGCCTGGGAGGGGTATAGGGCTGGGAATGTGGGTATAGGGCTGGGAATGTGGGTGTAAGGGGCGTACTAGGCTGCCTATAAGGGGACGTGGATGTCAAGTAAAAATCCCAACCCCTCCGCAGGCGGTGGCGCAGTGCGTGGCCAGGGAGGTGACAAGGGGTGCAGTCCCGGGGGGCACGCACCCAGATGGGGTGCAGCGGGAGGAGCGGTGGCAGGGCGGCCCTGGGGTGGATGGGTGCGGGTCAGNCCGTGGGCGGAGGAGGAGGAGAGGCGGAGGCCTGGCGGCCGGGCAGGGGCGCCATGGCGGCGGCCGAGACGAAGATCATTTACCACCTGGACGAGCAGGAGACGCCGTACCTGGTGAAGCTGCCGATCCCGGCCGAGCGCGTCACCCTCGGCGACTTCAAGGGCCTCCTGAACCGCCCCAACTACNCAGGGCGGCCCTGGGGTGGATGGGTGCGGGTCAGGGGCCGATGGGTGGGGGATTCATCAGTGCGGGATCCAGCTTGGTGGCAGGGGTCTGGGTCGGGGATGCGCTGGACCGTGCCCCTCACGGGGTCCCGGTCCATCCCGGGGTCCCGGCTCCGGGTGTAGGCCCGCCCCGGGCCTAGGGGCTGGGGGCCCGGTGGATGTGCGGGCTNCAAGTTCTACTTCAAGTCCATGGACGACGACTTCGGGTGAGCGCGGACCTGGGCCCGGCCCGCCGAGCGCTGCGGGGGGTAGTGGTGGGGGAGCCCCCCGTGTCCACGCGTGGGGGGGCGGGCTCCCGGGGGGCCCCGCGTTGGGGGCGGGCTGCGTGGGCCTGGCGGGGGACACCAGCCCCGCACACGGCTGGGGGCTGGGGCTGGCTCCCCCCTCCGCCCGGGGAGGGTCCCCCCTCCGCCCGGGGAGGGTCCCCCCGGTGCAGCGGGGCTGGGACCCCGGGGGTTGTGGTGCTCTTCGGGGCTGGCGGCTCGGTGTGGGGAGGGGGACCCCATCCCCCATTGCCTTGGAGGGGGGCGGGGATGGGGCCCCTACTTGTGCCCTGTCTGGGGAGGGGACCCTCGCGTGCACCCCATCCAGGGTCGCATGCACCCCCAGTTACCTTATCTGAGGGGAGCTGGTGGTGATACCCCCGTGCACCTCCTCTGGGGCTGGTTGTCCCTGTGTGCTGCCTTTGGGGATGGCCCCCCTGTCCTCCCTTCCCCCATTAGCTCTGGGAGAAGCTGGCCCCCGATAACTCCTTTGCAGGGGAGCTGGTGGCATCCTCCGTGCACCTTCTCTAGGGTGGCACCCCTATGTCTGCCCTAGGTACCTCGGAGGAGACTATCACCTCATCTGAGGATCACCCCCTCCCCGTGCTCATGATGTTTGGGCAGCACCCTGCCTGAGAGGGTATCTCTCAGTGCAGGCCACTTCGGGGTGCATGGGGGTGGCATCCCACTGCATATCCTACCCGGGATTGCCATTCCCCATCCAAAGGGCCTGGCATCTCCCGCTGTGCCTGCCTGGGGAGCGTGCCCCTTGTTCCCTCTGCCAGGGGGTGCAGGGGCAGTGCCCCCTCTGTCAGCCCTGCTAGGGAATGGGTTTGAGGCCGCTTTCATTCTCCTACCGTCCATTTTGGGGAGGGCCATCCATTTTGGCAGCTTTATCCTCTGCATCTCATCTGTGGGAAGAATGGGTAAGGGGGACCAGCAGTCTCTTCCCTTCCCTCCATGGAGGAGTGAGAGCTCTTCACATGGTGCCCATCTCTGAGCAAGGGGTGTGTGCAAGACCTGCTGTACCCACGTACGTGTCCAGACCTCAGTGTAAGAGGTCCTGTGCTTGATCTCTAGGATGGGTCTGTATAGCCCTGTGCAGCCCTGCCTTGCATCCCATCCCCTGCGGGACAGGATCTCCTCCAACACTGTTATTTTCATCACTTCTTTTGTCATACGCTTTGGTTCCTTCCATGGAAGGAACATGGCTGGTTGGAGGTGAGGAGGTTTATTCTGTCCGTTTGGACAGTTGTACGGACTAATTTTCTGGGGACCCCCTGCTGTCTCCTACCTTTGTGAAGCTGCTGACTGTTTTGGGGAGCAAGTACTACGTGACGCCAACTCTCTGTAAGACCCTTTGTCCCTACTCTGTTTTGTCTAGAGTCTTCCTGCATCTGACTCCCCTCTAGCCTTTTTGAGGACCTCCGTTTCCATCCTGCGAATGTAGCTTCTCTTAGCTTCCCCAATGTGTGACCCTTTACCATTCCTTGCACTTTGGTATTTGAAAGAGTTGCGTGATCCTCCTTCCTCTGCATTTTTTTGCCTCTCTGAAGATTCAGTGTTTACATTAGGTCTTGTAGGAGGCTGGGACTGCAAAAAGCTTTCAGTTTTATAGTCTTCCCAGTGTTGTCTTGTTGCGCCAAATACCTCCCTAGGCTGTGATCTTGGCTCGTACCCTACGTTGAACAGGGCTGGGCCTGTTTGGGGCTTGGATGGAGATCGGTGTGGCTGCCTCAGCAGGGGGTGCTCTCCCCTCTGCAGCCAAATTATCCCAGTGCCCAGGTTCCCGTTAGCTTGGGAGGTGCCAGCTTTCAGATGAGGCTTGAAATTTGGAGTTACTTCTTTGACCACAGTCTGGGATGCTTTGCCTCCCTAAATTCCTCCTGACCCAGTGGAGAGTTTGAGCGCTCAGAAGCTTCCCCGTTCCCTCCAGGCAAATAGAAGTCTCCAGCCCTCGTTTTCCATTAATTTCCTCAGCAATATCAGTTGTCTGCGGGTCGTTTCCTGTCCCTCAGCTGTTGAGTAGCGTTGGGTGCTACGAAACAGCTGCCTCTCCCTGTCTCGGAGGGGGCCATGTTCATTGGTGGGAGAAGCGAATTCTCCATTCATGCTGTTTGTAAACAAATGCTTTGGGATCCTTTGAAAAAATGTTGTTCTTGAAGTGAATTCAAAGTTGTCTTGAATGAAACATTGCCATGTGGGTGGGAGAGTGTCTGCGTAACTATAAACAAAGTTTAGTAATAAATAGCAGTGTCTCGTGTTGGGAAGAGGGGTCTGGTGGCAGCAAAGTTCCGTGCTGTGCCTTTTCATCCTCCTCTGTTTCTTTAAGGCTCCACAAGAGGAGGCAGATGGTAGATTAATGAAACACAACGATAAAGCAGCACAGGGAATTGTTGTGGATGCTAGCAGGGAGAGGGGGAACGTGCTCAGGAAGATGCAGAGAGTTTTGTTGTGTCAGAAATGCACGGGATGAGATTTTTGTTGGGACCAGTTCAGCTTATTCTTCTGGGAAGAGTGAATCTCGCTGGCAGGGAAGGTGGAACTGAGAGGGGTTGGAGGCTGCGTGTAGGCAGCCTGTTCCTCAGCGATGTCCTGCACAGCTGGAGCAGCATGTGGCAAGGCCTTGTGTGGAACAGAGGGGAGAAAGCCTCTTGTGGTGCCACCATGAGTGCCCCATCAGGAAAGCCGCCTTTGCTCCTTTCCAGAGAGCTGAAAAACGTGCTGTTGGTTGCACGGAGCATGATGGGGAACAGCCAGAGCAGGCCAGCTGTGTCTCTGAGAAGGCCTGGAGCCCCAGGCACCACTCAAAATAGAACCGTAGAATCATTTAGGTTGGAAAAGACCTTGAAGATCATAGAGTTCAACCAAAATATTTCATGATCCCTGGTAATTGGCATCCAGGAGAGAGCAAGCTATTGGTCTGTAGGGAGAGACAGAGGCAGGAGGCACCTCAGCTGCTTGACTGTGAATGCGTGGGCAATTAGCGAAAACCAGGAGATTAGCAATGGCTGTGTTCAGAAGCTGTGCGCCAAGGAAGGGTGTTCTATTCTCACACATGTATCACTCTCAGCCCCTTCCCTCAAGATGCCCTCTGCCCAGCATGGGGGGTGACATAACCCCCACTTGTGCTAACAGTTTCTGAGCCGGGCTGGTCTTTGTCAGTTGGGCAGTGTCCAGAAGTAGTCCCTAGGGTAAAGCCCCTTCATGAAAGAGATGAACTGTTAATGAGGAGGAGACCTGCAGATCCGATGGCTCATGCTTTTTGTCAGCGACTGGATCTTTTGCAGGGTCCCTGTGGCATAAGACTTAAGTTCTCTTCTCATACCTTGTTGGGAATGGAGGCATCTCACCTTTCAGGGTCAGCTGGAGCAAGATGTGGTCCAACATGTCCTCTCACTTCCGTTGCCCAGACTGAATCTGTTTCTCCCTCTTCCTCCTCTTCCCAGGCTGTGGATCGCCAACCTGGCATTCCCTTTAGCTCACCCCATCCCCAAGGCAGTATTACAGCCACAGTCTTGGTGTGTGGGATTTTTCATTCTTTTGTTTATCTTGTTAATATTTGTTTGCTCTGAGAATCAGGGCGGTGATGGGAGCAGCTTCAGTGTTTACATCTCCTTGGAAATGTGAACCGAGGCTCCCCTGGGTGGCTGTGGAGCTCTCGGGCTATGCCGGGAGCTAATCCTAGTGAGAATGCTCAGCCCCGCATTGAGAAGACCCCAGAATGGTGTCATCTCTAGGAGGGAAGGAGGAGAAATGAGAAGATTTCATGCACCCGATCCTGGGGATAGGAGCTGTGAGCAGCAGGAAGGCTGTGGGATTTCATTCCCTGGTCCACCCAGCGTGTAGTGGACTACAGCCACAAATAGAGAATCCAGCCTGAGCCCAGTGGTGCGGAGCAGTGACGCAGGGTGCAGGTGCTCGTGCCCTTTTTGGCACTGTGTGTTGCTAATCGCAGAACTGGAGCCATGTGGAGGAGCTAAGCAGACCAATGGTGGAAGTATGGCAGCGCATAGATGTGGTACACTCTTGGACCTGAGATACTTTGTGTGGATGTGCCTCGCTGTGGAGCATGGAACTAGCCTTAGCCTGCTAGCCTTGCCCTCATTAGAGAAGGAAGGGGTTTTTTTTTCTACAGCTTGAGTCTTTTTATTCAACATTTTACAGGTAAGATCGGTGTGCTGGTCAGCAGGAGAGAGCCTTTGATCGGTGCAGTACTGTGACTGCTTGTAAGATCCATGTTCTCCATCAAGCCACTGGCAGGTTTTTCATTGGGTTTTGAACAGACGTGTTAATTTCTGTCTTTTTTGTTCCTAATCTGTAGAATGGAAATTCTAACAGTGCTCCTGCGTCTTGTCTTGTCCACTTGACAGTGAGCCGCTTGGGCAGACAGTCATGTGGATCTGAGCATGACAGAGCTCTCAGTTCCATGGAGGTGCTGCAAGAACAGTTCTGTAAATTCTCCTGGGGACCTGTGCAGTTAGGAATGACCGTGCTGATGGTCTGTCGTAGTTTGTAGTTTGCTGGGACGCGGGCTTCAGTGATGTGTGAAGTGTTACCTCCTGCCCAAGTCCAGCATGAGAAATGTACCTGTCTCTGAGCAGTGTGCGTCTCCTTGCCAGCCAGGTTGTGTGCATGTTTGCACCAGCTGAACTACAGGTTTTATTTTTTCCTCTGGCCAGGTGACTGGTACAACTCTGAGGATATTCTTATATCAATTGAAATGTGGCTTCTTTTGTTCATTTTTTGTTTGTAATTGCTGCTTGTTTTCTATTGATCGAAAGGTGTTCCCACAGGGGCATGCTAAAGTTTAAATTAAACTTTTCAAAGCAGTTTCAGCTAAATGAGTGCAGTTGCTGTGTCCAGGTAGGTCCTTAGCACCTGGTGTGAAGTTCAGTCTCATCTTTCCATAAATTCTGAAGTGCCTGAAAGTTTGAATTTCTTCTGCGTGTGGAGAAAGCACTTGGGTTCTAATTTTGCTTATGTCCACTTCACTCGGCCACCTCTCCTCTTCCAGGCTGGAGAGCAGAAAGGCTCTCTTCTCCTCCAAGGGGGGACCATCCCTCCCTCCCCATCTCACCTACTTGTTCTGCATTGCCAGGAGGGCACCGGTGATTCGGGGTGCAGTAGTGGGATGGTGCTACTCCTTCCACTGCTGCTGGTTTCTCCCTCTTGCAGGTCTCGATTCCAATTTTAACTTCAGAGCTGTGGTGAGTGATTTCTAGGTCTCAACTGTCAAGTGAAAATTGGTATCATACTAATCACTAGCCTGGTATCTAATCCAGGCCTGCTTAATTATCACCTGCTCTCCAAAGCCTGGTACGAGGCAGTGATTAGGGCACTCTGGAGGCAGAACAAAGCGGGCGCTGCTGGAATTCCCAGTGCAGGGGTCAGATGCCATTGGTATTTGGCGACCTCATCTCCTGCACATGTGCATGGGGAAACGCGTTGATGCTCACTGAAAGGCTGAGTGATTTATTTTTATTGCAGGGTCTTTTTGAAATTGATGCCAGCAGTGACTGTCCTTCTGGCTGGAAGTGTTTGGAGCTAGGGAAGGGATTCTAAACTTAATAAGCAGTGTCAGCCCCTGAGCAGTGGTGAGCCGCTGGCATGATGCCTCTGCCTTTCCTGCCAGCTCTTTGTAGTGTGAATTGGGGAGTTGTTTTATTTTGATTTTTGGAACTCTATTTTTTTAAAATTTTCAAATGGAAACTCTGCTGTCTGTAGAAGACCTTTGCCTGTCCCGTGCCCTTGGTGGAGAGTGCTTCCATGTCAGCATGGATTTCATGCAGCAAGAGGCTGGCAAGAGGTCTGTGAGCAAAAGGGCCTCCAAAACTGCATGTGACTCCGTTGCATGCTCACCTCCTTTATGATGCTTCTGTCCGAGTGACAGCATTGGCCTGGCAGTGAGGTGGCCATCGCTTTCCTTCATCTTCTTGCCAGTCTCTGTCCCTTCTGTGTGCAGGGCAGCACTCAGCCATGGGAGAGGCCATAGCACCCCATCTCTTCTGCTCCCCGCCCCGGAGGATGCGTGGTTCCCTGCCTGCTCACGTGAGATGTGCTGCCCCAGTTAGCCAGGGTTATTTTTTTAATATTTTGCATGTAGGTTACTGCAGCCTGTGCCTCTGTCTCCTGGGCTGCTGAGGATTTGGCAGAGGGCTGCTAACCACTGTCTGTGCTTGCGGTGGGAAGTTCCTGTAATGCTGCCCGTGCTGAGGGGTGGCCCATCGACACTGGAGCTGATCCTGGCTGTAGCTGCTGCTGGAGGCTGTTTCCAAGTGTGTGTGTGTGTGGGGGGGGGGTGTGAGCAGCAGCGGTGCCAGGGATGGGTGCAGATGGAGAGGGTTCGTTGATGGTATTCCTTCCCTGGGTTGTATTGTCTGTGCCTGGCAGTGTGTGTCCTCTGTTCAGACCCAGCTATTACTGACTCTGTAGGTGTCCGGCTTTGTCTGTTGTGGTTGGAGCTGTGCTCTGAAGGCCACATTGGATGGCAGTCATAGCCTGGTTTCTTTGCCCAGGGGTGGTGTTTGGAAAGCCAAGTTAGCCAAATCAGGCTGTAGACCAAATTCCCTAAGGCCTTGTCTGTACTGTGCAAACAATAAAGCTTTACAACAGCTATTGAACTTGTTTGCAGCTAGAGCTGGTCAGAATATTTTGTTGACTGAATGTATTTTCTCCCAAAATATGGTGTTATGTTGAAGCCAGCATTTTTCTTGGAGAGGTATTGTTTTCCATTATGTTTTTTTGGGAATGTTTCTTAATTTTAAGCCTGTCTTGTCGTCTCTGGAAAAAAAGAGAAAAGGTCGAGAAACCTTTGCCTGTCCATGAGAACGCAGCTGTTTTGATGCAGTTCTGTGTTTTGAAATCATCTGGAGGACTCTGGTCCTCCAGATTCCTGCACAGAGCGAAATCCTACCTCGATGTCTCAGAAATTGCTGTGAAATAAATCTGTGCACCCTGACTGTCTGTGGTGCAGCTGTGCTCCAGTGTGGTTCAGTCTCTGAGGTCAAGGCCAAACACTGTTAAAAATGGCTCGTAAACCTGGGTCGTGACCTGAGCATTGTTCGTTGTTGTGTGACGATAGTGGTGGCCCCACTGCTCAGTCTTCTGGTTCCTGCTGAATATGACTTTTAAGAGTTTCATCTAAAACTTGGGTGTTCCCAGATCCCAGACCTTGGCTCACCCGCGGAGTGGATACTGGATCTGCTCGGTGGTGGCGTAAGGAGTGATGTCCCTTCCTACGTGGGTATGGTGAGAGCAGGATGGGCAGCAGGGGAGGCAGCGTTCTGTAATGGACTCTGAGAAGGAAGGTGCTGGCTTGGAGGGATGGAGGCAGATGGCCCACGAGCCCAAGGCCCATGTGCGCGGAACACTGAGCCGTCAGTAAGTCTCTCTTCTCCGGTGTGCTCCTGGCCTCCTCCATCTGTGATTTCCCCACCTGGTCTCCCAGCAGGGAGAGACGTCTGGGTGTGCAGCCTTGTAGCCTGAACTTTCGAAGGTGGAAGTAGTTACCCACCACCATGCGTTTGGGGATGCTCGGGGAAGAATGGCGCTGTGAGTATAAGCAAAGAAAATCTGGTTACCCCCACAGCTTTTCTGCTGCACAGATGTGTTTGGCTTCAATCCTCTCTCAGGGTGGGCATCGGGCCCTCCATCTAGACTTGGAGGCTGTATATGTAGAGGTGTAGGGAGAATAGCTAAAATTCCTCATGCCCTTTTTTGAGCTCATGGTACTTAAAGTGGTGGGAAGCCTCTTGCATGTCTGCATGGCAGTTACTGAACTGTTCTGGGCTGAGGGTATCTGTTGTAATGAAGTGCTGCTCCTCCACCCTTGACTGCATCCAAATAGATGTAACAATGTTGTGGTTTAGGATATATGATCTGTGTAAAAGCCCATGAAGGAGAGCTGGGCTTGCAGAACACAGTGGAGACTGCGCCTGCAGGAAATTATTGCACCAGCTTTGCATCATGCTGCACATCTGATGAGGCTGCAGTCAGGGCTGTGTGTTTTTGGTGTTTCCTATTGATTTCCTCCTCTCTCCATCCCTTGTTTGTTATTCAGAGCCTGCCCTTGTGACCTGTGCTGGATGGATGGTGGTTTTCCAGAAGGGGGATGTGGTACCACGTGGCTGTGTTACTGTTTGTGCCGGTGGTGCTGGCTTGTTAGGCAGCAGCTGGCAAGTTAAGTAAAACTTAATCCTGCTGGTGGCTGCTGTTGGAAATTTTTGGACCAAATCCTTTTGTGAAAGCTTTTTGGAAGGCGTTGAAGTAAGGTACAATCTGGGAATTACTCTAATCTCTGACTTTGTCTGCTTTGTCCATGTGCTTATCTATGTAATGCCATGGTGGCCTTAGGAGAGTATGCGAGCTCTTGGGCTGTGAATATCACTGTCTCCAAGGACTGCGTTAGCTTGCAGAGATGAAGCATTAGTATCTCTCAGAGCCCCTACTCTGAAGCTCTTAGTTTCACTTGTTTCCATTGCTGTGTTAACTGCTGTGGTACTAATATCGAGCCCATCCAGGAATAGGCTAGAATTCTCTGGACGCTTTGGGAGGCAGAGATGCCTGGTGCTGACCTTCCTGTGCCGTGTAATCCTGTATCGCAGTGGAGGGTTGGGACTGTTGTGGTGGTTGTATCAGTTATTTATTAAAGGATACGTGCCAGAGGCATTGTTTTTCCAGTCACAGCTAGCTATTGAAGGCAGCAGAAGCAGCATTTGGGTACACTGCTCCACTAAGCCCTCTGTGGTTATCCCCTTACCAGGGCATCTGTCTGTGTGTCTTGTTGACTAGGTTTTGCTATCTTGCAAAAACTGGAGGAAAAGAAGATACAGTGAGCAGTGACTGAATCGCTGCAGTGGGAGTTCATCCTTCTGGTCCTGGCTGAAGATGTGAGCTGAAGGGGGGAAGCCTTCCTCGTGTGACTTGGAGCAGAGATCTGTTTCTGGGAGAGCTGGCACCGGCTGCTGTGTGGGAAGGTCTTTCCTCTCCTGGTTTTTGACCTGCCCCTGGGCTTTGGAGAGGAATGTATTTGCTGCGTGGCCCTTCTGATCGCTGGCAGCTGTCCCTGTGATAGACTGGGAATTCAGGGTCTGGGTAGCAGAGGCTGTGGGCTTTTCCTTGTTTTCTGATGGCTGGCAGCTCGTGCCATGTACAGGCTGGTTCTGGGGACACCAAAGGTCTGCCAGAGCAATCTGTGTTTTGGGAGCTCTGGCTCCGCATGGATTTTTGAAGCAGGAAAGCAGATTAGCTCGCTGGGCTTCAACTTTTTTCCTCAGCATTGATCTGGCCTGCCTGAGATTCATGGTCCTTTTGTGTCTCATCATCTGCGATCAAATAGGTTGTCCCCTGTACACTGCACTGTGCCATGCCGCAGTTGTTGACGACCAGAGCGGTGTCAGAAGTGCTGTGACAAGTGACAAAGCTGGCTTTGTGGCCTGACGGATCAGCAGGGCAGGGGCAGGGAGAGGCTGCTGCTGGCTGTTAGCTGGGTTGGCCCCAGGGCGCCGCAGCTTCGCAAATTGAAGCTTTTTTCAGAAGCTGTGATGGATATGCAAACTCCATACTTCTGTTTGCATATGGCTAACGAGCTGTCCCAGTTCATTCAGCCCTGCCTAGCTTAACCAGTATTTTAGTGCCATTTGCAGAGCGACTTGCCTGCGGGTCCAGCTGAGGCTGGCTATGCTGGAAGCCCATATAGGGACCTAATGCAGGAAGTCTTGCCATTGCACTGTCTTCATTTGAATCTTTTCTTAATGGGTTTTGTAGCTCTGAGAAGGGTGGATTTTCATGGCACAGCTGAGTCCCTTATAGCAGACCTCCCAGTTGTCTTAGACCCGGAGCTGGTAAATGCACCTTTAGGTCCTGAAAGGGCTCCTGTGAGATGGATTTTCCATCCAGTGTGAAAATGTTTGATTTCAGCTGGGGCCAAAAGGCAGGTTAGTTTGGGAAAACTCTTAAGATTATTCTCTGCCCAGGCGTCCTGGAAGCAGTAGAGGAGTTCTGGGGTGGCAACATCTGCTTCAGCTTAGGGTATGCTCTGTCTGGGTTTCCTTGGGGCAGCTCTGACTTACTGTAGAGGTATGTGACATCTATACAGGGTGTGCACATTGCGTCTAATGTGTCTGAGCTGGGTCAGACTCGCGCAGCATGTGTCTGTGCTTCTGAATGCCCCATGCAGGAACACGGGAGCCTACTACAGCAGTCTTTTTTTTTTTTTTCTATGCCAGTGCCTTCATATGACGTTTACCTTTGGTGCAGTTGGTACCTGTGCTCTGGCAATAGGAGGCTGCATGGCACACATGCCTGTGTAGAGAGATGTGCAGGCTGCACGTGGAGGCTGTGTCCGGCCATGTTATCTGCAGGGACCAGGTGACCTCCTGGTCGGTCCACACATGGTGCTGGCACAAAGTGTGTGGTGACTTTTATGGGTGACTAAAGGAGAGATGCTTCATGCGAATTTGATGTCAGTATCACAGATAATTAGGAAGCTCAAAATCAGGGTCATCTTGTAACTTATCAGCAGATCTGCAGACACGGGAAATGGCCCTGTTGCAGTAATAACATGTGACAAGTCTTTCTGGGCTGCCATTGGGAATAGTTAATGTGTAGAGTGACCAGTTAAACACAGTTACTGAGCTCACAAGATACTTACAGACTGCAGACAGGTTGTGCTGCCTTCCACTGCTCTTCTCCATCCTCGAAGGACCCAGGAGTTGGCATTTGTGGTTTTCAGACCCTACTCCAAAGAGGAACATTTAACGTCACGTATGCTGGTGACTTCTGGAGGTCAGTGACTGTTATCCAGCCTTTGGTGCAGTTGTCAGACACGGCAGGTGGGAAGGTTTTGAACGGTATGCGACAGCGTCAGGCCTGAGAGTTCACAGTGTCAAAGAAAAGCAGCAGTCATATGAAGCACTATTCTTTTCTGAATTGTGGGGAAACTTACCCTCGTGTTGACAAGGCTGCTGATCCCTGGTGTAGAGGTGAGTCCTGGCAAGATCAGGACTGGGATCTGTACGTGGCACCTCACGCAGACTGCGGACTGGTGCCATTCATTGCTTATAGCTGGGCTGCTGAAACAGAAAAGCCTGGCTGCTTGCAGGAAGCACCATCCCTCCAGATCGAGACCATGGCCTGCACCCTGTTTCAGTAAATCTCTGACGCTCCTTTGGAGGATTCCTAGGCAGGTGATGGTCTCCTGACTGCCTAGATATTGCTTCGTCTGGTGGAACATCCATCAGATGTCAGGAGGAGTCCTGTGGGCAAGGGCTCTCATAAAGGAAGGAAAAAGAAATGAGTATTTTCATTGCTGAGAGTAAACCAGCAGCACGGTGGATACAGCTCGCATTTTCCCTGCTTCTTGGCTAATCAGATTCCTTTTAATTTACAGTAATTGATTGGGTCCTGATTTATGGCTCTCATCCGCTCTCTGGAGCTCTGGTTGAGTGAGTTGTGTACCAGCACATGCTTGGTTTGGTTAGGGCTAGAGCATCTTTCTTGTCTCTTTCTTCCAGCAGTTGAACAGTATTTGCTTGTTTGCTGAGCAATGGCTGGAGGGCAAGCTTGCCAGGCCTGGTAAAGGATGCTTGGTAGGAGATTGCTCGTTGTGTTTTTCAAGGGCTTAGCCCTGTGTCTTGAAAGGAGTTTGGTGAAGATGATGGATATTAGCTGAAATAAAGGAAGTATGTAAAAAGCTACTGAAATGTGCTCTGTTTGCTGTCTCTCTGTAGAAGGAATTTCTTGTACCATCACCTGCACTGACACCATCAAAAGCAGGAGACCAGGTGAAACAGCTAGCCTTCCTCTACCTTTGATTGGTTTTGTCTACTAGTAGACCTATGTAGGAGCTGGTTGTTTAAACTGTGGGTTTTCTCGAAGTTCTTCCTGCCTTTCTGACAACTTCCTGAGAGTAAAGTGAATAGTTCACGTTGTGCTAAAAAATTACCCATGGCCCAAAGGTGAGGAAGAAAAAGAACACATGTCCCTCTCCTAGCAATGGTCAGAAATGGTTCCTGTGAATGTTCAGACCCCTGATGCTGTCTGTTGCCTCCTGCATTTTAGGACCAGAGGGATGTAGTATCGCTGTTTGCCCTTTTTTCAGAGTGCTGCAATAGCCTGGGATAGAGGACAAAGTTCGTTCTTTGCCACCATGCAGCTGTTGTGGCTCTGAAAGGCTGCTCTTTGCATGAGTCCTTGTCATTGTCTTTGGCAAATGTTTTGTGGTGGAACTTAGTTTTGAGCTTCATTAACTCCCTGTTGGTTTTATAGGGGTTCTCTGTATGTCTTGTAGACCCAGTTAGAAGAGATGTTGCTGATGGTAGTCCAGCTGGATGCAAAGAGTAGGTGCAGTCATCTGGAGCCTGTTACCCTTCAAGGCCCCTTCCCACCGGGCAGGAGGTTGGGCTGAGTTTCCTTGGGAGACTCTTCCAAAGTTGTTTGTGTCAGGAGAGACTAATGTGAGCTGGTCAGTGTCTTGAGGGCAGGACACGTGTGGAGGCTGCTTTGTCATCTCCTGGTGGACATCTGTCATTAAATACAAATTCATTGTTAACATGATGGGGGAAGCAAACTCTTCCCCACAAACATCTGCCTTGGTCTCTGCCTTCCGAGACCTGCTCCGGAGGTGGCTGACCAGCAGAAAGGTGCTCCAAGGGCAGAGGGCTGGTGCTGGGCAGGGCTGCTGTGCTGGCAGCCCGGGACAAGGGGGTGCTGGCGAGCAGATTGCTCGGTGGCAGCTCCCTGCTTCCCCAGGTGTGGACGTCCAAGATTTCAGACTTTGCTTCCCACCCTCCCCCTCTTCCAGTTTTCCCCCTCTTCTCCTCTCCTTGCTCTCCTGCTGAGTTGATGCTTTTCCAGGAATGAGCTGTACTGCTGGCCCAGCACATTCCACAGCAGCAGCACTTTCTTGGCAGGAGCCTCGCCTGCTGTTAAGAAAAAGCAGGACTGACTTGGCGTCCCTCAGCTGAGGGCCAGAAAAGGAAGGCCTGGTCCTGCCTTTCCTCGCAGTGCATGCAGAGCCTTCCCAGATATTGTGCTCCTCTCCCTTGCCTGCTGCATACCTGCTAACATCTCCCACCCCCAGCAGTCCTTGGAGCCCTTTACAGCTCCTCGCTGTCATCTTCACTGGCGTGAAGTGCGTGGCCATTGCAAGGGAGCCTCTTGCTTTTCTAGCCAGCCTAGAAAGGGGTGGATGACTTCTGTGGAGCATTGCAAGGAATTCCCTGTGGGGCCCAGACACCTATTCCACAAACTTCTTGATAAGATGATGTTGCACCCTTTGTGTTTTGCTACCTGCAGTAGCTGGGTGAACCCTTGCTCCACCTCTGCGCAGTCCCTTCCGCTGTGTTGGCAGGAGCTGCTGAGTTGCAGCTCTGCACTGTGGGCTCTTCCCACCGTCCCTACCCAGATGGAGCTAAGTGTCCCAGCAGACCAAGCCTCCTCCAGTTTGCTTACTGTCTCTCAACATATACATGAACCATAGCAACTGCATCAGGATTTTACCGTCTCATACGCATGTCTCCGTTCAGCTGAGGCCTCTTTGGGCCTGTTTCCTATCCCACCTTGAATACAAGGCCACCTTTTGGTCACTGCTCTGTCTGTGGTTGTCTCTGTTCCCTGAAGGTCATTTCTGCAGATGTTTAACCTCAAATCTTTCTGTGTTACAAAGGCTCATTGCACTTGTATCCTTGTGTTGGGCCATGCAAGCTCTTAGAGTTGTTGGGGAGCTGAAACTGAGCTACCAGAGTGAAGATCCTGGCTGGGCTTCTGCTGGGAGTTCCCGTTTGTCCTGATTTCCAATTCAAAGACACTGAAAGTGTCACTGAACCTTTGGGGGCCTGGAGAATGCTTCCTTTGATGATGTCTCTAAATATCCTTCTGGGGGTTGGAAGCATCGCTTGGGCAGGGCGGGATTAATTAGTATGGAGGTGCCTCCCGTGGTCCCATCCCAGTCGGAGGACAGGCCTGTTGGGCTTGTTTGCAGAGCGGTGCTGCAGCCAGATGGTCACTCTGGAGATGGAGGTGGGAGGGGCTGCCAGGGCTCTTGGGCTCCTTCGAAATCAAAGTTTGTAGCTTTGCTTTGATAAGTGCTGCTCCCGGCAGGCCTGTGAGGTCAAGTGGCTCGTTCCTAAATGCCATTCCTTTTCCAGTCTTTGGACAAGATGAACAGGAGGTCTGTCCTCTGTCATCTCCCACCTAGTGATGCCTGTAGGACTTGAGCACAGGTCCAGCTGGAGCCAAGCATCTCCTGGAAAAAAGGGGCTGTTGTTGTCCTGGTGTATGTCCAGGTGAGGGATTCTTGGGGAAAACAGTTGTCGTCTTAGATGTCTGTTCAGCTTCTGCCTGAGTGACTGGGGTGAAAGCACAGCAAGCTGTGGGGCAACAGTGGTGAGTGCAGTTGAGTGAGGCTGTAGAGATTGCAGTCTGAAAATGGAAGGGGCTCTTGCTGTGCTTTTTCGGTCATGGGCACGATGTCCCTGCTCATGAGGAGAGAGGGTAGGAGCTTGAAATGGGGTGACCTGCTCCCTGAGGAATCCTTGTAAAGCTCTCTTGGTTTTTTAGGAGAGCAGACGTGGCCTCTCCTGCTTGAATGCAGAGCGGTGTTACTGTTGTGTTAGCGCGACAGCTGGTTTGTGCTTCTTAAAAAACACCCCAGGTAAAGACAGTGCTGCAAGGGATCTCGCATTCACATGGGGTGCAGGCACAGACAGGAGGACAGCAGCCCCTCTGGGGAGGAGGCTCTGGCAGAGTGAAACCACCCACAAATCTGTGTTTCCCTTTTTACGCTGTGCTACAGCATAGAGGAGCAGTGGAGAATACTCTGTCTGAGGGCTCGGGCAGGAATTTAAATGGGAGAGTGATGGTCTCTGTTTGCATTCTGAGAGCCCCTCTCACCCCAGTGCACTGTGCAATTTGTACCCTATGTACTCCTTCTCCTCACACAGGAGGTAAAAATACAGTGAGGAAGACCCGAGGAATGCCCTGGCTTATGGAGACAGACAACTCAAATCCTCTAATCCTGTTTGATGTGTCCTGTTTGCCTGCGAAGCCCAAGGTCTCACTGATACACATGTGTGCTCTTTGGTTGGGCCTGTAGCCCTTGCAGGGATTGTACCCCCGTGGGAAGCACACGTGTCATCTCTGGGCTTGGTCTAACAGGCGAGTATTTCCCATCCAAAGTCCCAGTTCTGTCAGAGATTTGCCCTGTCCAATTTTCTCTTCTGGTGAAACAGCTGCAGAACTCGTCCCTGCGGCCCCAGCGTTTGATCTTGCAGAAGGGAGGAGAATTTTGCTCTAGAGCTAGGAGATGCT
The DNA here is from genome assembly GCA_013398225.1 of Steatornis caripensis. Classification (NCBI taxonomy): domain Eukaryota; kingdom Metazoa; phylum Chordata; class Aves; order Caprimulgiformes; family Steatornithidae; genus Steatornis; species Steatornis caripensis. The sequence continues at coordinate 49,326 of VZSC01008460.1, read as the reverse complement.
CACATTTAGATAGCAGCACATGAAGGTGCTTCCTTTTGCTATGCAATGTTATTAATCTATACAATCATTTGGAGAGAAGACATCCCTGCCCTAAGGGGTGTGTACTACAGGTCTTGGAAATGAGATCCCATTTCTACTGTGTAAATCCCTGAAGCTTGTGCTATTGGGTAGAAATGTCTCCTGATGTTTTTTGTTTGTTTGTTTTCTTCTGTTTGTGGTTCTGTGGGCTGTAGGAGATGGGGGCTTTTAAGGTCAGAGGAGTGACCTGCCTAATCTGTGCACTTTTGGAGGGTTGTAATAGACGATTAAGTTTGACATTGAATTGCTGGGCCTTGCAGTGTTGAAAAAAATGTTGTTGTTCTGTGAAAGTCTTTCCTCTCAATAATTGAACTAGATGAAGGAAAAGATCTTACTTTTTTTCATCTGCTCTACTGGCTTTTCATGTTTGTAGTGTGAAACTGTCACTGCTCAGTTGTCTTCTCAGCCTTTGCAACTCTCCTCATAAGACTCCTTTTCATCCTGGCCATCAAGCTGTCTAACATGCTTGAGGGGTTCGCTTCCCTCACCTCCCTTCTTGGTACTGGCCCCCCACCCCCAACTCCATATTCAGCTTTTCTGATCACTGCTGCTTCCCATGATCGCTTTTCTCTGAGTATCCTCCCCATTGCGAGCCCTTAGATAGAAGATTTGGGGGTTGGGACCACCAGAGATGAGCAGTGATCACTCCTGAGCTCCAGCGTGCATCCACATCTGAGGTTCAAATCCTCCTGCTGGAGCCTTTGTCAATGCCTCTTGGATTTCTTCTTTCCCTGGGCTTGCATTACTCCATCTGAGTTCTTTGCTGGGACCCCGCTGTGGTTAGCAGGTCCCCCTCAGGAAAGACCAGAGCTGGCTGAAGCTAGAAACTCCCTTGTATCCACAGGCCCGCCTGGGCTGGAGGCCACCAAGGGGAAACGGGGAGGCTGGGAGCACAGCAGCTGGGCTGCGCAGCCCGGGGTCTCTGACGTGGTGCAGCCGTCTCTGAGGCTTGGGTTTTATGGCCTCCTTTCTCTCCTGTGCATGCTCTCTTGTTCCCCACTTTCCCTTCATTCCTAGGACATGACTCTGTGATATAAAATACCCTCTAATTTCCTGAGCTGGGCTGGGGCTCTCTGGAGAAGGCAGTGTCTGCCTGCCTGTCACTCGCCCACCTCTGCATCCTTGTTCCAGGCTGCCGGCTGCTGCTGCCGTCCGGGAGCGGGAGGGAAGCTGGGAGCGTGGCATCTTCCAGGCTGCGGGGAGAGGGTCTGCTGCCTCTTCCGGAGAAGCCGGTGGGAGGATAGGGATGGAGCGAGGGCCGGAGCTGGGTTTCCTCCGTTTTCCCTCCCTGCTGCTGGGGCTGCCCCTTCCCCTCCCCCAGCTGCATGGGAGCAGATGTGCTGCTTGTGTCAGCACACCCCAGCCGGGCTCCTGCAGCAGCCAGAGCCTGGTCCCCTCCTCCCCCCCACCCCTGGCTTGGCCCCGCGTCGCGCGGGATGGCGGTTGAATCATCCGCCCACTCGGCCTGCCTCCCCTGTAACCCTCCCTCTCCTTCCTCCCTCCTTCCTCCCTCCCGCAGGTCTCTTTGTTGGAAAATTCAAGGCAGATGAGTGCTGGGGAGTGCTGGGCCTGCGGGCCAGGCGACGAGCATGCAGCTTGGACCATGCTTGGACGCAGCACGTCAGCTGGCCCTGGGGACAGGACGGGGGCTGGCAAATGCCTGTTCTGCTGGGTGATTGTCCATGCAGATCAGCAGTGCCGAGGGGCCTCGGGCTGCCTCTCTGTAGCAGAGGGGTTTTCCTGGCCACTGTTCTCAGCCATGTTGTGTCGAGCTCCCAGCAGGACTTTAAACACAGGAAAATCTGAAACCAGGCTGCGCTGATGGATGGTAAACTAAAAACAGTCCCTTTGGAGTCAGCCTTGGGCAGATGTTTTCCCTGAGCGGTGGTGCCTTCTGCCAAAAGGAAAGGCTTTTAGAGAACCGAGAGAGCCTGAGTTCCTTCTGGGTCTGCTCTTTCAGGATTTCTGGGCTCAGACCCCACCAGCTGAGGGCTCTTCCCAGCATATCCACGGCATGGTTTTCCCTCCCAGCATATCCACGGGAAGGTTTCATCTCATGGCCGCCTCCCCATGCGGCTGTGGAGGCGAAACGAAACGTGGCACCACGCACAGCTCCCCCAGAGGCTGCTTGGTTGGTGGCTTCTGACGTGAACCCTGCGGTCTTGTTTGTGTGAGAAGTGTGACTTGAAGAGAGTGGTGAGAGGTGGGGGGAGAAAGGCTGCAGCCCAGGGCTGAGGCTGGAGAGGAATGCAGGGCACGAGTAGCTGGAACGGTGCGAGGGGTGACAGACATGAGCAGGGCTGTGGAGATATTCCTGCTTGGCATGTGCCCGACTCCAGCACTATCAGTTTTTGCTCTGTAGAGTCTAAATATATAATCCATTGTGCTCTGACATCTGGGTGGTAAGTAGTGATAAATAATGTAGTGGCTGGGGAAGCAGGGAGAAAAAACTGCTCCAGGGTATAGCTGACCCCTGGGATGTCTGGGGCAGCAGCCGGGCAACAGGAGTGATGAGGGACCAGTGCTCAGGACAGAGGGAGCTTGTTCTCCATCAGCCATTGCAGTTGAGGGTGGGCGGGGGGTCTTGGGGGCTGGTTTCCTCTGTCCCCACTGAAAGTGGAATAGTTCACTTGTGTTTAGTGGTTGGTCACCTTGACCCTGAAAATATGTCACCCTGTCCCTTCATCCACAGGCAGGGCTCTGTGTCCCTGAGCAGGCAGCGTGCAGCACTGAAAATTGGCTCTGCCTGAAGTTCTCTCTAGGAATTGGATGAAGTCCAGGCTGCTGGCGACAGTATGAATGGATGCTAGTGCAGCCAGGGTGGGGTGCATGTGTGTGCACACTTGGAAGTGAGGAGGCGACTACTTGCCTGCGTTGGAAAGGGTTGACTTGGGCACGAAAGAGGATGGGTCCTGGGGGGGACTGCCTGTGTTTGACACTCACCCCCACTGCAGGGGCTTTGGGCAGAAGCTGGCATGGGGCATGCTGAAGAAGTATTAAGCCAGCAGGGTTTTAATCCATCCTCACTGCTCCTTTCCTGCTTTTTCCTGCTTCTCCGTCTGTGCAAGAGGAATTAATGCACATCCTGGGAGTGTATTAGACTGCTCAAACCGTGACCTCCTCATCTGTGCCTTCTGGGGATGGGTAGCATTTTTCCGGTCCCTTTGGCTCTCCAGTGTGGGCAGAGATCCTGCGTGCCAGCTGCCAGCAAAGACGTGGCAATGTGCTGCCTTTTACCCCGTGGGGCAGCCCTTCGCTGAGCGTGTGTGACACTGGAGCAACCAGCGTGGCTGGCAGGGTGGAGCGAGCCTGCTCCCCGGGTTTTGGTCTTCCAGCCCTGTTCATTTGCCTTTTGCTGATCCCGTGCGAGTGTTGGCGAGCCTTGCCGTTCTATTCTCAGTGACAGTTTAGGAAGCTGTTGGCACACCAGGGAGCACAGCCGGGAGCCCAGAGGACCTGTTCTCCGAGCCCCAGCGTGCTGCGACTCGATGGCAATGCCTGAGCTGCGTGGCGGTCTGGGGCAATGGGTCACAGCTCCGCGTCCCACGCGTGCATCCTCTTCGATTCTCCGTGAGTTGGGGACTGGCTTGGGGACTGACCCTTCAGAGCTCAACTGGGATCCCACCTCTGTGTGCTCTGTTAGTTACTTACAAGCTAGTTCTTTTTGATACATAATTTCCCTTGGTTTCACATTAGTTCTTTTTCTGTTGGATTCTTTTTCCCCCAAAACATAATTTATTCACTGTTCAGTTATTATGTTATTTTTTAAGCACAATATGTGTCAAGCTACATTAGATCTATCTTGGAAGGGTAAATTAATATCACTAACTGCTTGTAAGATGTCTTTGTGTTAAGTAAGAGCGGTTAAAATATTGTTGTTAAGTAGAAAAGAAAATGAGCTTGTTAAAGCCTATTTTGTCATTAAATCTGATTCATCAAAGATGGTATTAATTGAATCTGGTGAATTTACAAGTTGTTTTGATTGCAGACTCACTGGAAAAAGTATTTAGGTGCCCAGTGATATTTGAAATAGAAAAAATAAATTTTCTCTCCAAAGAAAACTGATGTTTTTACTGTTGGGGGAAAAAAATTCAGTGCTCCTTCTGCTATGAAGACTGGTAATAACGTAGCTGTTTCTGTGATGCGGGAACATGACATTGTGGCACAACTATAAAGCTTGAAGTGATGTTGAAATATTATGTACGTAATTAAAAAGCAACAGTAACATTTGGGAGGCAGCATGTTTAATGTATTTCACTTTCATCTATTAGAAATCTTTGTCATAGGTTGTGATACTTTCAGGTCATTACAAAGAGGTTTAAATTATGTATTTCTTTAGAAATAAGCAAACTGGTGGAAATATACATCTGAATTTCTTTTTTGACTGATTAAAATGTGAATCGGGGATAAAGCAGCTGGATGCACAGGACAGAGCCTTTTCTGCCCTTGTCTTCTCCCCTCCAGCCTGCCAGTCATGGCTGTTGGCACAGGAAACTGTAGCAGGAAACTGGCAGCAGGAGGGAGCTGCCGGTCCTCACTCTGCCCCATCCCCAAGCCTGGGCTGCCTGTTTTTTGGGTGCAGACACCTGCCTGGGAAAGGCTCTGTTTCCTCTGAAGTCCGGGACCCAGCTCTGACTGCCTCCTCTCCCCTCTGCAGGGTGGTGAAAGAAGAGATCTCGGATGACAATGCCAAGCTTCCGTGCTTCAACGGCCGGGTGGTGTCGTGGGTAAGCAAGCCCCTTGCTTTGGTATCTTGCTGCCTGTTTCTGTCCTCTCTGAAAACCACCATTTGGTTGCATAGTGCCCAGAAAGGCACGGGGACTCTCCGTACTGTTGGTGTGCTGACTGCTAACAAAGCTGATGAGCTGGTGTACCACGCTCCAGTCCCTCGGCTGGAGAGGGGGCTGCATGGTGCTGGGTTGCCCGTGCCAGGGAATATGTGGGATGCCTCTGTGGAGAGCTCACGACAACTGATGCCTGGCAGAGGTGGTGGTCCTGGCCTGTCCGCAGCGTAACCCGTGTGCCCCTATGGCAGGGTCAGCTTTCCAAGGAAAGTCCTGCTCTGGTGACTGGCGCAAAGGCCTTAAGTGACTTTAGTGCTGGTGAAGCGGACTGGATTTGACTGCCCTGAAGATTAAAGGTACTGCCTGGGCAGCTGCAGGACAAGCTTCTCCCTCTGTGCCATGCCATGCATTGCTCTGTCCCCTGCTCGCATGCCTCCCTCTGCCCCCAGGGGGACCCTCTATTTGTGGGGGGAGAGGGTATTCAGTCTCCACAGCCCGTCACTCCTTTTTTCCCTCTGCTGAGCTGCAGTTTGGGACGATGGGAGCATGTGGATCTACGCCAAGAGCAGCACCAAGACCTAAGTGCCTTTTCCTAGAGGCCACCAAATAGCCCCGAAACAGTGAAAATCCTCAGCAAGTCAGGCTAGGTCAGACCTAATGCTGCTTCTATCCCTTCACCAAACGGCTAGGCCTCGAATGGGGGGGCCATGCAGCGACTGCATTTCAGGAGGGAGGGTGGGGGTGACAGGACTGGGCGGGCAGGCACCTTGCTGTCATACTGGTTCCCGCTAGGATGCTAGCCGGGGGAGCAGGGCGCAGGGTGAGGTCGTGCCCACACCCCGCGCCTGCATGAGAGGGTGCGCTGAGCTCCAGTACAAAGAGCCGGTGTCCGGCCGCCTGCCGTCCTCCCTCTAGCGGTTAGCCGGGCCCTTTGGAAACAGCCTGTCCGGCGCTCGGCCACCGTCCCTGCTGTTGCTGCATCAGCCCCGAGACATCTCCCCAGCCCCCCCTTTCCAGCTGCCTTTTGTTTTCACCTGCTCTATAGGGGGTCCCAGAGCCTCTGAACCTTCTCCATTGCTCTTTTTTTTTACGTGGCATGCTTTGCCTTGTCCATGCGGCTGCTGGCTTTCCTTGTAGGGGCTCTCTGGTTGCTCAGTGTCAGTGGCACGGATCCAGTGCGGCTCTGTCTGGTGTGACCAGGGCACCGTGCTGCTGCTCTGGTGCCATGGCTCCTTGCAGGGGACTTGTGCCTGGAGTTAGCACCGCTACTGGCCCTTGTGCGTGAAGGGTGACAGCAGCCTCAGAGACCATTATGCACAGCTGATGCTCCCTTTTTCTATCTCTGCTGAGAGTCTCCTTGCACATGGGTGGTTTGGGGGCTGGAAGGGGAGCACTTGCTTTGCTGCTTCTGCCAGACAGGCTGGGATGAGGCTATTTTAGGAACTTGGTACTCATTTTAGCTAGAGGGAAAGATGGGGGCTTGGATCCAAGTGAATATTTCCTGACAGTGCAAGAGGCAGGAAAAGTGCAGGGTGGTTATCAAAACCTTCCCTGGAGGAAATCCCAGCCTTGGGAGGGTTAGAGGAAGGCAGCATCAGTCCCCCTGCTTGGGCACACCCCCTCTCCTCTCCTCCTCACTGCTGTTTGACAGATGTCTGTGGCTAGTTCCCTCTGTCCAGATCTATGCCTGATCTTGCCTTGAGATCTTCAGGCACAGAGCATTACGTGACTTTTCCCTAGGCAATGCAGGCCACTTGAGCATCTCTTCTCCCGTGTACTCCCGGACAATGGCTGCTAGAGCAGGGATGTGGCCCTCAGGGAGTGGGATGTGTCCTGGGAAGACAAGTCACCAGGAAGGTGCCAGTAGCAGAGCCAGGCAAGTGCCTGGGGCTTGCTGGAGGGCGGGAAGCTGAGCCCAGTGTGAGACAAGAGCTGGTTAGACAGTTGTGAGCACAGGAGCCGTTGGGCTTGTCCTGGGGCTTGTGGGACAGGATCTGCAGCTTTTGACACCCCAGGGTGCTCTCTGCCCTGTCTGCTGCCTTGGTTGCAGCTTTTTCAGGGCTGCTGTGTCTTCCTTGCCCTGGCTTCATCCCTGTCTCTGTTCGCAGTGCCTCCCTGGCAGCAGATCTCTTTCCCCTTGCCCTAATGATGACCTGTAGGGTCATCCCCCTTTATCATGGTTTCCCCAGTTCTCAAACGTAGGCAGGGCACAGCCCTGTTTCATCAGTGATTCTGGGAAGTGCTCAAGATCTGTGTAAACAGGCTGTGCCTCCAGCACCTGGGTTGGCATCTGCTCCTGCCTCCATGCAGATGTGGTCCCCCCATCAGTAAGCAGCAGAGCTGCCTCTGCGTTTATACTGGATGTTACGGTTTGGGCAGCAGCTATCAGCCTGTATTTCATGATCCTTCTGTCCTGACCCACAGTGGGGCATCCCTCACTGCTGTTAGATCAGACCTCTCCTGTCATGGCTGATGGCTTGGCAGTTGGTTTAAGTCCTGTCCTGGTCTCCTCACCTCCCTGAGCTTGCTCCAGGCTGACCCACAGCATTTTGTCTGGGGTGAATCAAGGTCCTGAGCCCTGTGGTCCCTCCCTGACACTGGGAGAGAGCCAACCCCCCCTGCTTGCCATGCTGTGCAGGGTACAGGCATGGGGCAGATGTGAAAAGCACATTGGAAGGTCCTTAAAGATGGAAATTGATCTTCACTTGCTTGCAAGCTCTTCTAGCCTGTCCCTGGGGACTCCTTCCCTGGCCAAGGTGGGGGTTCCTTTCTGGGCCCTGTTACCTCTGCTCTTGGGGTTCCTGAATGTCTCTTGCAGGAAAAAGGCTTTTTGTTGCTTTTCTGCCCAGCCCTATTGGGGTTAGCCCTGCTCAGTGCAGCATGAAAGTGGGGAGAGCGCAAACGTGGATAGTGAGCAATGTTGAGGAAGTCACTTCCATTGAGCTCATCTGAACTATCCTCTGTTTTGTCTCACTGGTGAGCCCATTCCTCCTGGAGAGGCTCCACCTCATTCCCTGGGCCCTGAAATTGGTGGTTTATCTGAGAGCCAGAGGCACAGGTGTAGGTGTGCCTGGGCTGCCCCAAAGCATGGCTGGTATAAAGAGCTCCTGAGGTTTGACCCTTTCTTGAATTTCTGTGCTGGGGAAACTGTTGAGCTTCCGAGAGGGTGGCTGGAGGATGTGCCCAAGCCAATTAGCTGGCACAACCTGAAAGTTTGCAAAGTACATGTGGAAGCCAGAAAAAGAGCGTGTTGGAGTCTATTTCAAAGCCAGCCTCATCCCTGAGCTCCGTTACCCCCAGCTCCTGTGGGCTGGGAAGGTGAAAGTCCTGCTGGGTCCCTCAACTCAAAGGCAGAGGTGAGGAGGCTGGTAAAATTGAGAAAAGGAATGACTGGTAGCTGCCTCTTCAAATCTAAGAAGAACTAGGAGAATCTATTCCTTGCTATGAGACGTGTGAAGGTTACCTGAGTGTAAAGATTGTGCGGCGTGGGTGTGCAGATGATGTCAGAGTCTCTAAGCAGGGCTGTCAGCCACCCCGACTTCACCGTTGGGTCAGGAATTCCTGAGCCATAAATAGCCAGTGTCTGCAAAGGCATTGGGGGAGAATGTTGCTACATGCATGGCCTGTTCCATACCTGCTCCTGGGCATCTGTTGTTGTCCACTGTCAGAGATGAGATCCTGGGCCAGGCAGGGTTTTGGCCAGCTCGTTTGGCTGCTCTTGTAAACATTTTCCCGATGCCTCAGCCGTTTCATTGTCTGTGTCTCGTCCCTCCAGCTGGTGTCTGCAGAAGGTTCCCATTCAGATGCTGGCTCGGTCTGTGCCGATAACCAAACAGAGCTGCCGCCCTCCATGGAGCGCACAGGAGGAATTGGAGACTCCAGGCCCCCCTCTTTCCAGTAAGTTACCTGGATGCCTGTCCTGGTTTCCAAGGGACCCACGGTGACTTTTCTCTAAATCCAGACCAGGGGCTGGGACATTCTTACCCAAATTGGCAGGGATCACAGCCAGCTAGAGCAGAGGAGGATGGGGCTGGGAGCGGATTCAAAGTGGAGCCGCATTATTCAGCAAGCAAGGACATGCTGGAAATAGTGCAGGGAAGTCGGGAAAGAGCTGGCACAGCTTCCCCCAGTCCCTTGCCCTGCACTCATAGATGTGCTGTGGTTGTTCCACTCTGTCTCTGCTGCCGTCCCTCAGGAAGAAGACGGGTGATGGCTGGAGGCTTGTGCTGGCCAGCACAGAGGTAGAGGGAGCCTGTTTCAGTTGTTCCCTTATGTGTTTGTTCCTTTTATCTCATTGCAGCCCTAACACTGGGGGGAGTCGAGAAAACTTGGACAATGAGACAGAGACAGACTCGGTGGTGTCGTCGCAAAGGGAACGACCTCGTCGGAAAGATGGGCCTGAGCATGGTGAGTGTTGGTAACGTGGCAGAGCATGGCTGGGTGCGGCGGGGACGCCAGCTCCAGACATGGGGCAGCCCTCTGCTCTGCAGAACCTTCCTGGCTTAGAAGGGCTGTTCAGTGGTCTGGGGCCATAGCCTCCTGTTGAAGGCAGGAGTTAACACCTGCGTTGCATCAGAACTTGGTGTTGAAACCTTTGGGGGCAAAGGAATTGTCCCCTGTAGAAGCCTCAAGAGCAGGAGACAGCAGTGCCTCAGTCCTTAGTTGAAAAGCCGAGTGTGCTGTAGCCTTGCTACTCTGTTGCTGCTCTTTGCTCTGCCAAGGAACCAGCAACAAGTGTTTCACGAGTTTGGCAGCATTGTTCATACTCGCCCATCAGCCTCTTTCCCATCCTGTAGTGACAGAAGAGTTGTCCCACAGAAGATGGATCTGATCCCAGGGTGGACTCACAGCCAGCTGGCACTAGATGGGATTGTCCGATGGCCAGAGAAGGTTGCCATGAGCCCTGCGTAGGAGAAGGGGTTGTTTTCCTGTGGCCTGTCTCAAGCATACTGAGTCTTGTCTTTTCATAGCACCCAGAGTGAATGGGACAGTGAAGGGAGAGCGGCGCCGAGACCTGGGCGGGTACGAGAGCTCCTCCACGCTCATGAGCAGTGAGCTGGAGACCACCAGCTTCTTCGATTCAGATGAAGATGACTCCACCAGCAGGTAGGAGGGTTTAGGTCCTAGAGGAGCACTGGCTTCCCCCTGCCTCCCAGCACTGAGATGGTTTTGCAGGGCACAGTAATCCTGTGCTCCAGGGTTCTTGCTTAGACCTGCCTCTGTCTCAAGTCTCACTCAGCAGCTCCCTCTGCTATTGTCTGTCCCCCACGTACATGTTCTGCCCCTCTGCCCTTGCAGTCGTCTCTTCCCTGTGCCATTTCTGTGGCTTTCTTGCTGCCAGAGCCACTACCCTGGCAGCAGAAGAGCTGACTCTCGCTTTTGCCTCTAGGTTTAGCAGTTCGACAGAGCAAAGCAGTGCTTCCCGTCTAATGAGGAGGCACAAGCGACGCCGGCGGAAACAGAAGGCTCCACGCATTGAGCGGGTAGCTAGGGGCTGGGTGTCCTGGGGAGGGCAGTGCAGGGCAAGGTGGGCTGCCTGGTGGATCTCTCCGCTCAGTGCTCCAGGGCTGATCAGGGATTCAGCTGTGTTTGCTGTGGGCACAGCAGGGCACAAGTGGTATCCAAGTGCTGAGACTTCATAAAGTGCTCTAAACCTTTCCCAAGCCAATGTAGCCTCAAGATCTGGGACCACAGACCTTGTTCTGGCTGTGGAGAGGTCATAATGACTGTGGCTGATTCCCTCTGGCTCTGCAAAGCTCCCAGCATAAGGCTGGAGTTGTGACTGGTGGCTGTGGTGCCACAGGAGTGGCAGGGAGCACAAGTGAAGCGAGCATTACTGAGGCACAGGAGGACATCTCTTGTTTCACTTCTGTTGCAGTCATCGTCCTTCAGCAGCATCACAGACTCCACCATGTCCCTGAACATCATCACAGTCACGCTGAACATGGGTGAGTGGGAGGTGTGCATGGAGCTTGTAGTGCTTCCAGAGCAAGATGGGTGGTGGAGAGGGAACTGCGGAGGGGGCAAAGAGAACACGTGCAGGAGGGAGTGAGGAGATGGATTCTGTAGGAAAGTGGGCTTGTCTTGAAGCAGTGGTCTCTCAAGAGTTTCTCAATGTCCCAGGACATCTCTCTGGGACGGGGGTGCAAGTGACCATCATTAGCACATGGTTTGTCTGAAGTTAGGGCTGCTTGTGACTGCTCCTTTATGGAGTCTTACTTCTTTCTTTTTCCATCCCTGCAGAGAAATACAACTTCCTGGGCATTTCTATTGTGGGACAGAGCAATGAGCGTGGGGATGGAGGCATTTACATCGGCTCTATCATGAAGGGCGGTGCTGTGGCAGCTGATGGCAGGATTGAGCCAGGAGACATGCTCTTGCAGGTACTTCACGCCCACGTACCTCCATCTTTGGGCCTGGAAAAGCAGTAGGAAAAGACCCAGAAGCCTCCCTGCGTGCTTTGGCAGGCTAAATCCAGGAAGCTGTGCTTGGAAGAGGGAAGCTGAGTCACTGCTGAGCTGAGTGGGGAGCTCAGCCTCTGGTCACATCTCTGGGACTCACCTCTTTGCGTTGTTTGCAGGTAAATGACATTAACTTTGAGAACATGAGCAACGATGATGCTGTGCGAGTGCTGAGGGAGATTGTGCACAAGCCGGGGTGAGTACTCAGATTGTTCCTTACATCTACGGGCAGCTGTACCGTATGTGCATGGAGGTGTGAGTCGTGGTTTCCAGGCACCTCTGCCAGTGGCTCTGCAGAAGCTCAGAACTTAAGTTTTTGGTGTTGCTTTGATTCCTGGGTTTTCATGCACAAAGCAAGAATTGCAGCCAACAGAATGGTGGTGAATTGGGGTCTGTGCCCCTGTTCTGGGGGGATGCCGTGTCATCAGCAACCCTCAGCAGGGTCACATCATTTTGTCCATGCTGCTAAGGAAATCCATAGCTGGAGGAGAAGGACACACACAGGGGAGGGACCACACTTTCCTGGTAGCTTCTCCCTGTCTCGCAGGAGAACGCCAGCATACAGCATCCGCCCACCATACAGGGGTTTGTGCTACTGGGCTCTTGTTCTAACTCTCGCCTTTTTGTTGCAGGCCCATCACCTTGACAGTGGCCAAGTGCTGGGACCCGAGCCCCCGGGGCTGCTTCTCATTACCCAGGAGTAAGTGGATAGCTGACCCACCCTTAACGCTGGTGCCCAGCTCATGTGAGAGCCCTGCCTTAAGCACTTACTTGGTTGTTGTTTTGTTCCTCCCCTGTGTGTGTGACTCCATGTGGCACTGAATTGGGGTTTGATGGGGTTTCAGCTCTCCTGTTAGGAGGCTGCTATGTCCTGTTCCCAGGCCAAAATGCCCATCAGCCCAGCCCTCCTTCCCACATCACGCTGGGGACGCGTTTCACTGGGGCAGGGGGGTCACTTGCTCGGGGCGCCAGAGGAAAGAGAAACCCCTCCTTGAGCCATAGGGGGATCTCTCCCTCTGCACCTCTCCTGCTGACCCTTCCTCTCTTCTTTCTCTCCCAGTTGCTCCCCAGCGGATCTGGGCTGGGCCAGACTCTCCATGCTCCGATCCGGGTGAGTCCCGGCAGATGCTGGGGATGGAATGGGCTGTGCCGAGTCCCTGTCCCTCCCCAGAGGTTTAATTTGATAAGAGGATAATTTCTTATAGCTGCTAACCGACTCTTTCTTCACTGCAGGTGAGCCCATCCGGCCCATCGACCCGGCAGCCTGGGTGTCTCACACGGCGGCGATGACTGGCACCTACCCAGCGTACGGTATGAGTCCATCCATGAGCACAATCACTTCCACCAGCTCCTCCATCACCAGCTCCATCCCAGAGACCGAACGTAAGTCCTTTTGCCTCCGTGCTCCACCCGCTGCACGGCTTCCTCACCTTCACTGTGCTGTAAAGAGAGCAATACATCTGCTTGGGGACAGCTGGGATGAGCAAAGTCTGCCTTGCCAGGGAACTAAGAGGGAGGCAGCTTTCACCAGGCAGGCGCTTGGATCAGTGGGAGTGCTGGCTGAGTGAATTAATACCACCTTTTTCAGCCTTCTGTGTAGAAGAGCCTGAGTGCAATCCAGGAATTGTGGCAGGTGCAGAGGAGAGGCTTGGAGTCAGGGTTACCAGCTGAATCAGAGGGAGTCAGCTTGTGCATGGTGCAATTGCCCTCCCATACAGCAGATAAGGCAGGATGGAGGCAGCTGTGAGCAAAGAGCCTTGCAGCAGGGCAGGGTCCTGCTGAGCACAGGCTCTTTGTTGCTTTCTGAAGGTTTTGGGTGATTCTAGCGTACAGAGCCCTGAAGCAAGGGTTTAGAGAGCCAGGGCAAAAAGCCAGGAGTTTGTTGTGAGTTTGTGAGGAGCAGCGAACTGCTGAGCTGTGTGGGCTCAGTTGGTGGCTTTTGGATTGCAGCTGCTTGGGACTGGTTGGAAGGAAGGGGGCTCTAGCCTGGGTTTTGCACAAGGTGAAATGGCTGACATGGGAAGGATAACATTGGAAGGCTGGAAGGGGGGTTACACAGCATGCGCCCCAAAGCTGTCTGCGATGTATTGTTCCCTGGCCCATTCCTCTTGTGTGTGATGCTTCCATGTAGCCCTGTTGTCTTTTCTGTCCCCTCTCATCTCTGCCTCCCTTCCCTTCGTCCACACCACAGGCCTCGATGACTTTCACCTGTCCATCCACAGCGACATGGCCACCATTGTCAAAGCCATGGCCTCACCAGAGTCAGGCCTGGAGGTGCGTGACCGCATGTGGCTGAAGATCACCATCCCCAATGCCTTCATTGGTAAGAGACTGTGCTGTCTGCAGCAGAGGCAGAGAGTGGGGGAATGGGTGGCCTGTTTTCCAAGCAGATGCCCAAGGGAGCATCTCTGTCACCGTAAAGTAACTGTTAACCAGGCCAGAGTCACAAATTGAGCCTTTGGCTGTGCAGTCCCTTTTCACCTTTTGGCTCGCTTTGTCTTGGCTCCAATGTGGCCCACTGCCTCAAGGGATGCTGTCTTTCTCTCTTTTGCTGTATTTAACTCTGATGGTTGGTGGCAGGTTCGGATGTGGTGGATTGGCTCTATCACCATGTGGAGGGCTTTACAGACCGTCGTGAATCCCGCAAATATGCCAGCAATCTGCTGAAAGCCGGCTACATCCGACACACCGTGAACAAGATCACCTTCTCGGAGCAATGCTATTACATCTTCGGGGACCTCTGTGGAAGTACGGCACTTGGCATAGGTGGGAGGGAGAGAATGGAGGGGGGTTGAGGTCCTGCAGAGCCCTGCTAACACTGTGGGGACATAGCTGCCACCATTGCCATCAGGCTGGGCTGCTTGTTCTACAGACCCTGTTAGAGGGTGAAGAAGAATATCCCAGTGCCCTCGTCGTGCTGCTGGGGTGCTGAAGTTGAATGATGACACCATTACCTGCTATGTGATCTTTTCTCCTGGGCACCTATAGCAGAGTCTTAGTCTTTGCTGGCTTTGTCTCCAGGCTCTGAACTTCCAGTGCTGGCAAAGGGCTGGTGCTCAGACAACTGGGTTCTGCTCAAATAAGAGGGATGGGGGCAATAATTGGCAGGGTGAACTGTAGCTCTGATGTGGTCCTTTCCCACCAAGCTGATCTCTGTATTAGAGTGGCAGCTCGAACTCACACAGCCTGGCTGTTGTCCAGCCAGGAAGCTCAAATGGTTGCATTGAGCAGGGAGAGTGCCAGCTACTTCTGTCTCCTTGTGTACCCCATCGTTGTCCTTCAGCAAGGGTGGACAGGGAGCTGCTTCATCACACGTGTTGTCTTTCTGCTTAGATTAACCCCTCTTCTCTGCTTTCTTGCAGACATGGCTAATCTGTCTCTTCATGATCACGATGGCTCCAGCGGTGCCTCTGATCAGGACACTTTGGCTCCGCTCCCCCACCCAGGAGCTGCACCCTGGCCTATGGCTTTCCCGTATCAGTATCCACCGCCTCATCCATACAACCCTCACCCCGGCTTCCCCGACCCAGGCTACAGCTATGGGGGGGGTAGTGCAGGCAGCCAGCATAGCGAAGGTGAGTGAAAAGGACAAAAATATGCCTGCAGGTGGGCAGATGCCCTGTTCAGTACAGGGAAGCAGCAGGAAAAGGCTGCTTAGGTGAGGCCATGTGTGGGGGGGGAGCCAGGTCAAAAGTCATCTCAGAAGGGTTGTGGACTCAGAGTTGGAAGGAGACTGAGAGCACGGACTGTGCTGGCAGATGGCTGTGCTGCAGCATGCTGCAGTCCTCTCTTGGCCAGCGGAGCATCCTTTCTTCCTGGCTTGTCTGAGCTGTCACCTAACCTTGCCTCGTGCACTTTGCAGGGAGCCGGAGCAGCGGTTCCAATCGCAGCGGCAGCGAGAGGAGGAAGGAGAGAGAGAAGACCGGGGAGTCTAAGTCAGGTGGCAGCGGGAGCGAGTCGGACCACACTACAAGGAGCAGCATGCGTCGTGAGCGCGCGGCCAGCGAGCGGTCGGTGCCGGCCAGCCAGCACAGCCAGCGTAGCCAGCACTCTCTGGCTCACAGCATCCGCAGCCACCACAGCCAGCAGTCATACGGGCCACCTGGCCTCCCCCCTCTCTTCAGCCCCCCCATGTTGCTGATGCCTCCACCGCCTTCAGCCATGGGGCCCCCTGGGGCGCCACCGGGCCGTGACCTGGCCTCTGTGCCCCCCGAACTGACAGCCAGTAGACAGTCCTTCCGAATGGCCATGGGCAACCCCAGTGAGTTCTTTGTGGATGTAATGTGAAGCACCCATCCCCTGTCTGTCTGCTGCCCCTCCTTCCCTACTCCATCCCTGTCGTTTGTCTCCTAGGACCAGCCCTGGCTTCACCCCTTGTTTTTTGGGTTTTGTTTTTTTTTTTTTTTTTTTGGTCTTGATAACGAAAAGAAAAAAAGGGAAAAAAAATAAATGGAACTAAACCTTGATTCTAATCCCTCCTCAAGCGGGGTGGACAGGCCTGGCAGGCCTACTGGGTGCTGACAGCCCATCCCGCCACCAGACTTGTGTATTGCCGATGGTAATTCCCTCCTGCCCTCCTCTCTAACCCCATTAATCCGCATCCGTCCCAGCACCCTGTGCTGCTTGCCCGTGTGTCGCTACTGCCTTGGTCCTTCCACCCTAAATGTCTCTTCTTTCTTTTCACCCTTTTGTGTTTCTTCTATCAAGCAGCAAAGAATTACGGGGTGTTTGACTTTCTCTGAGCCTGCCGCCTGTGGGGGGGAGAGCTGGAGCGTGGCGTGGCCCGACAGGAGGACACAGAGCTCCAAGGGCGCTGGGCATGCGTGGCGCTGAAGATGGCTTCTTCCCTCCCCCTCGCGGAAGACACCTTCCCCTTCCCGCAGCCCTGAGAGGGGAGCAGGGGCCAGCTTTATATATGCGTTTTAAATCCCATTGGAGTTGCCTTTTGGCTAATGCATGAATGTTCTGGGGCTTCAGTGCCTCTGGGGAGTGGAGAGATGCTGCCACTTTCCTCTTGCGTCCCTCCTCTTGCCCATGTATTGGGCCAGGTCCAAGCCTGGCACTGCCCCATGGCAGGACCCTCCTTCACTCTGCCCGGGCCACGAGGTTCGGGACTGGGGCTGTAGCTCTGCATTCAACCCGGAGCGGCAGTGGGTGCCTGTACAGTCTTGTGCAACTCAGGGCCCTGCACCTGCACGTGGGTACTCAGAAGGAGGATGTCAGGGCAGAGTTCTGCTCCCTCTGTCCTGCTCTTTGCCTGCCACATACTGCTTTGTAGGGGCTGTCCCGTGCCTAGGGCTGGCAGTGGCAGCTGTGGCCTTCTCCCTCCTGCCATTGCACTGCTGCTCAGCAATGTGACATCTTCAAGGGCCTGGATGGAATTAGAAGGTGAGGGAGTGGCACAATTGCGTTGCTTTCATGCTTTGGGGAAACATGGAGGTCCCTTCTGTGTGCCCTATGAAGGGCCTGAGTCTGCCCCCCGCCTCTCCCCAGCACCATGAGGGCTGCTGGCCTGGCTGCTGGAAGGGATGGGGCTCTAGGATGGAGCTGGGATGGCCCTGCTCCCTCTGGGCTGTGAGCAGTGCCTGGCAGCAACATGAGCTCTCCAGGAGGCGTCTGGGAAGGTAAGCTGTGGCCTGAACCATGGCCCCTGGGCTAAGTGCCCACAGCTCTGTCAGGATAGTTGACTCCATTTGCTCTGGCTCTCCCTGCCCTGTTTCCTTCCTCTTCTGGGTACTCGGAGATGTGCCTTGGGGTGGGGGCAGCCCCTTTCCCCATGCCCAGGGCCAAGCACGGTACAGTACAGATGCGCTCAACCCTGCTCCCGTCGGCGCCCTCTCCTGCTGCTGTGCCGGGGCTTTCTCTACATGCATTGCCTCCTTTTGTCTTTCTCGTGTTTGCAGTTTTTATATGCTGGAGATAAAATGTATTTTGGTCCTTGGGGGTCTGCATTGCCCCTGCAACCCCCCTGCCAGCTCTCACGTGCCATCGGTTCCTCTCCCTGTGCCTCCCTACAGCCTCCCCTTCCCCTCTGCCTGCCGCAGTCAGCTTGCCCAGTGCCTGCTCTCTGCCATCCTCCTGTGCACGGATCTCGGCACCAGCAAGCTGCTGCCTGTGCCCTGTCTCCTGATGCCACCCAGCAGCCTCTGCAGCCACTGCTCATGCCCTTGCCCTACCCTGCCCCATGGGTTTTATAAAAACAAAACCAATCTCCTTGTTTTTATTTATAAACATAGTTTTATTGGACTCCTGCCTTGTGTTGGTTTTTTTGTCCCCCTCCCAGCCTCTGTTCTGCCCTTTCTCCCTGCAACGCGGGCCCAGCGGGGCTCGGGTGCCCTGTGCCTCCTGCCGGGGGGCTGAGGGCTGCTGTGGCCCGAACCTGGGCCGGGGGCCGAGCCCCCTGCTGCCGCCGCTCTCCGGTGCGGGGCCTGGCCGCGGGCGCTCGGTGGTCCCGTGGTCTCCCGTTCCCGGTGAGTGCAGGGCTGACAGCGGGCGCTGGCCTGGCGCTTGGTGCGACCCCGCCGTCGGCAGCGGTGCGAGGAGGCGGAGCGGGCGAGCCCCGGGGGTGCCCGGGCGTGGGGCCAGCAGCCCCGTGGAGGGGCGCGGTGTCTTCGGCCCTTTACGGGGGGACGAGCAGCCTTCCTCCCCACGCGGAGCGGACCGGGCAGGAGGGGGAAGCCCGGAGCCCCGCCGCCACCGCTGCTCGCGTGGGCACGGCGGCCGCCCTGTATCCCTCCCCGTTTCCCCTTCCTCCGGACTACAACTCCCAGCGCGCCCCGCGCCGCAGGACTACCGCTCCCGGCGGCCTCGCGCGGGACTGTCCGTCCCGCCCCCGCCGAGCGGCGGCGCCGGGCGCCGAG